>CM042154.1:60418450-60430701 GCA_023376005.1 Doryteuthis pealeii
TATTCCATCGAAATGATTTTATAAGTTAATCAACTGCTTCTCTGTTTAAATAATTAAAATTGAATTTACTAACCTGAATTAGTTAGAAAGTAAACCTAAATGAGTTGTGGGACCCATTTAGTTTATTCAACTTTTCCCGGTACAGTTGCTGTGTCGTTTTAACAAAAGTTCTGGAAGTACAAATTGATACCAATAATACCTGCAAATAATATAACATTTATGAATTATCAAAAGGTAATAATAATAATAATAATAATAATAATAATAATAATAATAATAATAATAATAATAATAATAATAATTGCAAGATTTAGGTTAAATCCTGCAATATTTCTAAATCTGTTAATTATCTGATTTCATGAATAGTTTTTGTGTAAAAATTTATGAATGGATTTATTTATGAATGAATATATTTAAGAATGAATTTATGTATGAAAAGGATATTCCATCGAAATGATTTTATAAGTTAATCAACTGCTTCTCTGTTTAAATAATTAAAATTGAAATTTACTAACCTGAATTAGTTAGAAAGTAAACCTAAATGAGTTGTGGGACCCATTTAGTTTATTCAACTTTTCCCGGTACAGTTGCTGTGTCGTTTTAACAAAAGTTCTGGAAGTACAAATTGATACCAATAATACCTGCAAATAATATAACATTTATGAATTATCAAAAGGTAATAATAATAATAATAATAATAATAATAATAATAATAATAATAATAATAATTATAATAATTGCAAGATTTTTAGGTTAAATCCTGCAATATTTCTAAATCTGTTAATTATCTGATTTCATGAATAGTTTTTGTGTAAAAATTTATGAATGGATTTATTTATGAATGAATATATTTAAGAATGAATTTATGTATGAAAAGGATATTCCATCGAAATGATTTTATAAGTTAATCAACTGCTTCTCTGTTTAAATAATTAAAATTGAAATTTACTAACCTGAATTAGTTAGAAAGTAAACCTAAATGAGTTGTGGGACCCATTTAGTTCATTCAACTTTTCCCGGTACAGTTGCTGTGTCGTTTTAACAAAAGTTCTGGAAGTACAAATTGATACCAATAATACCTGCAAATAATATAACATTTATGAATTATCAAAATAATAATAATAATAATAATAATAATAATAATAATAATAATAATAGTTTTTACCTGGATAAGATTGCTGAGGGGAAATACAAGATAAATCATTGGTCTGTATTTTATTTTTTCCTTTTCTTTCACTTTTTACAAACACACACACACACACACACACACACACACACACACACACACACTCACTTACTCACTCACTCACTCACACACATATATTGGAGATAATGAGCAATTAAAGATTTATCATTTACTAACCTGAATTAATTGGAATTGTTTGAACTGTACATCTCTCGTTTGTCTTCCTTTTGCTTTGTTTTGTTGATCTTTCTCTCTTTAAATCACCCCCACGTCACTCGTCTGGATCGGGTATGAACCCAGGCAAGCAAGGTATTTCTTGAGGGCAGGGAATTTTAGCCCCACAACTCAAGTCAATTCCACTCATGTCCTCATTGATATCTTCAATCATATCTTCCTCGCTATCGCTAACTCCGATCAAGACTGACAAATCGCTGAGAACTTCACAGTCGCTGTCATCTGGAATTATATTGAGGTCTCTACTGACGCAGGGGCTACTTTATTTGATCTCGAAAAAAGACGTCTTAAGAAAGGTAAGGTCTTCCATGAATATTTCTTTTTTGGCACACGAGAACTGACAATCGCACCGCCACTTGTACTAGCGTGTGCACTTCGTATTTCCTGTTGAACGTTGGAATTGTCAGTTTTACGATGAAAACACGAAAGAGAACAACACAGCTTCTTCCAGAAACTTTTTGGGGGTCTGTCCACTTTACCCTCGTTTTCATTTTTTAAAAATGGCATCTTCTTGTTGAAACTATTTCACATGAAAGAAAGAAATCAGGAAAGTTAATTCAAGTTTTTCTTCAAAATATTTTACATGAATTATCTACACTAGCAAGAATATGCACCCTCCGGGCGTAAGTATTTAAGTTTTAATGTAATGAAATATATAAGATTAGAAAAACTAATGAAATTTCATAAGAATGCATATAAAAGGTAACGTTTATTTTGACTATATTTTAATTGGTTTCTATATAAAGCCATTCATTTCAAATCCTGGACGCGGTTGTTTACATTTCACATAGCGTTAATACCTTGGGAAAGATACGAATACAACTATTCTCCCTCCAACAATGGGCAAATAATAGGGCATACTGGGCTATTTAATTTTTGTATGGCAACCGGTCTAGGAGAAGGAAAACTCAAAATTCAAACCAAAGGGGATCTTTTCTCGTTAGTCAAAACTACTTTAATACTACTACTACTACTACTACTAATAATAATAATAATAATAATAATAATAAAACTAGCAAAAAGGGAGTACAAGACTAGGGACGACTGGGTGGGAAAAGGGATTCACAGGGAATTGTGCAATAAATTCAATTTTCACCACACTACTAAAGATGTACAAACCGGAACCTCTCCAAGAGATTAACATTCTCTAGGACTTTGAGATATAGACAGATCACCTATTCCCGGCTTGGAGACCAGACCTAGTGTTGATTAACAAGAATTGTGCATTAGTAGCGTAAATATATTTTTTAAGTTAAAGATAGGATAGTAATGAGCATCCTTCGAAAATGACTTGCCTCAAACTCACATGTAGTGTCAATTTCAAAGACACCACTTGGATGCATATGAACCTTCTTTCATCTGAGATTCAGCGATTTGATAACTATCAACATCCAACTTTTTTCTCTACCATCCATCGCTCCTAACATTCATCATTTCCAGAAGAGACCTAAAAAAACATGGATTCCCGTCAAAAGGTGAACCTGTTGGCTGTGACTGAGAGAAGGGTAAATTGGAAGGACCGGGATATCACTTTTCTTGATTGAAGGTATAGGTCGCTGTGTCAGGTCGCTTAATGCGTTACTGGTATTATGTAACCCAGTACTACCTGTTACATAGTCAGATCATCGGCGACTCAACCGGTAACCATACAGATTTTGTCTGGTGAGGAGGGTTTGTAGACATCCTGCAAGACCAAACAAGACCTGTAAAAGGTTAAAGAAAGCTCTTTGCTCAACGGCCATCTAGCACATTACTTCTAAAGTCCAACCCCTCTTCAGAGCAGCAGGTGGTGTAAACGGGGCACTAGGGTTAAGGTAAAAGTAAGGGCTAGAGTTAGTGTTATGGTTAGTGTTGTAGTGTAACCTGAAGTTACCTCCCTTTGACAATTGACTAATAAAGTATTAACTCTTTAGGCCGGTCCTTAACAACCTTAACAAAAACACTTACTCATTCATTACTCATCATTAACTTATGTACTTTACAGAATAAACCACGCTAAAAGCTATCTCTGCATTACCATTTTATTTATTCCATATCGTCAACCCTTATAATATTACAAGTGTTAGGCTTAGGTTAGGTTAGTGTTAGGGTTAATGCTAGGCTACTTCAGGAGTTTCCGACATCTAATTCTATTATACGTAAAATGCGATTCTAATGATTTTATCTCTTGCGTGTTATTGTGCATTTGTACATATATATATATATATATATATATATATATATATATATATATATATATATATAGAGAGAGAGAGAGAGGGAGAGAGAGAGAGAGAGAGAGAGAGTCCGAAGAGCCACAAAATAAAATAAAAAAATGTATGAAAACAATTTTTTTCAAAAATAATTAACAAATGGAAAAAAGATCTTTTTACAGGTAAATCAAAACCGAAAGCCCCCCTAAGGATCCAGTTTACCTTAGTCGGTAGAGCACCCGTCCAGGAATCGCAAGGTTCCTGGTTCGACACCGGTCCCCGCCAACTCAGCACATGAATAACACAGATCTGATATGTGCAGTAAAGGGGAGAGCTGACGGCGACGCTCTACCTCAGAAAAAACGAAAGCCCTGGTTTAGCGCTAGCGAAAAGAAGATAGATTCCCTCGCTGTTTGGCTGATAGGCCACTCCGCCAACTTTACTTACTTTTTTTTTCAAAGAAAGTCTGCCAATTCTGTAACTTTCTGTAATAGGATCAATCAACTACTGGGCTCAAAGGGGCCGTTACTGCCCAAACTTACTAGGTACTCTCCGTGTGGATGTTCAAAATTCAGGGCTGGGAGCCTTAAAATCTGGCAAGCAACTGGGGGAACTAAGGACTCTCGCAAATAAAAGGGCAAAAATGGCATTTTTTTAATGGTGATTTAACCTCATAACCAACAATCTTAAAAATAATTTGTCATTTTCTGGGGACAATTCGAGAGTAGAGGACAACTGCTGTACGAAATCTATTAAAAACAATATGTGCCAAGAATTGGATAGTCTCAATAATAATAATGAATATAAATGGATCGTTTGATATTATTTTGCCTGATAAACTTAATGAACTTTAAGTATTTTGTCTCTCAGCCAAATAAAACAATAAAGGATTCAAAATCCAAAGAATCAGAAAAATAACATGGTAATAATGTAGAATAGCGCGCAAGAGTTAATATCATTAGATTACACATAAAAAGCATGACATTTCACAGAAATATCCCAAATCTTTGAGACACTAGGGTTAGGGTTAGTTTTAGAGATAGGGGTAATGTTATGGTTAGTGTTAGATCAGGGTTAGGGTTAGCCTACTTCGGGAGATTCCGTAATCCAATGCTACGTATACGTAAAATTAGATTCTAATGATATTATCTTTTGCGTGCTATTCTGCATTTGTACCATTATAAAAAAGATTTAAAATCCAAAGAGACAGAAAAAAAAACTAATGTTTCTAAAAATCAATTCACCATGAGGATACTGAAAAACGGAAGAAAAAGAAAAGATCTTTTTACAGGTAAATCAAAACCGAAAATATACAAATAAATTCCTTACCTTTTCAAGAAATCAAATGCTTTTTGTCAAAGATTGAATTAAAAATTCAAAATTACTTCCAATTTCTTCAAGAAATTTTAAAGGAATGGCAGCGAATGTTTTGGTAAAAGGCGCAAAGTATTATGATGTCATTATGACGTTTTTTGTGAAATTCATTTATATTCAAATTTAACTTTACTCTCTCTCTCTCTCTCTCTCTCTCTCTCTCTCTCTCTCTCTCTCTCTCTCTCTCTCTCTCTCTCTCCAAATAATTAGTAATAATTTATTCTAAAAAAAAGCAGTCAATTCTGAAATTTGCTGTAATAGGGTCAAGCAACTACTGCACAAACTTTCTTGATACATTGCTGGTGAGCCTCTAATATACAGGACTAGGAGCTCTAAAACCTAAGGATCTCCACAACTCTTCCTCTCCACCCGAACCTATTGGCTACCCAGTATAGGCGCAGAGCTGATTGATGTAGGTTTTTTTTTTCGTTGGCCGACTCATAAGGGTGTGTCCATGTGTAGGTACCCAAACGAGAACGTCACTTATGAACTCGTCCTAGTTTCTCTATCAGTGTCCAGCATGTCTTGTGTCTTACCTGATGGTTCTTGTGATAGGAGTCAAGTAGCCGTACATCTGCTCTTTTGTAGGGTGCTGCTTCCAAGATTTGTTCAAAACACCACGCAGCATCCTTGCACAGTTCCCATTTAGTCTTTTCCCCCAAAACTTTTCTTCAGAGTCCGAGTGGAGCAGCCGTACAGTAGCACTGATACGGCAACAGCTTTCTGCTTCTAAATAAAAAAGTATATATATATATATATATATATATATATATATATATATATATATATATATATATATATAATTCTTTTTAAGTTGAAGGTAAAATTTGCTGTGGGCTTTGCACATCTCAGTATATATGATTTTATAAACAGAGTTACTTCCCATGCACCATTCCATTTCTTTTCCTATTTCCATAAATAGGAGTTATTTCCCTTGATAAAACGTATCGTAAAGACTACGAATGTACAAATACATTTTGGAGAGTATCATCATCATCTAATGCTGATGACACGGAATCCCTCGACTCTTTCTCTTTCTTCCGCTGTCCAGTTGGACACATGGCACAACGCATATTAGGGTTAATACTATTCGAAATGGCAATTATCTATGGTTTGCTGGTTCAATCCTTGCTACAGGTGAAAATAATATAGATTACTTAACATAGCTTAACACTTGTACCAGATCATTGTTAACGGAATGAGAACAATCTACCCCAATGGGGTAAATAATGGGTTCAATTCGAAGTTCCGTAAAGGCTCCCGAGTACGACATGAAAGCTCCCAATTACAACTAAAAGTTTTTCAGGGAGGCTGGGGACACATTGGCTGAAACATTGTGCATATAACAATAAAGATTAGGATAACAGTCCTGAAAATATCTCTCTCTCTCTCTCTCTCTCTCTCTCTCTCTCTCTCTCTCTCTCTCTCTCTCTCTCTCTCTCTCTATATATATATATAGTAAATCATCATTACATTCAATTTTCAACCAGTTTAGATTAATTGAATATTTGAATGGCTGGGCAACCCGTCAAAGTTAATTTTCTGCATAGAGGTTAGAGAATTGCATTCATTGAACGATTATGAATCAATTCTAACTTTTACCCGAAGAATGTAAAAAATCCCAATTTTTTTGAAATGGCAATTCAACCCCATGACCAACCATCTTAAAAATAATTTGTCATATTCTGGGGACAATTCGAGAGTAGAGGACAAATGCTGTACGAAATCTATTAAAAACCATATGTGCCAAGAATTGGATAGTCTCAATAATCTGGAGTACAACAAATAAAATAATAATAATGAATATAAATGCATAGATTGTTATTATTTTGCCTGATAAACTTTTAAGTATTTTGTCTCTTAGCCAAATAAGACAATAAAGGATTTCAAATCCAAAGAGTCAGAAAAAACATGGTAATAATGTAGAATTGCGCGCAAGAGGAAATGTCATTAGATTACATATAAAAAGCATTACATTTCACGGAAATATCCCAAACCTTTGAGACGCTAGGTTAGGGTTAGTTTTAGGGATAGGAGTAGTGTTAAGGTTAGTGTTAAAATTCCCTCTCCTTCTTCTTTTTGCATTTAGTTAGATCGTCCATCTTTTGAGAATTTATTTCAACACCCCACAAGGAGGCAGCTGTATGGCCACTTGCCCCCCATCTCCCAAACCATACGAGTAAGACGGACTAGGCATGTGGGACACTGCTGGAGAAGCAAGGACGAGCTCATAAGCGATATACTCATGTGGAAGCCAACACATGGGCATGCTAGTGTGGGCCGCCCAGCCAGGACCTATATTGACCAACTATGTGAGGATGCTGGATGCTGCGCAGAAGAGCTCCCAGGGGCAATGAATGATAGCGAAGGTTGGCGAGAGATTTTCATGGATATCCGTGCTACTTGCGCGACATGATATATATATATATATATATATATATATATATATATATATATATATATATATATATATATATACTAGGTGTTCGGGAGAAATTTGTCAGTTTCCTAAGGAAAAAGAAAACGTGCTTGGTAACTACAAAATTTAATTCTGTCGATTAACTGGGCTTTTGTAGTACTGACACGGCGATTGGTGTCTTTCTCAACAGCGTCCTATGCATAATAATCCATGGGGTTAAGATCTGGGGAGTTCGAGGCCAAACATGGGGGCTGGTGTAGTTGTAAAAATTCGCAGACAACCATTTTTGACTTTTCCCAGAGGTGTGGCAGTGGCCCGAATCCTGCTGCCATACATATGGCCTACCATTGGCTACCCTTGTCATCCAGGGCTGACAGTGTTTAGCAACTCCACGTACGCATCTGGGTGTCCTCCAACACTTTTTCGGCAGATTTTCGAGGAATTCTGCTGTACGAACGCAATCAGATCGTCTGTTATGTTGCTTTCTTCTAGCCACAGCCTCGTAGTCTCCATTGCAATTCTCCAGTTCATGCCTGATTGTTTTTATAATGTTCAGGGAGCATCATTATTATTTTGATGGCCGACGCAGATCATCATGATACAAGTTATTCTCTTCCATAAGTTAGGTGGGTTCCTGTCACCCATTCTATCTGCCATGAAGAATGGTCCAAGCTTTTAAATGATGTGTAGTGTGCGTCAATACCTCCAACCTACGGAAAAAATAACCAAATATAAATATGTCAAATTTATTCCGAATACCCTATATATATATATATATATAATATATATATACGCTTGATATACCCAATTTGTCGAAAAATCCGTGATTTTACAAAAACAATTTTACCCCCCACCCCCACTTTTTAAAAAATAAACAAAAATTAGGGAATTATCCGATTTTAATGTAATTTTCAGTGTTGATTTATCAAATTTTTTTTATTAACTACTTTAATTTAGTGTCAATTTCTAAAAATTTTTGTCCAAAACTCTATTGAAAGATTTAGCGCCCCCTCCCTTTTAAACAGAATAGATACTGATGTATAATTTTATCTTTTATAAGACAATAGCCAATTAAATAACTATCGAAATGTGTAAAAACAAATCTCCAAAAATTATTTTTTAGTTTTTATTTTCCGATTTTCGGTACTTATTTCTACTAGAGTATCATCCTTATTTTTTTCTATTCACTAGGTATCACCAATATCGAGTCATGGGATCAGTTTAGGCCATATTGAATAAACGAAAGTAAATATTTTTGAACTTTAAAAAAAAAATCTCACAAAAAAATGTAACGACCATACAGAGTTGTTACAAAGAAAAACAGTTAATTCAACGATCAAATTACACCGTTATCTTGAAAAATAGATAAAATAGACCGTTTTACTTGCAAAAGGGTGATTTTATGTAGAAACCGGGACTGCAAATTTACATATTATCTCTCTTTGACAATTATATATTTAAATCTATGGGTGGCTGTATTCGACATAATTGTTTTCTTGTGCATATTCAATAACCTATTATTGCTTTTCAACGATTTTTGAAAGATTCTTTTTTGTGGTAGTTTCAGAATAACTCCGGAATATTGTTTTAGTTGAACTTATAGTGTAACTAAAGCAAAGAAAGGACAATAAGTATTACAAATGTTGTCAGTTTTGCTCTTTTTAGTTCACCTAAATTCTAAAATTCAGTGTTATATTATATTTAAATATTAGTGAAAAAATTCGATTTGTACACTCAAAAGAAAAGATTTTTAAACATCAAAAAACAAAATTATCTACGCACACAAAAGATTTTAAATCTATAACACCTTCGACGGACCGGAAGCCTTCTGCATTACTTTCTTCATTTGCTGCTCTTTTTATCTTTCCAACTTTGGTTCTATTTTTCTCTAGTCGTATTCTCGTGTCGTCTGCTATACTTAGGACCTCAATTCGTTGTGTCCGTGACAAAGGCGCCTCTGGGGACCCCCTGTCGAATAGCTGAACAAAACAATCAACAAATAAATAGAGAAACAAATCACTAACAATTCAAAACAGGGTAGGGTTCACATTCAAAATGGTAGAGAGGTACATGGTACTAGCATTCATTCAGTCCAGTCATTCCTATCTGCTGCTATCTTATGTGTCCACAGAGAGGGAGGAACCCCCCTTTCTCTTTCACTCAGGACCTCTGCTAAGGTTGACTTATATCTCCTATTCCCGTGTTCCAACTGTGTCTCTCAACTGCTCGGTTCTAACTCTTGGGGGGCTGAATATATGTAAAATTCCACCCCACACACCCGATCACTCAGATGCTCGGTACTTAATTTCATCTCTGATTTCTTTTAAAATTAAATCACTAATAACCCTAGTACAATAAATAAGCAAAGTCTATGTAATTAAATGCTTACTCTAAATAAAATAAATAACAAATAAACAGAAATAAATCATCCCAGACTCTTTGTCTGATTTATCTTTTTACATTCATATATCAGATATCTTTTTATCTCTTTTTATTTATTCATCTTTTTTACTATGTACTCCCTTATCCATAGTGTCACATACCAAATCTTGCCCAAAACCAGACATTTTGTCTGGCTAATGGTCTTATCACCTATTTTATCTATTCTAATTATACACCTTAGTTAATGGTCCTATTGACCTGCCATTGACACACATACGCACACACACACATATATATATATATTATATATATTATATATATATTGAAGGCAATTACAATGCATATAAAAATAAAACCAAAAAGATGTTTTTTTGTCTTATCGATTTCAAAGTAAACTTTATCTTCAGGGACAGTTTTCAAAATTTCTGTCTCTGAAGATAAAGTTTACTTTGAAATCGATAAGACAAAAAAAAATCTTTTTGGTTTTATTTTTATATGCATTGTAATTGCCTTCAAATCGTTAATATATAATAACATACTTAACAATGCTTCAAGCAAATTACCAATTACTATATATATATATATATATATATATATATATATATATGATCCACACTGGATACACATATATGTACCTATATGTGGCTAGTCTTCTACTACGTATTCATATAACTAACTATGCAGTTATATATACACACCACACATTTGCTTGCACAAAATTTGCATTTGTGTAGCAATGCATATTGTCACAAATCTCTTAAAAATTAATTTCTTTAAAAAAAATTTTTCTTGACAATTTAATAGAATTTTGACCAAAGTAAATTTATCTATTCTCATTTCTTCTTGCCTACATTTTAATAAAACTTCCAAAAGTAGACTAATGACCAACTTTAAGATTTATATTTTCATCGTTTGTTGATAGTTGAATTTCATGAAATCTATTTTTGGAAATGTCGAATAGAGAAAAATTTTTGTCATTTATTTTTTCAAGTGTGATTTTTTGGGATAAATTTTCTCTTAATTTAGATACAATATTTCTTTAGAGAGTCTCTAATTTTTAGTGAGATTTACAGACTGAAAATTTTTCCAGTCATTAGGTTTTCTCATCAAAATTCCTGCAAACTTTTTGATTGACCGTCATTTTTATTCGGGCATAAATATCGATTATTGGTGATGAAAAATCAATTGAATTGTGTATTGATCATTATTTGTTTTGTACAAACACGGATTTTTCGGCAAATCGGGTATACCTAGTGTATATATGACCATTACGTTGTTATGCACGTTACCATGTGCTTTTTCGACGCTAAACTTGAAGTATATAAACATTTAAAACTGCGGTAATTGTTCTTTTTTCTTCGAATTCGGTATTTTTTCCGATTGTTCTCATTAGGGAACAAGTGACAGCAGATCTCTTTAATAACCCACCACTATCACCACCGACGTCTGTATCTTTAAATTTGTGGATGGGTTTGATAGAAAATGAAACTTGATTTTTTTTATCGCAAGAAAGTCCCCAAAATACCGATTTTTGTGATGAGTTTAATATAAAATAATCCTAATTTTAAATGTAAATTAGTTAAATCCAACATATAGCTAGAATTCTCATCCTTCCTACAAATTACTGTAAATTGAGTTTTTAATGAAGTTACTCGTTTGAAAATCAAGTGACAGCAAGTCACCATGTATACCCAATTTTTTAAAATCTTAGATTTTAGCCCAGTTAAATTTTGCGATCGAACATTTTTTGGCAATTTATGAGGAAGACCGTCCCGGTCTCCTGCCTCAAAACTTGCTAGCCGGTGACTGTTAAAATAATGACCCCAGCTACGTCGTCGCGGCGGTGTTACTTGAAAGAAAACAACCAACTTAGGGCGTTAAATGTATTTTAGGAGGGGGGCTCCTTTTTTTGTCGTAATTCTTCCTCATAAATTACCCTTTGGCAGACCCTCTAAAATTTTCGTTTTTAATTTTTTTTTCAACGGATTATTATCGATTGCACACCAATCTATCCGATTGTAAAAAAAAAAAAAAAAAAAAAAATTTAAGTTATTTATTTTTCGAGTTTTCAGGGGTGCTCATTTCCCCGTATAAGTTTATTGTAAACCGATCCCCATATCGGAACCGCTGAAAAACATTTTTTTTTTCATTCAATGGACTATTAACGATTACACACCAATGTATCAGATTTTTTTTTTTTAATTCTAAAAAGTTATATTTCTATATATCGGAACCGCTCTACCTTAACAATTGGGCTGAATTTGCACAAAGGTGTCAAAATTAAGGTGACACAGAAAAAACAGAACCCACAAATTATGTAATAAAACTGTTAATTTTAACTAAGGGGGTTTAGGGTTAGGGGTTGGGGTTTAAAGTTAGTTTAATGGGAAAATAAATAAATAATTTTGGTTCTGTTGTTTCTGGGCCACATCGGAACCATAACTTTGACAACTTTGTGACAGCA
>CM042154.1:60430801-60475309 GCA_023376005.1 Doryteuthis pealeii
TAATAACTGGAGGAGTGTATAGATGCTAATCGAGAGGTGGCAAGGTCGAAACGAAGCTATATAATATTCACCTTTTTCGTTTCACAATTCGCTTCTTCGATACTCTGTTTCTAGCACGGATGCTGATCTCTACATAAAAATCGACGGCCAGACGATATTCGCTGTTAATGCGACATTTTTGACTACATCCATTATAAAGTGCAATTTGATTTTTTTTTATTGCAAAGCGCACGAAGCCTGATTGATCTTTAGAATCGACAAAACTTGTTGAAGCTTGTTTAATAAGTTTGGTGTGAACATTCCACATTCTCGACAGGTACCACCCTCAGCAGAGGGTTAAGCCCCCCCCCAAATAGGTGTCCTTAATTGTATCTGATGTCGAGGCTCAATTCTGAAAGTCTTGGGGTGTTAGTTGGAAGGCGCGTGGTGTAATGGTTAGAGTCGTAGGAAATGGACTCGTCGACCCAAGTTCAAATTCTCGACGAAGCTACAGTTCCCATAGCGATAATACCCTTGGGAAAGGTTGAACTCGATACTCTGCTTCCAGCTATGGGTATATAGTAGGGCAGACTGGGTTTCTTTAACCTTGGTTAGGCAACCAGTCTTAAGAGAAGGGAAACTCTGAATTCAAACCTGTTAAACTCGCTTGGGGTAGTCCTACTAGAATAGGCTTTAGTCCAATTAGTGATCTATTTCACTAATTACGAATGTGGCATTTTTAGGCTTCAAGTGAGAGCCCTTTTACAGTGGATATTATGATAAGCAGAGGCTGATCCATAGTGAAAGAAACTTTGGTTGTTTCTCGGTGTCCTTTAGTGTCGGGTAGAATCCTTTGGTTGAGCAGAGTCCTTGGCTTAGGTCGTTCGTCGGGGTGAATACATGCAATGAACGACACGGATTCGAGCTGTTGATTAGTTGGCTTTAATCCACACAGAGGCAATAAGTTTAAGTGGTGGATTCCAGCAAATACAAAAATATTCCAAATATTACCCCTGCAGAGGGGTTAAGATCCCGCCCAAAGGAGTGTCCTATATATGATATCAACTGCATCTGATGGCGAAGTTCCATTCTGAACTCTGGGGAGTGTGGAGTATCTCATCATTGTCAGTATCCCCAGGTCCCCTCTGATTGCATCCCTATTAGTTTGGGCTCAGAGAACGTTATGTGTACTCCTTCGGAGGGTTTAGATCACCCAAGAACTATTCTGGGTATAACATTAAACTGCATCTGATTATGAAACTCCAGTTTTGAAGCTCTGGGGAGTGTGGAGTACTCCATCATTGCCATTACTCCCAGTTCCTCTGGCATCAACCCTGTCAGTTGGGGCTTAGAATACCCAAGTGTATTCTCTGCATATATGTAAGCCCTCCTCCAAAAGGGGCCCTAGCTGTAATACTAAACTGCATCTGATGGTGAGACCCAGTTCTGAAGCTCTGGTGAGTGTGGGTTACCTTTTGTTTTGCCAATACTCTCAGGTCCACTTTAACCCCAGCCTAATCGATTTGGGCTTAGAACACGCTATGTGTATCCCCTGCAGAGGGGTAAGGTCACCCAAAAGAGCCGTTCTGGCATGATATTAAACTGTATTTGATGGTGAGACTCTGAGGAGTGTTGGTTATCCCAGGGTTGCCATTACTCCCAAGGTCCCCTTTAAACCCAGCTCTGTTGGTGGGTGCTTAGAACACACAAAATGTATCTCCTTGCGGGGGGGGGGGGTAAACCAACTCAAAAAGACGTTTACTGGGCATGAAACCAACTCGCATTTGATAGTTTTTTGGAGCTCTGAGGAGAGTGGAGTATCTGTTCCTTGTCATTACTCATAGGTTCACTCTGATCACAACCCTGTCGGTTGGGCCTAAGAATACGCCATGTGTATCCCTTGCAGAGGAGTAAGACCTCCCACCCGCATAAGAGGAGTCCTGGGTATGATACAAAACTTCATCTGAAGTTGAGGCTCCAGTTCTGGAGCTCTGGGGATCGTGGAGCACACTTCATTGCTATTACTCACAGGTCCACTTTGACCCGGATTGGTGGTATCTGTTACGGTTTCATCTATGGGTAAAATCTAATGGAAAGTATTTCGTATTCGATAGGAATACAGTTACATAATTTATAAGCAGCTTATAAATTATGAAGTACCTGTAAGAATTTCGAATAGTCCGTTAGATTTAGAATGACGGGGTCCGTGAAAAGTTACCCGACAGCTGTTGACGGGTAATAACCTTGCGCCCTTAGAAAAAGCGCGCGATTAGACACGTGGGAATTAGCTTCAGATGCGACCAGACTTTTGAGTAGCGTAGCCGTGTTGTCAGTGCTCGGGGCCATCTCCAACCGCGGCGGAATCAAATGGGTAGGGTTGCGAAATAAAGCTTGATCAAAGAAAACAAGTCTTGTTGTTAATTGAATATTAGAAACACTAACCAGCCCAACACACGAAGAAGAAATCAACGAAAAGAATCAACCTAAAGAGAAGTCCACTAGATCAACAAGAGAAGAACATGGCAGCCGAGTTAGACGACTTAGACGAAGAACTAGAAGCAGAGTTAAAAGTTAAGACCATGACTATCATCATCATCTATCTAATCTATCTATGTCCCTCTCTCTCCGATTATAGACACCTGAGAAAAGGAGTATATAACAATACTTGATAGCATACAACTGTAAATCAAGAATTAAAATCAATGTAAATCAATGTATTAAGTATTATGTATTAAAATACATAATATTTAAGATACATAAATACATACATAAATACATAATATTTAAAAATACTATACAATGTATTAAGTATAATACAACGTATTAAGTATTATGTATTAAAATCCATGTAAAATCAATGTATTAAGAAAGTTACTTGAAACTATGATTAGTATAAATTATGATTATTAGTATAATTGTAATTATACATGATCATTAGTTACTTGAAACCATATAATTGCTTAAAAAAACAAGACTGACTTCGGGATTAAATAACCCAACTCAGGTGGGAATGCCGTAAAAGTAAGCACATGTAGGTCAAAAAAACATTTTTTTATGCGATTGGAATGATTTTTGAACTACATTAATACATTGGCTTCTTGAAACATTGATATTGTAACGAAGTATCAATGTTTACCTGTTTAAACCTGTTAGGGGAGATAACTCTTCCCTAACGAACGATATGACTCCTTAGTAAAAGTGTAGTATTAGGCGACAAAGACATGAACAGCAACCAGGAAGGATGCACAAGCGAGATAGCTGAATGACACGACCGCACGCACGGTGGGGAGTAAATGGTCAGAATTTTGCAGGCAATATGATTGATACACAGAAAATATATTGTTTCTACATTCTATTTCTCTAATTTTTGAGATGAGGCTTGATAATTAGTATTATTTGTATTATGCAGTTTTTTAAGTGACAGTTATCTCTAGACTGCAGGTTCAATCCTGGTCAGGGGCAGCAGTAACATACAATAATAATTAACACAGCTTAACACCTGAACCCCCAGCTATATTTAGCGGAATGATATCAGGATACCCCGTGAACTGAATAAAGAGTTAGGTCCAATGTTCCGTGATGGCTCCGATTACGACAGAAGGTTCCCGAGTTCGAAAAGAAGGCTCCGAATCCGACAAGAAATATCTGAAGAAGGCCGGAGGGCACATCGGCCGAACGTTCTACAAATAACAATGAAGATGAGGACAATAGTCCGAATAATACAAATAATACTGTTTCTATATTATTTTTAAATATATCCAACCACCACATAATCCTGACCCTTTCTATCAAACTCTGACAGTTATTTTTGCTCCATATAAAAGTAAAAAAAGTCGTCGGGGTGGCCTAATGTCGGTATCAGCCAAACACGAGGGAGTCTATCCCCCTTTCCTAGCGCTAGCCAAGGACATTGTTTTTGCATCTGAGGAGGAGCGCCAACACCTACCATCAGCTCATACGCTGAGTTGGCGAGGCCAGAATCTTGCGATTCCTAGGTTGACGCTCTAGCGACTGAGCTAAACCGGCCCTTTGCTCCATATAGTCATTATTAAATGGCTGAACGGAAACACTCAAAACATAAAAGTGCAAGATTTTAAATGATGTTGTAGCTTTACCTCTGATCAAAAACCAAACTATTTTGGGTCCAAATAATATATATAAAATAATAATTTTAAATGGCAATCTGTCATATATGCAGTGTCACATTGGAATTTTCACATCTATTGATCTTGCTATAAAATCAGAAATCATCAGTAACTTAAAAATGGTTAGTTTTGTGCCTATTTTGATAACATTTTTGGATTACTCAGCCAAAAATGCTTATATAAACCAATCTTTAGGAATAAGGAAGCTCTTGAACTCATTTTATAGATGACAAAATGTCGCCATTTTGCACCGCCCAATATTTCGAGTTAAAAATCGACATAACTCGGCCAATTTTTGAAATTGGAAGCTCAAATTTTGGGATTGTCTTACTTAACATAGTTCACACCCAGACAAATTCAGAAAATTGAAGGGGATGAGTGACATGGCCTGGACGATTTGACATAGAATTACCATATGTTAGTGGTTCTCAACCATTTTTTGCCTATGGACCGTTTTGATTCCTATTTTACTTGAACCTGGCCCTAGCCGTTCAATGTTTAACTCATTGCCTACCAAATTTCCCCACAGCTGTATCAAATTTTCTTGGTATTTTTAAAAAGTCTGTATGATAGGTATTTCAAAATTCACTATCTATTCACCTCAAAACTTACGCTTTGAAAATAAAGCCTATCATTATTTTAATCTGAGTCTTTCTGATCAATTATAATGAACTAACCATCAGTTAGTTTGCAGTGGTAGGAGAGCTGCTGTGAGAGGTTTAAAGTAGGCATAGAGTTAAAAGTTCTATTATATATTTTAATTAAATATTTTTGCTTGCCTGGACCCTCAAAAATGTTATATAGCCCCGGGGGAGATATGGCCACGGTTGAGAACCACTGCTCTATACTATTATACGGTGAAGATCTCTGAAATATCTAGCTCATATCAACGTATCAGGCACAGATTTTTAATAACCTCAGGCAAAAAACAGATACAGACTGTAGACATATTGTTTGTATGCCTGTATGAGTGTGTGCATGAGTATGTGTGTGTATGTGTGTGTGTGTGTGTGTGTGTGTGTCCTATAAAAGTTTTTTTCGGTAGTCTTGTAAAAACGGTCTTGTCTTGAGGCAATAGCTGGAGGTAACGCGCAGAGCGAAGCCTTACGTCTTAATTAAAACAGTGAACTAGTTGCAGTGTTTTGAAAGTTTCATGTCCAGTGTGTCATCATGTAGCGCACCTGACGGGGCAAGACACAAATGCAATACGATCTTTCATAAGACACACACACACTCCTGAAAATCACATAGGCGAGAAACTGTCAGTTACTAAGCGCAACTGACTTATGTCCACGCTACACTAGCTTATATTATATATATATATATATATATATTATATATATATATATATATATGTGTGTGTGTGTGTGTGTGTGTGTGGTGTGTGTGTGTGTGTGTGTTCAGTAGGAACTTGTTTTCGTGCCTGGATTTGGAAACGAATTCGTTCCTTTTAGTATGATGATCACATAGGCAAGAATTACCATTACTCCCAAGTACACTCTGAACGGTATCAAATTGATTATACGTTTTATAAATGCATTGACTTTTGAAAACATTGATATTGTAAGTAAGTATGGACTGTTTTCAGTTTGAAATGATTGTGAACTGCATTGATACATTGCTTTTAAAAACCATTGATATTGTAACTATTTTTGAAGAGTTTATTTGGTTAAAATGATTATACATTTTATTAATATCATCTTTTTTAGATCAAAATGTGCAATTAATAAAATAAGTAATTATTAAGATATTAATATAATAATTAACATATTGAAATAATCATTATTTAATAATTCCACTTCTTCATAAGTAATTACAAAAACACACGCAAACAGATACAAAATACAATTAAGAACACATTTTTAATTATTTCTCTGAATTTTAAGATGAGGATTAATAATTATTATTATTTGTATTATTCGAGCTATTGTCCTCATCTTTATTGTTTTCTGTACAACGTTTCGGCCGATGTGCCCTTCGTCGTGGATTGAATAAAGGCTTGGGTTCAAAGATTCCGCGATGGCTCCCGATTACGACATAAAGGTTCTCAAGTTCGAAGAGAAGGTTTCCAAGT
This sequence comes from Doryteuthis pealeii, assembly GCA_023376005.1. Taxonomy (NCBI): domain Eukaryota; kingdom Metazoa; phylum Mollusca; class Cephalopoda; order Myopsida; family Loliginidae; genus Doryteuthis; species Doryteuthis pealeii. The sequence continues at coordinate 60,437,000 of CM042154.1, forward strand.
TCGAAAAGCTCCCGAGTTCGACAAAAAATACATGAAGAAGGTCGGAGGGCACAGCCGAAACGTTGTACAGATAACAATAAAGATGAGGACAATAGTCCGAATAATACAAATAATACAAGCATTTTAAAATTATTAGCTTCTTTGTAAAAACGAATATTTTTATTTCACTTTGACTCAACAAGCAATTAAGAACTGAATTAATTTTTTTTTTGTCATAAAAGGGCCTATTTCTTAAAACAGAATATATTAATTCTTAATTAGTGCAACTCAAAAACTTAAAAAAGAAATAGATATTTATAAAAGAATGATTTGAATTTGAATTGATACAAGAAATTTTGCACCTACAAATAAGGACACGTCTAATTCTTAGCTTTTACTGTTACATTTCAAGTGGTAAAAAAGAAATAAATTAAACGAATACATTTTTTATCACTTTAACTCAACAAGAACTGAATTAATTTTTTTATCACTTTAACTCAACTGTAGAGATTTGTGGAGTGATTAGAATCAACTGTGTTGCTAGATGAGTTAGTATGCTGTTGGTTTGAACAACAATAGCATCTAAGCACTACTGAACTGGTGCCCAAAATAGCTGGTATTTTTGGAACTCAGGAATAATCCATTCATGCATTTAGTTGAGTCATCATACTTGAGTCCTGATTGACTACTTGGTTTATGTGGTGTTATGATGCTTGATAAATATTCTGTGAGTTATTTGCCAACATTCTGCAGTAGGCTTGCAACAAGGTAAAATCCGGAATGAGTTACGGCTTCCTTATTGTATTGTCTTACCAATTCGATGGTAATTGGGATTCTTCTACCAGTATGATATTCATTCTACATCAACAGAAGCTGAACTAAAATTAATTAACATAAGCGTATCTGAAGCTGGTTTGTACCTTAAATTTTTAGCTCTCATACAAAAGCAAAATCGATAGAGTATAGTACGTTGACTTACCAGTTTTCTGAGTTTACTAGCTCTTACTTGGTCGATTTTTCCTATGTGTTGAGAGCTAAAATTTGAGATATCAACCAGCTTCAAATACGCTTATGTTAATACGTTCCATTTAAGTTTCCAAATTTATTACGCCAAAGAAATATATCATTTATAAGAAAATAAACATTAAAGCATATTACAGTGCATAATGCATTACATTCTATTTTATTATGTTTTTTTTATAACACAATGATATTTTTCTGTTTAAAAACGTGAAAGATAAAATTAAGGCTGTTTTGAGGGGGGGAGGGCTGGAATTGATTAATGGCGTTTCAGTTCATTCAACGGGGAAAAATTGATTTAATATACAATGGAAATTGACTTACAATTGGAACGAATTAAAGTTGTAAGTCAAGAACACTATATATATAAATCGACGGGGCGGCCTATCGGTATCAGCCAGTTAGCGAGGGAGTCTATCCCTTTCAATAGCGCTAGACCAAGGAGATTGTTTTTTTAGCATCTGAGGTGGAGCACCAACCTATCTCAGCTCCTACTTACCGCACAGATCCTGTGCTACTCGACGCTGAGTGGCGGCCGGTATCGAACTAGAACTTGTGGTTTCTAGCCGAACGCTCAACGACTGAGCTGGTTTCTTGACTTATGATATCGCTCCCCTTCCCCTGGGGTTGAACACTTTGGAAGGGTATCTCACTGACGGCCGCCACTAAAGCATAACCCAACGTTCTCCTATAAAATGGGATGGAGCGCTCTATGACGGCCTTTACATACATACAGATGTGTGTATTAAAACAGTTAAAAATCCGAGAGGGTCAGCTGTCCGACTGCTGCTGAAACGATTTAATTTCTAACCCGGCTGTAGGTACCTCACAAAATGTCTAGCCACACTGAAGAGACTTGATAAGTCGAAACACGTCTGTGGATGACTATATATAATATATATATATATGCTTATCTGTCACACAAACGCAAAATATACCGTTTCCCTAATTTCATTTCATTCCACAGGAAAACCAATTGTCGTAAGTTTAGGGGTACTTACTATGCGCATAAATCCCCAAATGGGTTAAAGGGGCTCCTTAGCCTTGGTCGGTAACCCATCAATCAAAAGAAAAGTCCGACACAAAACCTTTGTTGCTTCAAGGAAAGGCTGGGGAGTAACCCGAAAACAAATCAGGTGCCGGAGTCCCGAAGGTGGTGTGATGCTGAAATCAAGTATTACCCATTAACTCCTCGACATTACCGTTGCCAAACCGCATTGGTACCTTACCTTTCTTGGATCACAGCGGCAGTGTGGAGAGGGGGGATTTGCTGCATGGGCAACAGTTTATCCTCCATACAAACCGCCCAGGCTATGTAGTTCAAATCCCAAAAAGAAGAAAGAAAAAAAAAAAAAAAAGTTGAAAATGGAAGCGAATCCGACGGTATGTTGAAAGGAAAATAAACAAGGAAAGAAATGCTGAATGGATAAAATATTTTTATTTTACTGACACGTGTTCGCCTTGGAGTTTATCCATAACACACATGCACTCTATTTCTATTTATTATTTTTAATACAAAATAAAATAATAATAAATAAACACAAAATAAAATTTTTTTCCGAAATTTCAGAATTCCCGTATTTTTAACCGTTTTGATTTAAAACACAAATATTTACTCTGGCGAAGCCGTTATTCCTTGTATACTAAAATATTTGTATTTTCTATATTATTTATTAATTATTATTATTATTATTATTTTTATTTTGTATTTAAAATAATAATGAAGTGCATGTGTGCATGATAAACTGTCGAAACACGTGTCAGTAAAATAAAATCTATTTTATCCATTCAGCATTTTCTTTCCTTTGTTATTTTCCTTTTAACACACACACACACACACACACACACACACACACACACACACACACACTAATTAAAATATAGAGAGTGATTGAAAAGTAACTCCCTACTTTAAACTATTTATATTTTTTATATGCACTTACATTTTTCTCAGTTGTCAATACTTAAGCAGAATATTGAAGACTTAATTTTTATGCAAGATGGTGCTCTCCTCCAGATTTTGCTATTGTTATTCGTGAATGGCTTAATAGCCATTTCCTGGCAGATGGATAGGTAGAAGTGGTCCGCATGAATGGCCGACCATAAGCCCTGATTTAATACCCTGCTAGTTTTTTTCTTTTGGTTGGTTGAAGAAACAAGTCTACTCTACGAAACCAACGATTTTATTTCTGCGATTCCACAAGAGTTCTGGGAAGATCAGTTGATTTGATTCCCGAGCGGCTTGAGAGGCTGGAAAGGAATGCTAGTACCCATAGAGAATTTCAAATAAAATTACATGTTATGTATGTACTTCTCATGTTTATTTTTTGTAAAAATAATGAATCAGAAATAAATTATAAGATTTTAAAAAATAGGGAGGGAGTTACTTTACAATCACTCTGTTATATATATATATTATATATATATATATATATATATATATATATATGAATCTATTTGTGTATCAATTTTGTTCTTGTGAACATTTTATGATTTCAGGTAGCATAGGAAATGTATAAATGACAAAAACTGAACAAAAATACTGCGTTCCAATACTTAACAGTTGTTTTATATCTGGTTCCCTTAATTTTATTTTTAAAAAATCTTTTATTTTAATTTCTTAATTTTTTAAAATATTTTAAAAATTTTCGGGTGACCTGCACCTTTTTCAATATTTTTTGACAACTATAATGTGTAAAAATGAAATGATAAATGCGAAGAAAGGATTAATGAGAAAGGATTTGGCGTTGTTTAGCCGTTAAAGTCTTTTAGAAAAAATAAAAATATATATATATTATATATATAATATTATATATATATATATATATATGAATTTATATATATAAAGTTAGCAGTCCATAATAAAGTAAAATTAAGTTGAAGACTAATTTCTTCGAAACAAACTTTTATTTTTAGTTTGCAAACATTGTGAGTTATTTGCCAACAGTTTTTCTTTATCATCTCTCCCTGTTTCCTTTCGGCCATTTCCAGGTTTCATGACGCCAAAAACTTCAGATTTCTCGCTTTACGAGATCACAACGAAAAGCCACCCTCCAGTTTAAACAAAAAAACAAAAACAAACAAAGAAATGTAAAATAAAACAAACAATATTCTTTCTTTTTTTTTTTTACCCAGTTACTAAAATTTAACAGACAAAAAAACTTAAAGACAAAAAAATAAAAATAAAAAATGGTGGAAAATAAGAACAAAATTAACTTGAAATGTTAAAAAGACGAAATGAGAAATGCGAGAGACGCTAATGGCCCCAGGTTATAAAAGTATTTTTTTTCTTTTAGTTTGTGGCTCTGAAGAATTCGCCGTCATCCACGATGTGAACGCGCCTGCTGGAGACTGGACGAGAATCATGGGATTTTCAAACGAGACTAGATAAAATTTTAGAAAATATTTAGGATATTTTTAAAACGCAGACGACAGAAGAAAAAGACTGAAGGAAGAGAAAATAAAAGATTGCGTTACCCACCCTAAAAGTTTCTTTGGGTCCTGTTAAATGGCATTAGAAGCGTTTAGTTTTTACTAATTGCTTGAAAAGATCGTTTTTAACATCATTGGACTATTATCATTTTACTAAACTTAGCTTAATAAAAAGCCAGACGTATGAAGCATGCAGTGAGATCGAACTCGTTACTCGGTTGTAAATGATTTTCGAAACTAGCACAAGAAAAAGGTCCATGCATGCAAACTCCACTTTGGCCCTTACTTAGGCTAGACGGTCGGAGAGATCCCTCCGATTAATCGGTTGGTCATGTCAAGCCTTAGCACTATATTATTGCCTCAACCTATTGCTCTTATACAAGCCTTAACCTTTTTATATATGTTGCTAGAAGGCGATGGCTGATGGTTAGTGATCTGGGTTTTGACAAACTGCATGGTAACGGTGATGCCCAGTTTTGGAGCTCTAGTGAGTGTGGAGTAACCCTTATCACCATACTCCGAGGTTCACCATGGGAGTTGAATGAAAAACGAACTTTTAAATGTTAAATTGAGTTAAAAAAGAAAAAATTGAATACACATCAAGCTTTATGAATAGTAAATAAACTCTTCGCATAAAATAACCAACAAGGGTTGACATGCCATAAAATCCAACTGCTGGATTATTATGATATAGTGGTGTGCCGAAAACCGACATTTTACGGTTATAGACTCGGCGTGGTTACGTGGGTTCTTCACGCTTCAACAGCTCGAATTATCGTGGTTAGTTAACTATCTATATCGCGATATTGAAGCCGTTCATTTACTCGTATCGACAATTGTCGAACGGACCTGAAAGCCAACGACTTTTGTCAACGCAAAGATCATACCACCCAAGGACAACAAGGTTTCTTCATAAAGATCAGCGCTCTGCTTAACACTAATGATCTCCACTGTAAAGTGCTCTCCACTTGAAGCTAAAAATGTCCACACAAATTGTAACACAACAACAACCAAACAAATCCTTAAGAAAAGACTGAAGGATAGAAGTAAAAACATTGCTTTACCCAAAGGGTCCTTCGGTCTTGTTTGATGGCACAGGAACGTAAAGTTTTGACAAATCCTTTAAAAAAGATCGCTTTTAATAACTTAAACAATTAAATCATTTTGCTAGTAAGCGTCAGGGTGGCCTAAAGTGGTATAGCCAGACAGCAGCTATCCCCTTTTGCTTTTGGGCGCTAGACCCATGGAGATTTTTTTTGCGTCTGAGTTGGGCACACACTCACCATCAGCTCTTACTTTATCGCACAGATCCCTGTCTATTGATAGCGCTGGGTTGGGCGAGGGGCTGGTTAACTAAATTTTGCAATCTTATGGGCTAGTTAGCTCAGGTCGGTAGAGCGTTTTACCTATGGACAACAAGGTTCTGTTCGAATAACAGCCTCGCCAACCAGCGTATCAATAGCACAGGGATCTGTGGATAATGTAAGGAGCTGATGGTGGGTGTGGTGCTCAACTCAGACGCAAAAAAAATCTCCTTGGTCTAGCGCAAGCAAAAGGGGATAGACTCGCTGTCTGGCTATAACGACTTTAGGCACCTGTACGGCTTTTTACTAGCAAAATGATACTGTTTAATGTTATTAAAAGCGATCTTTTAAAGGGTTATTTGTCAAAATATACGCTCTGTTGCCTCTACAAGACACCGAAGGACCTTTTGGGGTAAGAAATGTTTTTACTTCTAGTTCTTCAGTCTTTTTCTTAAGGTTTGGTTGGTTGGTTTGTTTGGTGTTACAATTTGTGTGGACATTTTTAGGCTTCAGTTGGAGCACTTTCGTGGAGGATCCATTGTGTTAAGCAGAGCGTGGATCTTAGTGAAGAAACTTGGTGTTCCTTGGTGTTGGGTTGATCTTTGCGTTGGCAAAGTCGTTGCTGAGGTCGTCGAAATGTCGAATAACGAGTAATGAACGGCTTTTCATATCGGCGATTAGATAGTTACTAACCCGTATTCGAGCTGTTGATTGGTGAATGTACCACGTGGGACCACCGAGTCTAATACGGTTAATGCGGTTTCGGCACACTATATACAGAAATAATCCAGCAGTTGGATTTTATGGCATGTCACTTGTTGGGTTATTTTAATGCCGAGACGTTTTATTTCTATTCATGCTTGATGGGTATTCAATCTTTTCTTTTTTTTAACTCAATTTTTAACATTTAAAGTTCGTTTTTTTCTAATTCAACTCCCATGGTGAACCTGGGGAGTAGATGGTGATTAAGGGTTACTCCACCTCATAGAGCCCAAAACTGGCTTCACCGGTTACATGCAGTTTGTCAAACCAGATCACTAGACCATACCATCGCTTCTAGCACATATATAAAAAGGGTTAAGGCTTTTGTCATAAGAGCAATGAGGGTTGAGCAATAATATAGTTGCTAAGGCTTGCATGACAACAAAACAGATTAATCGAGGGGATCTCTCCGACCGTCTAGCCAAAAAAAAAAAAAAAAAAAAAAAAAAAAAAAAAAAAAAAAAAAAAACAAAAAAAAAAAAAAAAAAAAAAATAAAAAAAAAAAAATCTAAAAAAAAAAAAAAAAAAAAACAAAAAAAAAAAAAAAAAAAAAAAAACAAAAAAAAAAAAAAAAAAAAAAAAAGTAGGGCAAAAGTGGAGTGTGCATGTCATGGACCTTTTCTTGTGCTAGTTTCGAAATCATTTACAACCGAGTAACGAGTTCGATTCTCACTGCATGCTTCATACGTCTGGCTTTTATTAAGCTAAGTTTAGTAAATGATAATAGTCCAATGATGTTAAAAACGATCTTTTTTCAAGCAATTAGTAAAAAACTAAACGCTTCTAATGCCATTTAACAGGACCCAAAGAACCTTTTTAGGGGTGGGGTAACGCAATCTTTTATTTCTCTTCCTTCAGTCTTTTTTCTTCTGTCGTCTGCGTTTTTAAATATCCTAAATATTTTCTAAAATGTTATCTAGTCTCGTTTTGAAAATCCCATGATTCTCGTCCAGTCTCCAGCAGGCGGCGTTCACATCGTGGATGACGGCGAATTCTTCAGGAGCCACAAACTAAAAGAAAAAAATACTTTTATAACCTGGGCCATTAGCGTCTCCTCGCATTTTCCTCATTTCGTCTTTTTAACATTTCAAGTTTTTGTTCTTATTTTTTTCACCATTTTTTATTTTTATTTTTTGTCTTTTAAGTTTTTTTGTCTGTTAAATTTTTAGTAACTGGGTAAAAAAAAAAAGAAAGAAATATTTTGTTGTTTTATTTTACATTTCTTTTGTTTGTTTTTGTTTTTGTTTTTAAACTGGAGGGTGGGCTTTTCGTTGTGATCTCGTAAAGCGAGAAATCTGAAGGGTTTTTGGCGTCATGAAACTTGGAAATGGCCGAAAGGAAACAGGAGAGATGATAAAGAAAAACTGTTGGCAAATAACTCACAGATGTTTGCAAACTAAAAATAAAAGTTTGTTTCGAAGAATATTAGTCTTCAACTTAATTTTACTTTATTATGGACTGCTAACTTTATATATATAAAGTTTATATATATATATATATATATATTATATATATATATATATATATTTTTTTTTTTTTTTTTTTTTTTTTCTAAAAGACTTAACGGCTAAACAACGCCAAATCCTTTCTCATTAATCCTTTTCTCGCATTTATTTCATTTCATTTTTACACAGTTATAGTTGTCAAAAAATTGAAAAAGGGTGCAGGTCACCCGAAATATTTGAAAATATTTTTAAAATTAAGAAATTAAAAAAAAAGATTTTTAAAAATAAAATTAAGGGAACAGATATAAAACAACTGTTAAGTATTGGAACGCAGTTTTTTTTGTTCAGTTTATGCTCACTTATACATTTCCTATGCTACCTGAATCATAAAAATGTTCACAAGAACAAAATTGATACACAAATAGATTCATATATAATATATATAATATATATATATATATATATATATATTATATATACAGACTGATTGTAAAGTAACTCCCTCCCTATTTTTAAAATCTTATAATTTATTTCTGAATCATTATTTTTTACAAAAATAAACATGAGAAGTACATACATAACATGTAATTTTATTTGAAATTCTCTATGGGTACCAGCATTCCTTTCCAGCCTCTCAAGCCGCTCGGGAATCAAATCAACTGATCTTCCCAGGAACTCTTGTGGAATCGCAGAAATAAAATCGTTGGTTTCGTAGAGTAGACTTGTTTCTTCAACCAACTCAAAAGAAAAAAAACTAGCAGGGTATTAAATCAGGGCTTATGGTCGGCCATTCATGCGGACCACTTCTACCTATCCATCTGCCCGGAAAATGGCTATTAAGCCATTCACGAATAACAATAGCAAAATCTGGAGGAGCACCATCTTGCATAAAAATTAAGTCTTCAATATTCTGCCAAGTATTGACAACTGAGAAAAATGTAAGTGCATATAAAAAATATAAATAGTTTAAAGTAGGGAGTTACTTTTCAATCACTCTCTATATAAATTATGTGTGTGTGTGTGTGTGTGTGTGTGTGTGTGTGTGTGTGTGTGTGTGTAAAAGGAAAATAAACAAAGGAAAGAAAATGCTGAATGGATAAATAGATTTTATTTTACTGACACGTGTTTCGGACAGGTTTATCCATGCACACATGCACTCTATTATTATTTAAATAAAATAAAAATAATAATAATAATAATAATAATAATAGATCTGAAACTAAAATATTTAGTATACAAGGAATAACCCTTCGCCATTAGTAACTATTATTGGTGTTTTATATATCAAAACGGTTAAAATACGGAAATTTGAAATATTGGAAAAAAATTTTATTTGTGTTTTAATTTATTATTATTTATTTTGTATTTAAATAAATATTAGATAAATATGTGTTATTAAACTCCAAAAACATAAAATAAAATATATTTTATCCATTCCATTTTCTTTCTTTTTTATTTTCACATACCGTCGGATTCGCTTCCATTTTCAACTTTTTTTTTTTTTTTTTCGTTTTCTTCTTTTTGGGATTTGAACTACATAGCCTGGGCGGGTTTGTATGGAGGATAAACTGTTGCCCATGCAGCAAATCCCCCCTCTCCACACTGCCGCTGTGATCCAAAGGAAAGGTAAGGTACCAATGCGGTTTGGCAACGGTAATATCGAGGAGTTAATGGGTAATACTTGATTTCAGCATCACACCACCTTCGGGACTCCGGCACCTGATTTGTTTTCGGGTTACTCCCCAGCCTTTCCTTGAAGGCAACAAAGGTTTTGTGTCGGACTTTTCTTTGATTGATGGGTTACCGACCAAGGCTAAGGAGCCCTTTTAACCCATTTGGGGATTTATGCGCATAGTAAGTATCCCTAAACTTACGACAATTGGTTTTCCTGTGGAATGAAATGAGATTAGGGAATCGGTATATTTTGCGTTTGTGTGACAGATAAGCATATATATATATATATATATAGTCATCCACAGACGTGTTTCGACTTATCAAGTCTCTTCAGTGTGGCTAGACATTTTGTGAGGTACCTACAGCCGGGTTAGAAATTAAATCGTTTCAGCAGCAGTCGGACAGCTGACCCTCTAGGATTTTAACTGTTTTAATACACACATCTGTATGTATGTAAAGGCCGTCATAGAGTGCTCCATCCCATTTTATAGGAGAACGTTGGGTTTATGCTTTAGTTGGCGGCCGTCAGTGAGATACCCTTCCAAAGTGTTCAACCCCAGGGGGAAGGGGAGCGATATCATAAGTCAAGAAACCATTATATATATATATATATATATATATATATATATAGTGTTTCTTGACTTACAACTTTAATTCGTTCCAATTGTAAGTCAATTTCATTGTATATTAATCAATTTTTCCCCATTGAAATGAACTGAAACGCCATTAATCAATTCCAGCCCTCCCCCTCAAAACAGCCTTAATTTTATCTTTCACGTTTTTTAAAACAAGAAAAATATCATTGTGTTATATAAAACATAATAAAATAGAATGTAATGCATTATGCACTGTAATATGCTTTAATGTTATTTTCTTATAAATGATATATTTCTTTGGCGTAATAAATTTGGAAACTTAAATGGAACGTATTAACATAAGCGTATTTGAAGCTGGTTGATATCTCAAATTTTAGCTCTCAACACATAGGAAAAATCGACCAAGTAAGAGCTAGTAACTCAGAAAACTGGTAAGTCAACGTACTATACTCTATCGATTTTTGCTTTGTATTGAGAGCTAAAAATTTAAGGTCCAAACCAGCTTCAGATACGCTTATGTTAATTAATTTTAGTTCAGTTCTTGTTGATGTAGAATGAATATCATACTGGTAGAAGAATCCCAATTACCATCGAATTGGTAAGACAATGCAATAAGGAAGCCGTAACTCATTCCGGATTTTACCTTGTTGCAAGCCTACTGCAGAATGTTGGCAAATAACTCACAGAATATTTATCAAGCATCATAACACCACATAAACCAAGTAGTCAATCAGGACTCAAGTATGATGACTCAACTAAATGCATGAATGGATTATTCCTGAGTTCCAAAAATACCAGCTATTTTGGGCACCAGTTCAGTAGTGCTTAGATACTATTGTTGTTCAAACCAACAGCAGTTGGATTCTAATCACTCCACAAATCTCTACAGTTGAGTTAAAGTGATAAAAAAATTAATTCAGTTCTTGTTGAGTTAAAGTGATAAAAAAATGTATTCGTTTAATTTATTTTCTTTTTTACCACTTGAAATGTAACAGTAAAAGAAGCTAAGAATTAGACGTGTCCTTATTTGTAGGTGCAAAATTTCTTGTATCAATTCAAATTCAAATCATTCTTTTATAAATAGTCTATTTCTTTTTAAGTTTTTGAGTTGCACTAATTAAGAATTAATATATTCTGTTTTAAGAAATAGGCCCTTTTATGACAAAAAAAATTAATTCAGTTCTTAATTGCTTGTTAAGTCAAAGTGAAATAAAAATATTCGTTTTTACAAAGAAGCTAATAATTTAAAATGCTTGTATTATTTGTATTATTCGGACTATTGTCCTCATCTTTATTGTTATCTGTACAACGTTTCGGCTGGTGTGCCCTCCGACCTTCTTCATGTATTTTTTGTCGAACTCGGGAGCCTTTTCGAACTTGGAAACCTTCTCTTCGAACTTGAGAACCTTTATGTCGTAATCGGGAGCCATCGCGGAACTTTGAACCCAAGGCTTTATTCAATCCACGACGAAGGGCACATCGGCCGAAACGTTGTACAGAAAACAATAAAGGTGAGGACAATAGCTCGAATAATACAAATAATAATAATTATTAATCCTCATCTTAAAAATTCAGAGAAATAATTAAAAATGTGTTCTTAATTGTATTTTGTATCTGTTTGCGTGTGTTTTTGTAATTACTTATGAAGAAGTGGGAATTATTAAATAATGATTATTTCAATATGTTAATTATTATATTAATATCTTAATAATTACTTAATTTTATTAATTGCACTTTTTGACTTAAAAAAAATTAATATTAATAAAATGTATAATCATTTTAAACAAATAAATTCTTCATAAATAGTTATAATATCAATGGTTTTTAAAATCCAATGTATCAATGCAGTTCACAATCATTTCAAACTGAAAACAGTCCATACTTACATACAATATCAATGTTTCAAAAGTCAATGCATTTATAAAACGTATAATCAATTTGATACCGTTCAGAGTGTACTTGGGAGTAATGGTAATTTCTTGCCTATGTGATCATCTTACTAAAAGGAACGAATTCGTTTCAAAATCCAGGCACGAAAACAAGTTCCTGAACACACACACACACACACACACACACACACACACACACACACACATATATATATATATATATATATATATATATATATATATATATATATATACTAGTGTAGCGTGGACATGAAGTCAGTTGCGCTTAGTAACTGACAGTTTCTCGCCTATGTGATTTTCAGGAGTGTGTGTGTGTCTTATGAAAGATCGTATTGCATTTGTGTCTTGCCCCGTCAGGTGGCGCTACATGATGACACACTGGACATGAAACTTTCAAACACTGCAACTAGTTCACTGTTTTAATTAAGACGTAAGGCTTCGCTCTGCGCGTTACCTCCAGCTATTGCCTCAAGACAAGACCGTTTTTTACAAGACTACCGAAAAAACTTTTATAGGAACACACACACACACACACACACATACACACACATACTCATGCACACACTCATACATGCATACAAACAATATGTCTACAGTCTGTATCTGTTTTTTGCCTGAGGTTATTAAAAATCTGTGGCCTGATACGTTGATATTAGCTAGATATTTCAGGAGATCTTCACCGTATAATAGTATAGAGCAGTGGTTCTCAACCGTGGCCATATCTCCCCCGGGGGCTATATAACATTTTTGAGGGTCCAGGCAAGCAAAAATATTTAATTATAAATATATAATAGAACTTTTAACTCTATGCCTACTTTAAACCTCTCACAGCAGCTCTCCTACCACTGCAAACTAACTGATGGTTAGTTCATTATAATTGATCAGAAAGACTCAGATTAAAATAATGATAGGGCTTTATTTTCAAAGCGTAAGTTTTGAGGTGAATAGATAGTGAATTTTGAAATACCTATCATACAGACTTTTTAAAAATACCGAGAAAATTTGATACAGCTGTGGGGGAAATTTGGTAGGCAATGAGTTAAACATTGAATGGCTATGGCCAGGTTCAAGTAAAATAGGAATCAAACTGGTCCATAGGCAAAAAATGGTTGAGAACCACTAACATATGGGTAATTCTATGTCAAATCGTCCAGGCCATGTCACTCATCCCCTTCAATTTTTCTGATATTTTGTCCTGGTGTGAACTATGTTAAAGTAAGACAATCCCCAAAATTTGAGCTTCCAATTTCAAAAATTGGCTGAGTTATGTCGATTTTAAACTCGAAATATATGGGCGGTGCAAAAATGGCGACATTTTGTCATCTATAAAATGAGTTCAAGAGCTTCCTTATTCCTAAAGATTGGTTTATATAAGCATTTTGGGCTGAGTAATCCAAAAATGTTATCAAAATAGGCACAAAACTAACCATTTTTAAGTTACTGATGATTTCTGATTTTTATAGCAAGATCAATAGATGTGAAAATTCCAATGTGACACTGCATATATGACAGATTGCCATTTAAATTATTATTTTATATATATTATTTGGACCCAAAATAGTTTGGTTTTTGATCAGAGGTAAAGCTACAACATCATTTAAAATCTTGCACTTTTATGTTTTGAGTGTTTCCGTTCAGCCATTTAATAATGACTATATGGAGCAAAGGGCCGGTTTAGCTCAGTCGCTAGAGCGTCAACCTAGGAATCACAAGATTCTGGCCCTCGCCAACTCAGCGTATGAGCTGATGGTAGGTGTGGCGCTCCTCCTCAGATGCAAAAACAATGTCCTTGGTCTAGCTCTAGGGAAAGGGGGATAGACTCCCTCGTTGTTTGGCTGATACCGACATTAGGCCACCCCGACGACTTTTTTTACTTTTATATGGAGCAAAAATAACTGTCAGAGTTTGATAGAAAGGGTCAGGATTATGTTGGTGGTTGGATATATTTAAAATAATATAGAAACAGTATTATTTGTATTATTCGGACTATTGTCCTCATCTTCATTGTTATTTGTAGAACGTTTCGGCCGATGTGCCCTCCGGCCTTCTTCAGATATTTCTTGTCGGATTCGGGAGCCTTCTTTTCGAACTCGGGAACCTTCTTGTCGTAATCGGGAGCCATCACGGAACTTTGGACCTAACTCTTTATTCAGTTCACGGGGTATCCTGATATCATTCCGCTAAATATAGCTGGGGTTCAGGTGTTAAGCTGTGTTAATTATTATTGTATGTTACTGCTGCCCCTGACCAGGATTGAACCTGCAGTCTAGAGATAACTGTCACTTAAAAACTGCATAATACAAATAATACTAATTATCAAGCCTCATCTCAAAAATTAAGAGAAATAGAATGTAGAAACAATATATTTTCTGTGTATCAATCATATTGCCTGCAAAATTCTGACCATTTACTCCCCACGCGTGCGTGCGTGCGTGTCATTCAGCTATCTCGCTTGTGCATCCTTCCTGGTTGCTGTTCATGGTCTTTGTCGCCTAATACTACACTTTTACTAAGGAGTCATATCGTTCGTTAGGGAAGAGTTATCTCCCCTAACAGGTTTAAACAGGTAAACATTTGATACTTCGTTACAATATCAATGTTTCAAGAGCCAATGTATTAATGTAGTTCAAAAATCATTCCAATCGCATAAAAAAATGTTCTTTTTGACCTACATGTGCTTACTTTTACGGCATTCCCACCTGAGTTGGGTTATTTAATCCCGAAGTCAGTCTTTGTTTTTGTAAGCAATTATATGGTTTCAAGTAACTAATGATCATGTATAATTACAATTATACTAATAATCATAATTATACTAATCATAGTTTCAAGTAACTTTTCTTAATACATTGATTTACATGGATTTTAATACATAATACTTAATACGTTGTATTATACTTAATACATTGTATTATGTATTTTAAATATTATGTATTTATGTATGTATTTATGTATCTTAAATATTATGTATTTTAATACATAATACTTAATACATTGATTTACATTGATTTTAATTCTTGATTTACAGTTGTATGCTATCAAGTATTGTTATATACTCCTTTTCTCAGGTGTCTATAATCGGAGAGAGAGGGACATAGATAGATTAGATAGATGATGATGATAGTTCATGGTCTTAACTTTTTAACTCTGCTTCTAGTTCTTCGTCTAAGTCGTCTAACTCGGCTGCCATGTTCTTCTCTTGTTGATCTAGTGGACTTCTCTTAAGGGTTGATTCTTTTTCGTTGATTTCTTCTTCGTGCTGGGCTGGTTAGTGTTTCTAATATTCAATTAACAAACAAGACTTGGTTGTTTCTTGATCAAGCTTTATTTCGCAACCCTACCCATTTGATTCCGCCGCGGTTGGAGATGGGCCCCGAGCACTGACAACAACGTCTACGCTACTCAAAAGTCTGGTCGCATCTGAAGCTAATTCCCACGTGTCTAATCGCGCGCTTTTCTAAGGGCGCAAGGTTATTACCCGTCAACAGCTGTCGGGTAACTTTTCACGGACCCCGTCATTCTAAATCTAACGGACTATTCGAAATTCTTACAGGTACGTTCATAATTTATAAGCTGCTTATAAATTATGTAACTGTATTCCTATCGAATACGAATACTTTCCATTAGATTTTACCCATAGATGAAACCGTAACAGATACCACCAATCCGGGTCAAAGTGGACCTGTGAGTAATAGCAATGAAAGTGTGCTCCACGATCCCCAGAGCTCCAGAACTGGAGCCTCAACTTCAGATGAAGTTTTGTATCATACCCAGGACTCCTCTTATGCGGGGTGGGAGGTCTTACTCCTCTGCAAGGGATACACATGGCGTATTCTTAGGCCCAACCGACAGGGCTGTGATCAGAGTGAACCTATGAGTAATGGCAAGGAACAGATACTCCACTCTCCTCAGAGCTCCAAAACTATCAAATGCGAGTTGGTTTCATGCCCAGTAAACGTCTTTTTGAGTTGGTTTACCCCCCCCCCGCAAGGAGATACATTTGTGTGTTCTAAGCACCCACCAACAGAGCTGGGTTTAAAGGGGACCTGGGAGTAATGGCAACCCTGGGATAACCAACATTCCTCAGAGTCTCACCATCAAATACAGTTTAATATCATGCCCAGAACGGCTCTTTTGGGTGACCTTACCCCTCTGCAGGGGTACACATAGCGTGTTCTAAGCCCAAATCGATAGGGCTGGGGTTAAAGTGGACCTGAGAGTATTGGCAAACAAAAGGTAACCCACACTCACCAGAGCTTCAGAACTGGGGTCTCACCATCAGATGCAGTTTAGTATTACAGCTAGGGCCCCTTTTGGAGGAGGGCTTACATATATGCAGAGAATACACTTGGGGTATTCTAAGCCCTAACTGACAGGGTTGATGCCAGAGTGGAACTGGGAGTAATGGCAATGATGGAGTACTCCACACTCCCCAGAGCTTCAAAACTGGAGTTTCATAATCAGATGCAGTTTAATGTTATACCCAGAATAGTTCTTTTGGGTGATCTAAACCCTCCGAAGGGAGTACACAAAGCGTTCTCTAAGCCCAAACTAATAGGGATGCGGTCAGAGGGGACCTGGGAGTACTGACAATGATGAGATACTCCACACTCCCCAGAGTTTCAGAATTGGAACTTCGCCATCAGATGCAGTTGAATATCATATATAGGACACTCCTTTGGGGCGGGATCTTAACCCCTCTGCAGGGGGGTAATATTTGGAATATTTTTGTATTTGCTGGAATCCATCACTTAAACTTATTGCCTCTGTGTGGATTAAAGCCAACTAATCAACAGCTCGAATCCGTGTCGTTCATTTGCATGTATTCACCCCGGACGAACGGACCTAAGCCAAGGACTCTGCTCAACCAAAGGATTCTACCCGACACTAAAGGACACCGAGAAACAACCAAAGGTTTCTTCACTATGGATCAGCCTCTGCTTATCATAATATCCACTGTAAAGGGCTCTCACTTGAAGCCTAAAAATGGCCACATTCGTAATTAGTGAAATAGATCACTAATTGGGACTAAGCCTATTCTAGTAGTGACTACCCCAAGCGGAGTTTAACAGGTTTGAATTCAGAGTTTCCCTTCTCTTAGACTGGTTGCCTAACCAAGGTTAAAGAACCCAGTCTGCCCTACTATATACCCATAGCTGGAAGCAGAGTAGTCGAGTTCATACCTTTCCCAAGGGTATTATCGCTATGGGAACTGTAGCTTCGTCGAGAATTTGAACTTGGGTCGACGAGTCCATTTCCTACGACTCTAACCATTACATCACGCGCCTCCAACTAACACCCCAGACTTTCAGAATTGGAGCCTCGACATCAGATACAATTAAGGACACCTATTTGGGGGGGGGCTTACCTCTGCTGAGGGGTGGTTACCTGTCGAGAATGTGGGAATGTTCACACAAAACTTATTAAACAAGCTTCAACAAGTTTTGTCGATTCTAAAGATCAATCAGCTGTCGTGTCGCTTTGCAATAAAAAAAAAATCAAATTGCACGTTTTAATGGATGTAGGTCAATGTCGGATTTAACGGAGAGAGATCGTGGCGTCGATTTTATGAGAGATCGATCCGTGCTAGAAACAGAGATCGAAAAGCGGAATTGTGAAACGAAGTAATTATTTATAGCTTCGTTTCGCCTCCTGCTCGGATTGGCTTTACTCCCGGTTTTAGTAAAAAAAAATCAATGATTTCGCTCCTAACGGACATTAACACTTTGCCTACCAAATCATTACTCGGTAATTCTATGTCAAATCATCCAGAAAAGAGTAAAATTGCTGCCCACTCCATTCAATTTTGTCTAAGATGTAGACCATGTTAAAGTTAGACAATCCCCAAAATTTGAGCTTCCAATCCCGAAAATTGGCGAAGTTATGTCGATTTTTAGCTCTCCAAATTTGGTGTGTTTCGCGAAAAATGGCGACTTTTTGTAATCTATTTTTGTCTGTAAAATGAGTTCTAGTTGCCCAAGTAACCTACAAATACTATCAAAAAGTCTTAAAGTCAACCAATTTTAAGTTATTGGTGATTTCTGATTTTTTCATAGTAAGATCAATATCCCGATGCGGCATGCATCTATGAAAAAAATGTTTATATTATTATTTCACATGTATTGAACATTATTTGTACCAAAAATGTAGTTTGCTTTTTGCACAGAACCGAATCTACAACACCAGTTAAAATTTTGCAAATCAGAAATCATCAATAAGTTAAAATTGTTTGACTTTTTTTACAGCATTTTTCGATTTTTGGATGTTTTGGATTCCTTTGGCCAAATGCTTTTATGAACCAATTTTTAGGAGTAGGGAAGCTCTAGAACTCATTTTACAAACAAAAATAGATTACAAATAGTCGCCATTTTTCGCGATCCCCCTTAAATTTAGAGGGTTAAAATTGACATAACTCCACCATTTTTTTTTTAATTGGAAGCTCAAATCCACACCTGGACAAAATTTCAGAAAAATTGAAGTGGGTGGGTGACATGGCCTGGATGATTTGACATGGAATTACCCTACTATCATTCTGTTACATAATCTATGCGGTTGCATAAGATTATTGTCAATCCCCTGTATTTCTAAAGGGATGGCCCTTTTCGTATCACGGGCGGGACTTTCCATGGAATATTACAGAAAGCCCGCCAAATTACGTGAAGTCACGTGGGACCTGGTTGGCTCTTCAGTTTTCAGTTGGACGTCAGGCAGTGAAGATGTGCTGCCTTAACTGTAACTCACTCTGCATACGCGCGCTATGTTAGTCAGATATTTAGTTACATGAAATGTATAGTTAAGGAAATAAAAGCTTAAGAAAAATAACACGGTCTTGTGATTAATGGGTGTCTTGGTAACAGGACTGATTGGAAGAAGAAATGAGCCAAGTGCGACCGATCACCAAGACGAAGTCCCCGAGAAGAAGAACCTAAGATAGAAGATGAACAGAAGAAGAAGTAAGAAGTAAGTAATGAAAAGGGTATACAACAATTCCATTCAACTGGTTTCTTATTGCAAAAAGATTTTAAAAACCGATATCAGGGTTGATTCACAGACAAAACAAAAGATGTCAAGTATAAAAGCAATACAATACTCGCCGTCGCAGTGAGATTCCAATTTCCGTCAAATTTGCAGACAAGGCAACAAGCAAGCTGTAACTCAATAGAGAACCTTTATGATGCAGAATGGTGGTTATTCATATAGCACCATAACCACACTAAGACCAGCATGCAATCAGGACTCACGGGATGAGATCCCTCAGATGCAAGTATGGAACATTTCTTGAGTGCTATAAATAACAACTGCTTATGAACAAATTCAGTTATGCTTGGTTAGTTGCTGTTCAATTCAACAGTGCACTAACTCACGCAAGTCAACAGTGGAAAATACAATACAATACTCAGTGGATTCCAATTACCATCAAATTGGAAGACAAGACAACAAGCAAGCAAGCTTTAACTCAATACAGAACCTGTATTGCTGCATTGTCACTTGTTTACACTGAAAAAAAATCACATGGTGAGTTCTTCAGTGACACCCACCAGAGTCGCAGCCAGCGGTTCACAGTAGGATCACAGTGGTGGGAGAGCCGCTGTGAGTGGTTTAAAGTAGACAAAGAGTTTTTTTTACAAAATTAATGAAAATTTATGAGTTCCTCCAAATCCCTATCAGAAAACCAACCTAGTGTTAATTAACAAGAAAAAATAACTTTCCATCCAACGGACCACAGATAAAAGAAAACGAAAAGATATACAAACACTTAGATACTATTTCTTTGAATTTTTTCATGAGCCATGATAATTTGTATTTTTTATTATTCGGACTATTGTCTGATCTTTACTGCTATCTGTACAACGTTTCGGCCGATGTGCCCTCCAGCCTGCTTCAGGTATTTATTGTCAGATTCGGGAGACTTCTCGAACTCGGGAACTTCTTCTTCAATTGAACACATAACGTAATGATAAAGGCGTTGGGTCAAGACAATTCTAAGTGACTGTTAGCTCTAGGCTGCAGGTTCAGTCCTGGTCAAGGGCGACAGTAACATAGAATAATAATCAACACAGGTTAACACCTATACCCCATCTATGGTTAGCAGAATGATAAAAGGATATAAACGGTCGGGTTCAGAGTTCCGTGATGGCTCCCGATTACGACAAGAAGGTTCCCGAGCTCGAAAAGAAGGTTACTGAGTTCAAGAAGGCTCCCGAGTCCGACAAGACATACCTGAAGAAGGCCGGATGGTAGATCGACCGAAACGTTGTACAGATAACAATAAAGATAATAACAATATTCCGAATAATCTAAATAATACTAAATACTTAGATCTTGCCAGAGAGTTGTTACCCAACCCTTCCACCACGAACAAGATCAATTTTAGGCGTAGTAAAACTAGTTTTTAACTTTTTTTCTCCTGGACAGATTGTCTAACTAAGGCTAAACAATCCAATCTGCCCTGCTATTTACCCATAGCTATGGGAAGAACAATAGATTCGTACCCATTCCGTTCCATTCGGTGAATACCACTGTGGAAAGCGCTTCTCCTATAATAATAATGATGAAATTATTGTCTACAGTGCTCAGGTGCACCACAACTCATCAAAGTCTCATGTCTAGTATATAGTCTATGTCTAGTATATAGAAGTCTCATGTCTAGTATATAGAATCAAAGTCTCATGTCTAGTATATAGAATAATGTATTAGTGTCAGGAACATGAATAGCGTACAGTAACATAATAATAATAAGCTCAGACAGATTGACCAAAGGACGAGAAAATTAATGACCATGCACAGGGCTCTACACCCAAGAGACGATAGAGATAGACTATATGTATCAAGAAAGGAAGGGGAAGAGGTCTTGTTAACATAGAGGACTGTGTAGAAGCCACAATCCAACAACTCGAAGACTACACAAGAAAGAGCAAAGACAGATTACTTATGGCAGCCAATAAAATTAATAGCAAAGTAATATATGGACAAACAGAAAAACTAGAAAATAAAAATGGGAAGAAAAACAATTATATGGACACATTATAAGACACCAACAAAATAGTAAATGTAGACTTTGCGGTGACAGAGATGAGACGGTAAACCATGTACTAAGCGAATGTAGCAAACTAGCACAACGGGAATACAAAACTAAGCATGACTGGGTTGGGAAGGTGATTCACTGGGAATTTTGCAAAAAATTTAATTTTGACCATACAACAAAATGGTATATGTATAAACCAGAATCTGTTCTTGAGAACGAAACGCATAAAATTCTCTGGGACTTTGAGATAAAAACGGATCACCTTATCCCAGCAAGAAGATCAGACTTCATGTTGATTAACAAAAAAGAAAGAAATTGTCAACTGGTGGATCCAGCAGATCACAGGGTGAAGATGAAGGAAAACGAAAAGATGGAAAAATACCTGGACCTTGCCAGAGAACTGAAAAAAAACTATGGAATATGAAAGTTAAGGTGATACCAGTTGTAGTTGGTGCACTTGGAACGGCCCCAAAAAGATTGGAAAAAAGTTTGGAAAATCTGGAAATCATGGACAATTGAGACCATCCAGAATACTGCACTGCTACAATATGCCGGAATACTCAGGAGTGTCCTGGAGCCCTGAGGGGACTTGTTGTGAAAAACTAATAATAATAAAGGAAACAATCCAGAGAGACTCACTCCCACTGGTACTATTTGTTATAGCAATGATTCTATTAAATGCAAAGGATGTTGGAATATTTGTTGCATATAAGGTGTGCAGTGGACCACAACTTAAATTTATAGACTCTTCGAGGCTGCGTGGACTAAATAGGCCAATCAACACGCTCGATTACGTGGTTGATCAGCTATTTAAAGGTCTTGGTGGAAAGGCGTTCAGTTGCTCGTGCTTAACACTGATAAACACAAGAATAATAGGATTCTACTCATTACGGATCAGACTTAATGCCACAAGTGATCTCCACTGTAAAGAGCTCTTACCTGCAGCCTAAAAATGGCTACAAGAATCTTAACAAAGAAGGCTACGAATTTACAAAGTTGCAGCAAAAGAGTAGCTTTTATTGTCCAGCCCTTCCACCACGAACAGGATCAACTTTATGAGTAGTAAAACTGGTTTGAAATTTTGAACTTTTTCTTTTCCTAGGCTGGTTGTCTAACCTAGGCTAAAGAACCCAATGTGCCCTACTATTTACCCATAGCTGTGAGGAGAACGATGGATTCCTACCATTCCATTTCCTTCTGAGAATACCACTACGGAAAGTGTTCCTCCTAAATTATTTATTGTACATTTTTATCCATTTCTTTTTGCATATAAATTTATACAAATACTAGCCGAAGTATGCGCCTACGTTGGTTAAAGCATGGAAACTTTGATCGCAGCTGATTAAAATGACAGTAAACCTATTCTTCATAACTGATCATTCAATTATCTGCTCTTGCCACCAGAGGCCGAATCGCCAATATCGTACATTGGCGCCTAAATTGAATTCCATAACTACGTCACTTGTAGTGTTGAGAGCATAACAGCAAGACGTTTAAATTCAGTCGCTCCCAAAACCTCAGTAGGCAGCAAATTCCATTAAGTTTGCTATTTGTACTTTTCTTAATATATGTTTTTATCTTCATTTGTTGTTGTCTTCTTCATCCGAATTTAACTACCTACATTATAACCTGATGTTATGATATATGGTGCCCGTCAAAAAAGATCATATTTTGTAAACTTAATGGCGTTTGCTGCTAGACTTATCTGCTGAGATTTTGGGAGTAACTGGTTTTAGATGTCTTGCTGATATCTGCTCAACACTAGAAATGATTTATTCATGGAATTCAATTTAGGTGCCAACGTACGATATTGGCTGATTCGCTCCCTGGTGCCAAGGACAGATAATCATTCCCTTATTTTTTCAATATTAATCCCTACCCCCCCCCCCAAAAAAAAAGAGGTATGACACTAAACTGCATCAGGTTTTCTGGAAATCTGGGGTGTGTGGAGTACCCCTTCATTGCCATTAATCCCAGGTCTACTCTGACCCTGAATGGTAGAATCTGTTATCTTCCCATCTATGGGTCAACTTATCTGTTTTTAAATTATATGTGTTAGGAATATTTGATAACTTATATCAACAACATCAATCGTGGAGGTGCGTAGTGTAATGGCTAGAGTCGTAAGAAATGGACTCGTCGACCCGAATTCAAATCTTGGACAAAGCTGTTTCCCATAGCGCTAATACCCTTGGGAAATGTGTGCATCCAATTACTCTCCCTCCAGCAATGGGTAAATAGTAGGGCGAACTGGGCTCTTTAAACTTGGATAGGTAATCAATCTAGGAGAAGGAAACCTCTGAATTCAAACCTGTTAAACTCCACGTAAGAAATTGACCTCGTGTCGCATCCTACTCGTACGGGGGGGGAGGGGGAGTATATATATATATATATATATATATATATATCAGATGGAAATCGGATCTCACTGATAAGTTAAAACTACAATTCTTCCAAGCCGTAGTTGTATCAGTGATACTGTACGGCTGTACCACTTGGATTCTAACGACCTTTGAATCTAAGCACCTAGAGAATAAGCTATCTTAAAAAAATTGTGGAAACAACGCCCTACGAGAAAGCAGCTGTACGGCCACTTTCCTCCTATCACAGAAGCTATCCGAATGAGACGAACAAAAGATTCTGGACACTTCAGGAGAAGATAGAATGAACTCATAAATAACGTTCTCCTGTGAAAACCTGACCATGGGCCATTGACCAGTTCAGCGCGTACACTGGATGCTGTGCAGAAGACTTCCCAAGGGCGATGAATGATTGGCGAGAGATTGTCGTGGATAACCATGCAAATTAATCCGTTACATTCACGATGTAATGGCACCCTATGATGGTATTGATACGTCTTTATTGGAAGAAGCGATGGGTTTTAATTAGAATGTCATAGTCATCTCTGTTATATCGAGAATTTTAATGATAAAAAGTAACATACACTTCAGTTGCAAATTGATCCGATAATTGCATTAGAGCAGTTTAAGTTTATTGGAATTAATAAATGCACGATATGTGGAAAAATAATGAAATATAATGAAAAAGTAATTTTTAAAAGGGAGATAACTTAGGTTTTCAGTATTAAGAGTTATGTCCTCTAACTGATTTAATGCTTTTCAAATATAATAGAAATTAATTTTTACAAAATTGCAGAAGAAGAAGAAGAAGAAGAAGAGAAGAAGAAGAAGAAGAAGAAGAAGAAGAAGAAGAAAATATGATGAAACTAATAATTCGGGAAATATAATTATTTATCAAACATTAATCTGTTATCACTTATCATTAATTATTATAATGAATATACGTACTGTATATATATTACATCCTGTGAAGTACTCTCTCTCTCTCTCTCTCTCTCTCTCTCTCTCTCTCTCTCTCTCTCTCTCTCTCTCTCTCTCTCTCTCTCTCTGTAAATTTTTTTGTTTATTTCTTTTTTTTTTTGAGGGTGCCTTCTCCATTTTTCTTTCTTTCATAAATTCATATCTTTCTTTTTCATTTTCTTTGTCTTTTCTTTCTTTTATTTTTCCATTTTTCATTTTGTGAGGGATTTTTTATATTTTGTGTTGTTTTGCTTTTTCGTTTTTGTTTTTTTGTTGTTTTCTTTTTTCTTTTCTTTCATAAATCCATATTTTGGGGTTTTTTTCTTTTCCTTTTTCTTTCTTTCATAAATCCATATTTTTTCTTTCACTTTTCCCTTCATCCACTGTTTCGCTAC
Source organism: Doryteuthis pealeii (assembly GCA_023376005.1). Classification (NCBI taxonomy): domain Eukaryota; kingdom Metazoa; phylum Mollusca; class Cephalopoda; order Myopsida; family Loliginidae; genus Doryteuthis; species Doryteuthis pealeii. The sequence goes on from CM042154.1 coordinate 60,461,859, forward strand.
AACCACCACCACCACCACTAACCCTCTCTCTCTCTCTCTCTCTCTCTCTCTCTCTCTCTCTCTCTCTCTCTCTCTCTCTCTCTCTCTGTGTGTGTAAGTGTATCGGTCGGTTTGGTTTATTTGTTTAACGGCATATCAACCCATTATAGGTTATTCAATTCCGAAATTTGAGTCATTTGTAAATGTTTTAATATAATCCTAACTATTCATATTTTCAACATTCCATTGCCATATTTTTTCTGATCACACTTATATATTTATTTGAACATAATTATCAAATGTTTGCACAATTATTTGGTTTCAAGTATTCCAATCTAATATTATTATAATGGAGATTATGTGTTTTTCTGTCTGTAACCGAAACTATTTTACTACTCAAGTAACAATTCCCTTTGTTATTTAAGTCACATTCTCCATGATTATTATTAGTTTTATTTAAACCTCAATTATCAATAAAAAAAAATGTTTTTACATTATGAATATTGTTGATCATATCTACATACTGATAACATACAATTGTATTTGTATATACAACAAAAAATTGATTTTAATAAATATGTGCATGGTATTATTGATATCTAATTGTTTGGTTTTATTATATTAGATATGAGCAAAAATCTCGGAGATAAATCTTAAAAGAAACCCATTAACAATAAGAACTAACTGTAATTCTATTATTTACTTCCTAATTTAACTAAATAGTTAAATTTAAAAAAATTAGCAATGAAATACAGGAGTAATGGAAAATTATGGAAGAGTTAGTTTTCAATTTGTTCTATTTTTTTATTATACCTCCTCTGTTTCAAATCATGTTATGCATTCTTATTAGTCTTTATAATTTAATGTATAATTTAATATATTTCATTACATTAAAACTTAAATACTTGCGCCCAGAGAGTGCATATTTTTGCAAGTATTAATAATTCAAAACATTATATTATTTCAAGTATGTCAATCAATTATATGGTGCCAAGTAATTAATGTTAAGATTCTTTTTCAGGTAATCATTTTTGGTTTAATTTCTTTAAATATTCCTATCTATTAATACTTCCTGTCTAGAATGTCCCATCGTGGTGTAATGATGAGCAAGCTAATCTCACAGATCCATTACTACTGAATAGCGAATCTGATTCAAAAAATGTTGTTGTGACATAATTTCTTGCTTATGTATATTCCTTCTCGTATCACTTGTTAAACAAAAACTAACATCAACTGTCGATGTTTGTTTCATGAAAAAAGATTGGAGATACATGTATGATATATAATTATTTTAAATGTATGTTCGATACAGTAGAGTATCAATTGAAACACTAAATTTCGACAAATATATACATATTTCAAATATCAATAAATCATTTCCTATTTTTCACTCTCACTTATTATTGTTATAGCTACTTTGGTGATCTTTTCTTAATCTTTAAAATGATATAGACTTTTAATTCCAAGGTTGATAAGTGATTTACTCTATTTTAGTTTGGATTTCTTTGTTGTAATATTCTTTGTAATAATTTTTCTGATACTCTTTTGTACCAACCTTACTCTGTTAACTTTTGGTGTAGCGGGGGCAATAGATATTCATAAGTGTTTTACCTTGTTTTAGTCCGGATTTCTGCTTTGTTGTAATACTCTTTGTAATACTCTTTTTTTACACACTTACTCTTTATTTGTCCTTGGTATTACGTTAAACTGTATCTAATGGTGAAGTTCCAATTTTGAAGCTCTGAGGAGTTTGGAGTACCCCTTCATCACCATTACTTCCAGGTCCAGTCTGACCCGGAGTGGCAGTACCTGTTAGGGTTCCATCCATGGATTACATAGAAAAAATGAATTTGAAAAAATGTGTTAAAAACATTGAGTTTGAAAAAGAAAAAAAGGAATATACATCAAGGATGAATAGAACAAACGACTTCGGCATAAAATAACCCAACAAGGGTTGATAATACCATAAAATCCAACAAGCCAAACCAAATTTTCGGTTATTTCCTATAACTCCAACATAAAAAGGGAAACCACTCTGAATTAATTTTATCTGTTAATAATCTACCCATTATTTTCCCATTAAACTACCCATTATTTTCCCATTAAACTAACCCTAACCCTAACTCTAACCCTAACCTTAACCCCGTCTTATTTTTTCCTAGTAGATCAATAAATAAATAAATAATTCATCAGTCAATCAGTGTGGTTCCCCTTTTTATGTTGAAGTTATAGGAAATAACAACAAAAATATCAAAAATATGTGCAGCCTCCGGGTGCAAGTATTTAAGTTTTAATGTAAAAAAAATATCATATTAAATTAGAAAGGCTTATGAAGCTAAATAAGAATGCAGATAAAAAGATTTGAAACAGATCGGGGGTATAATCGAAAAGTAGAACAACTGAAACTTACTCTTACATCACTCCCGTCTTTCATTGCAAAATTTTCGTATTCGTATCTCTAATCTCTGTTTTCTTTTTCTTTTCCTGCCGTCGCCCGCACAGTCCCCTACTGCTATGACATCACACTAATTATAAATAGGTAATACAGAAACACCTTTGATGGGAAGAATAGGATGAATGCCTACAATAACTAGACCAATGATTAAATTTGATGGAGGGGTACATTAATTAAACCTAGCGCAGTATCCTGTAAGTAAGTAAAGTCGTCGGGGGGGGGCTAAAGTCGGTATCAGCCAATCAGCGAGGGAGTCTATTCCCTTTTCACTTGTGCTAGACCAAGGAGATTATTTTAGCGTCTGAGTTGGAGCGCCACACCTACCATCAGCTCCTTACTTTACCGCACAGATCCCTATGCTACTCATACGCTGAGTTGGCGAGGACCGGTATCAAACTACGAAAATTGTGGTTTCTAGCTGAACGTTCTACCAATATTGAATTACCAATAAAAATTTTATATAACAAAGGTAGCACACATTTATGAAATTATTCCAAAATAGGTTTTTTCTAAAATCCACTTCCAAATAGACTTCCAGCCTTAATAAAGTCTAGAAATGAACAAGTCCTTGTGTCCCGATTATGCATTGGTTACACAAGACTAACACACTCCTATATACTCAAACAAGAACAACAACCACTGTGTGAAACATGCCAAATACCTTTGACTGTTGAACTCTTATTCATACAATGCAAAGTTGTTGCTTACATCAGATACTGTTATTTTAATGCAAACAATATGAAAGATCTATTTGAAAATGTCAACATAGAAGACATTCTGTCCTTTTTGAAGGAAATCATACCATAGAATATAGACATGAACCTAATCAATACCATACAACATGATCCCCAATGATGCTAACACATTGTTAAAACGAATTACTACAAAAGTGTAAATACAGATACACAACATATCTTACTTCCTAACCGCTAGGCATAAAATAACCACATAAAAAACATAACAAATGAAAGGAATAAATAAAACAATTAAGAAATGTATTATTGTAGCGAAAGAAATTACTTACATGGAAGCTCAAAGTAAGCACGAACATGTCTGGCGTGCAAAATGAGAAAATCAGGTGGGGTGTAGCGGGTGACTACAGAGAATAAACTCGCAATATCCTGATCATGAGTCGTGTCTCAAAGTCAAACTACTCACTCTCGTTGGCGCATGTGCAAATTTATACATTGCAATCGGCAGCGCTGGGCGTGATATGCCCGGAATGTGAGATCTTGGTCAGGGCAGTTAATTATTATTTAAGGCCTGCCTTCCCACACCGATGGGGCAGTTGTGTTTGATCTTGCTAGCGAGAACACAGACGTGCGTCGGACAAGAAACGAGTAAATTTTGGTGGATTGATTGAAGACTGCTGTAATATTGTTGATGGCCGAAAGATTTTGTCAGTGGACTTTTGCAGTTAAGAAAGTGATTACCGTGGTTAATTTTAAATAATCCCTTACAAAACGATTTTCAATTAAATAATATATTTCTTACTATCCTGTAATATGTATTATTCCATCCTTCAGGCAATTCTGCTGCCAGAATTTAGAATACATTGACTTGTATTCCCTGCAGGATATGACAAACAATATTTGCTACATTAAAATACTTTTTAGTAATGTCATTTAAAAAAAGATCCTGACAAGTAAGGTGGGTGAAATGTATTTTTAAGCATTTGCTTTATTTAAGTTTTTTCAAATTTTAGAGTCCAAGTAGTGCAGACGTACAGTAGCACTGATACGACTGCAGCTTGGAAGAATTTTCGCTTTATTTTTTAGTGAGATCAGATTTCAATATAATCAAAAATCTGTCTATAATATAGCAGTCCAAGCTTTTCTTGTGTACATTGATGGAACCATATGTATATATATATATATATATATATATATATATATATATATTATATATATATATATATATATATATATAGGCCGACACATAAAAACACCGCCAACCATGCAACTTCCACCAATAAAAGAGACACTCGAAAAGAAAAAAATGCAATAAGATCACCCCTGGTGGCGGGGGAAATGTATGAATATAAGATGAGTTTGGCCATGTGCCTGTCTAAATAAAAGATATCAGTGGCCTGAAGAAGCTCGTGGGCATACTCAGGAGTGGAAATGGTCCATAACCACGATATCCATGGTATTTAAGGCCTTTTTATTCACAAATAACTTTGCTCTGTTTACAATAATTAAACATTGAGCTCTCATACGGAACCTGAACTCTACAACAAACTACTGGTAGAGAATAGGACCAGCCTAGAATCACCCTGTACCAAGAAACTTAGTACCGCACCAAAGTATATATATATATATATATATATATATATATATATATATATATAGTGATGCTGATAGCTTTTTAATTTTTGCTTCCTGGGACGCACGTTTTTTATTCGAATGAGTCCCCGGGAAATTTCATGAGTCTCAACTAATGTTTCTTAATAAATTGTTGGGTGTTTATTTATGAAAAATTAAAGCCGTCTAACACCCTAACTTGTACCCCATACAATGTAATTCGTTTCCAAGAAAATATTGAAATGTATTTACAGTTAGCTGGAAATGGTGGGGGAAGAAAAAACACTGGGAAACATGGATACAATTTTACTACGTCCTTTTAAATTTTTATGCGTCAGTGACACAGGACGCGTATCTGTCAGTATCTCTGCATATATGTTAAAAATATTTGGTCAATGAATCAAAGAGATATTTTATGAAAAACTTTTGATGCAAAGGAAGATAACCCCTGGTTTGTCGGGAGAGTGGCCTCCCTTTGTTTACGCTTTGTTTTTGTTTTTAAGGTGCACACGATAATTATCAACGAGCTAATGGGATTTTGTACTTGCTCCTAACAGCGTCATAGATATCACTCACATATTGCTGGAAAACAATGCTATATGCATATCTACATCACCTTCTTTTATCATTCAATATATAATTAACAAGCCCTGTCAGCCGGAGCTTTAGAATATACCGACAGCACCTCTGCAGAGGAGTAAGACCCCCTACCCCAATGAAGCTGCCTGTTGGTCGTGGGTGGCGACCTGTGGGGATTAAGATTTTAAAAAATTTTTAATTAACAAACTCCCATGAGCCTTCACCGGAAGAACCCTTCAAGCATGTACGGGGAAAAGGACCCACTTCCGACCCCCAAGAGAATCTCTCGGCCATTCGAGTTTAGGCCTTAACTGGGGCAAGACACTACTACTGGACAGGGAGAAATTTCCCTTGCCACGTGGTGGCTATGGCCCGCGAATAAATCCTAAATCCTAAAACTACCTTTCGTCTTTGTCTCTTTAGGCTACAGTCCCAAGCCGATTATCGTTCAATTGTGTCGGATGTAAAAAGTGGCCGAATAAATTGTCCTTTATTATTAAAATGATATCACCCCAAAATTCCAATTTTTTTTTCGCGCATGTTTATTGTCGCAAGAATTAATAAAATAAGTTTTAAGTGATTAAAATACGTATAGAACGAAAATAGCTCCGAATTCAATTAGCCAATGAGATTACAGATTTTATCTGGAATGTAAACATCAGCTGGTGTTCTGTGTTTATGAACTAAAAAAATGACCCTCAAAACACCAAAAAAAAATTCCTAATAATATGCTTTAGTAACTCAAGCAAACAATAATAATGCTTTAGTAACTAAAGTAAAATTTTTTTTCTTCAGGAATATTTCAAAATATAATTTTCAATTAAAGAACTGGCTTTTTAGAAAATTTTTTTTAATTTTTAATGAACCTAAAAAGCGTAAGACTTTAGCCCCCTACAGAATATAATTTACCAAAAATCAGGGAATTATCGGATTTTAATGAAACTCTCAGTGTTTATTTATCAATGAACGATCTTTATAATGCATTATTTATTTTATTTCAAAACTTTCTCATTTTTTTCAGGTCACTTAATTTTGACCCCACCTTATGTTGGGGGCATTTTCGATACTAATTACAGTATAAATAAAGAGATAAAAGACCGAACTTATGAATAGAAACAACAAAAATTTACGCGATATGCGAAATACTATTATTTTTTTATTTTTTCGAAAAAGCAAATTCGCTTATTACTTATTTTATTTACGTGACTTGTTGTCACATGATGCGAAATACTTTTTTTTTTCTAAAAAGCAAATTCGCTTATTACTTATTTTATTTACGTGATTTGTTGTCACATGATGAGTCCACGTTTTCTTAGAAAATGTTATGCTTTTTGGAAGGTAAAATGCACATAAAACATTTTTTGTCGCTAACAACTGTTGCTTCTTCTTCGCTGGAGGTGGCCATTTTTTTACTTATTCGTATTCCGAACACACGATTCTCATTCGCTTATTCCGTTTTCGGAGCTATTCCATTTTGATTCGTATTTTTTTACAAAGTGTCGTTTAAATGGAATAGCTCGGAAAACGGAATAAGCGAATGAGAATCGTGTGTTCGGAATACGAATAAGTAAAAAATGGCACACCTCCAGCGAAGAAGAAGCAACAGTTGTTAGCGACAAAAAATGTTTTATGTGCATTTTATTCCAAAAAGCATAACATTTTCTAAGAAAACGTGGACTCATCATGTGACAACAAATCACGTAAATAAAATAAGTAATAAGCGAATTTGCTTTTTAGAAAAAAAAAAGTTTTCGCATCATGTGACAACAAGTCACGTAAATAAAATAAGTTAATAAGCGAATTTGCTTTTTCGAAAAAAATAAAAAATAATAGTATTTCGCATATCGCGTAAATTTTTGTTGTTTCTATTCATAAGTTCGGTCTTTTATCTCTTTATTTATACTGTAATTAGTATCGAAAATGCCCCAACATAAGGTGGGGTCAAAATTAAGTGACCTGAAAAAAATGAGAAAGTTTTGAAATAAAATAAATAATGCATTATAAGATCGTTCATTGATAAATAAACACTGAGAGTTTCATTAAAATCCGATAATTCCCTGATTTTTGGTAAATTATATTCTGTAGGGGGGCTAAAGTCTTACGCTTTTTAGGTTCTTAAAAAATTAAAAAAAATTTTCTAAAAAGCACAGTTCTTTAATTGAAAATTATATTTTGAAATATTTCCTGAAGAAAAAAATTGTTTACTTAGTTACTAAAGCATTATTATTGTTTGCTTGAGTTACTAAGCATATTATTAGGAATTTTTTTTGGGTGTTTTGAGGGTCATTTTTTTATTCATAAACACAGAACACCAGCTGATGTTTACATTCCAGATAAAATCTGTAATCTCATTGGCTAATTGAATTCGGAGCTATTTTCGTTCTATACGTATTTTAATCATTAAAACTTATTTTATTAATTCTTGCGACAATAAACATGCGCGAAAAAAAAATTGGAATTTTGGGTGATATCATTTTAATAATAAAGGACAATTTATTCGGCCACTTTTACATCCGACACAATTGAACGATAATCGGCTTGGACTGTAGCCTAAAGAGACAAAGACGAAAGGTAGTTTTTTAGGATTTAGGATTTATTCGGCGGCCATAGCCACCACGTGGCAAGGGAAATTTCTCCCTGTCCAGTTACGTAGTGTCTTGCCCAGTTAAAGGCCTAAACTCGAATGGCCGAGAGATTCTCTTGGGGTCGGAAGTGGTCCTTTTCCCGTACATGCTTGAAGGGTTCTTCGGTGAAGGCTCAATGGGAGTTTGTTAATTAAAAATTTTTTTAAAATCTTAATCCCCACAGGTCGCCACCACGACCAACAGGCAGCTTCATTGGGGTAGGGGGTCTTACTCCTCTGGCAGAGGTGCTGTCGTATATTCTAAAGCTCCGGCTGACAGGGCTTGTTAATTATATATTGAATGATAAAGAAGGTGATGTAGATATGCATATAGCATTGTTTTCCAGCAATATGTGAGTGATATCTATGACGCTGTTAGGAGCAAGTACAAAATCCCATTAGGCTCGTTGATAATTATCGTGTGCACCTTAAAAACAAAACAAAGCGTAAACAAAGGGAGGCCTCTCCCGAACAACCAGGGGTTATCTTCCTTTGCATCAAAGTTTTTCATAAAAATATCTCTTTGATTCATTGACCAAAATATTTTAACATATATGCAGAGATACTGACAGATACGCGTCTGTGTCACTGACGCATAAAAATTTAAAAGGACGTAGTAAAATTGTATCCATGTTTCCAGTGTTTTTTTCTTCCCACATTTCAGCTAACTGTAAAATACATTTCAATATTTTCTTGGAAAACGAATTACATTGTATGGGTCAAGTTAGGGTGTTAGACGGCTTTAATTTTTCATAATAAACACCAACAATTTATTAAGAACATTAGTTGAGACTCATGAAATTTCCCGGGGACTCATTCGAATAAAAAAACGTGGCGTCCCAGGAAGCAAAAATAAAAAGCTATCAGCATCATATTATATATAATATATATATATATATATATATATAATATATTTGGTGCGGTACTAAGTTTCTGGTAGGGGCAGGGTGATTCTAGGCTGGTCCTATTCTCTCCAGTAGTTTGTTGTAGAGTCAGGTTCCGTATGAGAGCTCAATGTTTAATTATTGTAAACAGAGCAAAGTTATTTGTGAATAAAAAGGCCTTAAATACCAGGATATCGTGGTTATGGACCATTTCCACTCCTGAGTATGCCGAGCTTCTTCAGGCCACTGATATCTTTTTTATTTAGACGGCACATGCCAAACTCATCTTATATTCATACATTTCCCCCGCACCAGGTGATCTTAATTGCATTTTTTTCTTTTCGAGTGTCTCTTTTATTGGTGGAGAGTTGCATGGTGGCGGTGTTTTTATGTGTCGGCTAATATATATATATATATATATAGTATATATATTATATATATATATATATATATAATATATATATATATATATATACATATGGTTCCATAATGTTACAAAGAAAAGCTTGGATGCTATATTAATAGACAGATTTTTGATTATATTGAAATCTGATCTCACTAAAAAATAAAGCGAAAATTCTTCAAGCTGCAGTCGTATCAGTGCTACTGTACGTCTGCACTACTTGGACTCTAAAATTTGAAAAAATTAAATAAAGCAAATGCTTAAAAATACATTTCACCCACCTTACTTGTCAGGATCTTTTTTTAAATGACATTACTAAAAAGTATTTTAATGTAGCAAATATTGTTTGTCATATCCTGCAGGGAATACAAGTCAATGTATTCTAATTCTGGCAGCAGAATTGCCTGAAGGATGGAATAATACATATTACAGGATATAAGAAATATATTATTTAATTGAAATCGTTTTGTAAGGGATTATTTAAAATTTACCACGGTAATCACTTTCTTAACTGCAAAAGTCCACTGACAAAATCTTTCGGCCATCAACATATTACAGCAGTCTTCAATCAATCCACCAAAATTTACTCGTTTCTTGTCCGACGCACGTCTGTGTTCTCGCTAGCAAGATCAAACACAACTGCCCATCGGTGTGGAAGGCAGGCCTTAAATAATATTAACTGCCCTGACCAAGATCTCACATCCGGGCATATCAGCCAGCGCTCGCGATTGCAATGTATAAATTTGCACATGCGCCAACGAGAGTGAGTAGTTTGACTTTGAGACACGACTCATGATCAGGATATTGCGAGTTTATTCTTGTAGTCACCCGCTACACCCCACCTGATTTTCTCATTTTGCACGCAGACATGTTCGTGCTTACTTTGAGCTTCCATGTAAGTAATTTCTTCGCTACAATAATACATTTCTTAATTGTTTTATTTATTCCTTTCATTTGTTATGTTTTTTATGTGGTTATTTTATGCCTAGCGGTTAGGAAGTAAGAATATGTTGTGTATCTGTATTTACACTTTTGTAGTAATTCGTTTTAACAATGTGTTAGCATCATTGGGGATCATGTTGTATGGTATTGATTAGGTTCATGTCTATATTCTATGGTATGATTTCCTTCAAAAGGACAGAATGTCTTCTATGTTGACATTTTCAAATAGATCTTTCATATTGTTTGCATAATACAGTATCTGATGGTAAGCAACAACTTTGCATTGTATGAATAAGAGTTCAACAGTCAAAGGTATTTGGCATGTTTCACACAGTGGTTGTTGTTCTTGTTTGAGTATATAGGAGTGTGTTAGTCTTGTGTAACCAATGCATAATCGGGACACAAGGACTTGTTTCATTTCTAGACTTTATTAAGGCTGGAAGTCTATTTGGAAGTGGATTTTAGAAAAAACCTATTTTGGAATAATTTCATAAATGTGTGCTACCTTTGTTATATAAAATTTTTATTGGTAATTCAATATTGGTAGAACGTTCAGCTAGAAACCACAATTTTCGTAGTTTGATACCGGTCTCGCCAACTCAGCGTATGAGTAGCATAGGGATCTGTGGGTAAAGTAAGGAGCTGATGGTAGGTGTGGCGCTCCAACTCAGACGCTAAAATAATCTCCTTGGTCTAGCACAAGTGAAAAGGGAATAGACTCCCTCGTGATTGGCTGATACCGACTTTAGCCCCCCCGACGACTTTACTTACTTACAGGATACTGCGCTAGGGTTTAATTAATGTACCTCCATCAAATTTAATCATTGGTCTAGTTATTGTAGGCATTCATCTATTCTTCCCATCAAGGTGTTTCTGTATTACCTATTTATAATTAGTGTGATGTCATAGCAGTAGGGGACTGTGCGGGCGACGGCAGGGAAAAGAAAAAGAAAACAGAGATTAGAGATACGAATACGAAAATTTTGCAATGAAAGACGGGAGTGATGTAAGAGAAGTTTCAGTTGTTCTACTTTTTCGATTATACCCCGATCTGTTTAAATCTTTTATCTGCATTCTTATTTAGCTTCATAAGCCTTTCTAATTTAATATGAATATTTTTTTTACATTAAAACTTAAATACTTGCACCCGGAGGCTGCACATATTTTTGATATTTTTGTTGTTATTTCCTATAACTTCAACTATAAAAGGGGAACCACACTGATTGACTGAATGAAATTATTTATTTATTTATTGATCTACTAGGAAAAATAAGACGGGGTTAAGGTTAGGGTTAGAGTTAGGGTTAGGGTTAGTTTAATGGGAAAATAAATGGGTAGTTTAATGGGAAAATAATGGGTAGATTATTAACAGATAAAATTAATTCAGAGTGGTTTCCCTTTTTATGTTGGAGTTATAGGAAATAACCGAAAATTTGGTTTGGCTTGTTGGATTTTATGGTATTATCAACCCTTGTTGGGTTATTTTTATGCCGAAGTCGTTTGTTCTATTCATCTTGATGTATATTCCTTTTTTCTTTTTTTCAAACTCAATGTTTTTAACACATTTTTTCAAAATTCATTTTTTCTATGTAATCCATGGATGGAACCCTAACAGGTACTGCCACTCGGGTCAGACTGGACCTGGAAGTAATGGTGATGAAGGGGTACTCCAAACTCCTCAGAGCTTCAAAATTGGAACTTCACCATTAGATACAGTTTAACGTAATACCAAGGACAAATAAAGAGTAAGTGTGTAAAAAAAGAGTATTACAAAGAGTATTACAACAAAGCAGAAATCCGGACTAAACAAGGTAAAACACTTATGAATATCTATTGCCCCGCTACACCAAAAGTTAACAGAGTAAGGTTGGTACAAAAGAGTATCAGAAAAATTATTACAAAGAATATTACACAAAGAAATCCAACTAAAAATAGAGTAAATCACTTATCAACCTTGGAATTAAAAGTCTATATCATTTAAAGATTAAGAAAAGATCACAAAGTAGCTATAACAATAATAAGTGAGAGTGAAAAATAGGAAATGATTTTTGATATTTGAAATATGTATATATTTGTCGAAATTTAGTGTTTTCAATTGATACTTCTACTGTATCGAACATACATTTAAAATAATTATATATCATACATGTATCTCCAATCTTTTTTCAATGAACAAACATCGACAGTTGATGTTAGTTTTTTGTTTAACAAGTGATACGAGAAGGAATATACTAAGCAAGAAATTATGTCACAACAACATTTTTTGAATCAGATTCGCTATTCAGTAGTAATGATCTGTGAGATTAGCTTGCTCATCATTACACACATGGGACATTCTAGACAGGAAGTATTAATAGATAGGAATATTTAAAGAAATTAAACAAAAAATGATTACTGAAAAAGAATCTTAACATTAATTACTTGGCACCATATAATTGATTGACATACTTGAAATAATATAATGTTTTGAATTATTAATACTTGCAAAAATATGCACTCTCTGGGCGCAGTATTTAGTTTTAATGTAATGAAATATATTAAATTATACATTAAATTATAAGACTAATAAGAATGCATAACATGATTTGAAACAGAGGAGGTATAATAAAAAAATAGAACAAATTGAAAACTAACTCTTCCATAATTTTCCATTACTCCTGTATTTCATTGCTAATTTTTTTAAATTTAACTATTTAGTTAAATTAGGAAGTAAATAATAGAATTACAGTTAGTTCTTATTGTTAATGGGTTTCTTTTAAGATTTATCTCCGAGATTTTTGCTCATATCTAATATAATACAAACCAAACAATTAGATATCAATAATACCATGCACATATTTATTAAAATCAATTTTTTGTTGTATATACAAATACAATTGTATGTTATCAGTATGTAGATATGATAAACAATATTCATAATGTAAAAACATTTTTTTTATTGATAATTGAGGTTTAAATAAAACTAATAATAATGCATGGAGAATGTGACTTAAATAACAAAGGGAATTGTTACTTGAGTAGTAAAATAGTTTCGGTTACAGACAGAAAAACACATAATCTCCATTTATAATATTTAGATTGGAATACTTGAAACCAATAATTGTGCAAACATTTGATAATTATGTTCAAATAAATATATAAGTGTGATCAGAAAAATATGGCAATGGAATGTTGAAATATGAATAGTTAGGATTATATTAAAACATTTCCAATGACTCAAATTTCGGAATTGAATAACCTATAATGGTGTTGATATGCCGTTAACAAATAACCAAAACGACCG
>CM042154.1:60475409-60535409 GCA_023376005.1 Doryteuthis pealeii
GAGAGAGAGAGAGAGAGAAAGAGAGAGAGAGAGAGAGAGAGAGGACGGTTAGATGGGTGGCGTGGAATTGGTGCGTTGATGTAGCGAGAAACAGTTGGATGAAGCGGAAATCAGTGATAAGAAAATATGGAATCTTTAGTGAAAGAAGAAAAGGAAAAGAAAAAAACCCAATAATAATGGATTATGAAAGTAAAGAGAAAAAAGAAGAACAACACACGAACATACAAAATACGAAAAAACGCAAAAGACAAACACCACAACATAACTTCACATAAAATAGATGACCCTACAATATCACAAATGCATAAAAACAACATGAGGAAAAATTAAAAAGAAAGAAAAAGACAATAGAAGAAAGATAGAAATTATTGGAAAGACAGAAAATGGAGATTCGCGCACCCTCAAAGAAAAAAAACGAAGTAAACAAAAACAGATTACAGAGAGAAATGAGAGAGAAGCAGAGACAAAGAGAGTAACAGACGAGAGGAAGAGAGTAAGAGAGATGCGAAGGAAGAGATGACGAGAGAAGACTAGACGAAGAAGTACCGTGTACACAGCGAAATGTAAATAATGATACTATAACAGCTACGTATTAATATGCATTATAATAATTAATAGATACGGAGTGATAACAGAATTAAATGTTTGATAATTAACTTGTATTATCTCCGACAATATCTTAGTTTCATCATATATATTCTTACATATGTCTTCTTTCTTCCTTCTTATGACCTTCACATCTTTCTTCTAAATCCCTGTCATTTCTTCTTCTTCTATATCCACTTCTTCTAGCATGATATCTATTGAGTAAAATTAATTTCTCATTAAATTTTGAAAGCATTAAATATCAATTAGGCAGGGACATAACTCTGAATATCTGAAAATAACCTGAACAGTGTATAACGAATCCCTGTGTATTTAGGAAATAGATCTATATTTCATTCATTAAACTAGCTCGAGTATCGATCCACATATATATCTTATCTCAACAGTATCAGTGGCAGCACATGATTATTACAGATTCCAATAAACTTAAATGACTCTAATTGCAAATTATCTGAGATGCAATTTGCAACTGAAGTGTATGTTACTTTTTATCTTAAAATCTCGATATAACAGAGATGACTATGAATTCTAATATAAAAACCCATTCGCATATCTATCCAATAGGTAAAAGACCGTTTATCATTATTCCAAACAGTAGGTGCCATTCATCGAGAATGTAACGGATTATTGCATGTATATCTCAACACACGAAAACAATCTCCAATCATCATACGCCCGTTGGGAAGTCTTCATGACACACCATCCAGTGTACCGCCGCTATGAACTCACCCATTCAGTTATCTACAAAGCCGAGGAACGGTTATGTTAATGATTCATTCTATCTTCTCCTGAAGTGTCCAAGAATCTTTTGTTCGTCTCATGGTCGGATAGCTTCTGTGATAAGGGGAAACTGGCCGTACAGCGCTTCTCGTACTTGTCCCATTTTTTTTAGATAGCTTATTCTCTAGGTGCCTTAGATTCAAAGGTCGTCACTAGACCTCCGCCAAGTGGCTACAGCCCGGTACAGTATCACTAGATATTCAACTACCGGCTTGGAAGAATTGTAGCTTTTAACTTATCAGTGAGATCCGATTTCCATCTGAATAATATATAATACTATATATATATTATATATAGTACTCCCGCCTCCCCCCCGTACGAGTAGTGCCATCCCGCGAACACGAGGTCAATTTCTTAACGTGGACGCCATTTTTTACTAGGTTCGAATTCAGAGGTTCCTTCTCCCTAGATTGAATTAGCGCCTAGTCGCCATAGTTTAAAGAGCCCAGTTCGCCTAACTATTTACCCATTGCCTGGAGGGAGAGTAATTGGATGCACACAATTTCCAAGGGTACTCTAGCGCTATGGAAAACAGCTTTGTCCAGATTTGAATTCGGGGGTCGACGAGTCCATTTCTTACGACTCTAGCGCATTACACTACCGCAACCTCCACGATTGATGTTGTTGATATAAGTTATCAGGGAATATTCCTACACATATAATTTAAAAAACAGATAAGTTGACCCATAGGGATGGGACACGATAACCAGATTCTAGACGCATTCAGGGTCAGAGTAGACCTGGGCTATTCAATGGCAATGATTCGGGGGTACTCTCCACACACCCCTAGATTTCCAAGAAAAACCTATGCAGTTTAGTGTCATACCCTCTTTTTTTTTTTGGGGGGGGGTAGGGATTTAATATGAAAAAAATAAGGGAATGATATCTGTTCCTTGGCAACCAGGAGCGAATGCAGCCTAATATCGTAAGCGTTGGCACCTAAATTGAAATTTTCCATGAATAAATCATTTCTAGTGTTGAGCAGATTATCAGCCAAGCACATCTAATACAACCAGTTTTACTCCCAAAACCTCTTCAGCAGATAAGTCTAGGCAGCAAACGCCAATTAAGTTCAAAAACTGATCTGTTTTTTGACGTTTGCACCCATATATCCCTTTTCATTTAACACATCAGGTTTAATGTAGGTAGTTAAATTCGATGAACGAATGACAACACAAATGAAGATAAAAACATATATTAAAAGAAAAGTACATTTAATAGCAAACTTAAATTTTTGAATTTCGCTGCCTACTGAGTGTTTTGGGAGGCGACTGAATCTCTTAAACGTCTTGCTGTTAATGCTCTCAACACTAACAAGTGACGTAGTTTATGGAATTCCATTTAGGCGCCAATGTACGATAATTGCGATTCGGCCTCTGGTGGCAGAGCAAGATAATTGAATGATCAGTTTATGAAGAATAGGTTTACTGTCATTTTAATCAGCCTGCGATCAAAAGTTTCCATCCTTAAACCACGTAGGCGCATACTTCGGCTAGTATTTTGTATACAATTTATATGCAAAAGAAATTTGGATAAAAAAATGTTACAATAAATAATTTAGGAGGAACACTTTCCGTAGTGGTATTCTCAGAAGGAAATGGAATGGTAGGAATCCCATCGTTCTCCTCACAGCTATTGGGTAAATAGTTAGGGCAACATTGGGTTCTTTAGCCTACGGTTAGACAACCAGCCTAGGAAAAGAAAAAAAAAGTTAAAAATTTCAAACCAGTTTCAACTACTTCATCAAAGTTGACTCCTGTTCGTGGTGGAGGGCTGACAAATAAAGATACTCTTTTGCTGCAACTTTTGGTAAAATTCGTAGCGCACTTCTTTGTTAAGATTCTTAGTAGCCATTTTTAGGCTGGCAGGTAAGAGCTCTTTAACAGTGGAGATTCACTTGTGGCATTAAGTCTGATCCGTATGAGTAGAATCCTATTATTCTTTGTGTTTATCAGTGTTAAGCACTCGACGAGCAACTGAACGCTTCTTTCCACCAAGACCCTTTAAATAGCTGATCAACCACGTAATCGAGCGTGTTGATTGGCCGATTTTAGTCCACGCAGCCTCGAAGAGTCTATAAATTTAAGTTGTGGTCCACTGCACACCTTATATGCAACAAATATTCCAACATCCTTTGCAATTTAATAGAATCATTGCTATAACAAATAGTACCAGTGGGAGTGAGTCTCTCTGGATTGTTTTCCCTTATTATTATTAGTTTTTCACAACAAGTCCCCTCAGGGCTCCAGGACACTCCTGAGTATTCCGGCATATTGTAGCAGTGCAGTATTCTGGATGGTCTCAATTGTCCATGGATTTCCAAGATTTTCCAAAAACTTTTTTCCAATCTTTTTGGGGCCGTTCCAAGTGCACCACTAAACAACTGGTATCACCTTAACTTTCATATTCCATAGTTTTTTTTCAGTTCTCTGGCAAGGTCCAGGTATTTTATCCATCTTTTCGTTTTCCTTCATCTTCACCCTGTGATCTGCTGGATCCACCAGTTGACAATTTCTTTCTTTTTTGTTACTCAACATGAAGTCTGATCTTCTTGCTGGGATAAGTGATCCGTTTTTATCTCAAAAGTCCCAGAGAATTTTATGCGTTTCGTTCTCAAGAACAGATTCTGGTTTATACATATACCATTTTGTTGTATGGTCCAAAATTTAATTTTTTGCAAAATTCCCAGTGAAATCAACCTTCCCAACCAGTCATGCTTAGTTTTGTATTCCCGTTGTGCTAGTTTGCTACATTCGCTTTAGTACATGGTTTACCGTCTCATCTCTGTCACCGCATAGCTAACATTTACTACTTTGTTGAGTCCTTATCAATTTTTGCTTTGATATAATTTGTCCTTATGGCATTATTTTGTGCAGCAATTATCAAGTGATCAGTTTATCTTTTAGGTTCCTTTTCTTAACCATGTCCCAAGTCTTTTCATGTTGCAAACCCTCCACGATTTTTTCGTTTGAAGTGTCCATATAATTGTTTTTCTTGCCCATTTTTATTTTCTAGTTTTTTTTGTTTTGTCCATATATTACTTCTGCTATTAATTTTATTGGCTGCCAATAAGTAATCTGTCTTGCTCTTTCTTGTGTAGTCTTCGAGTTGTGGATTGTGGCTTTCTACACAGTCCTCTATGTTAACAAGACCCTTCCCCTTCCTTTCTTGATACATTAGTCTATCTCTATCGTCTCTTGGGTGTAGAGCCCTGTGCATGGTCATTAATTTTCTCGTCCTTTTTGGGTCAATCTGTCTGAGCTTATTATTATTATGTTACTGTACGCTATTCATGTTCCTGACACTAATACATTATTCTATATACTAGACATGAGACTTTGATTCTATAATACTAGACATGACTTTCTATATACTAGACAGAGCTTCTATATACTAAGACATGAGACTTTGATGATTGTGGTGCACACTGAGCACTGTAGACAATTACATTTCAATCATTTTATTATAGGAGAAGCGCTTTCCACAGTGGTATTCACGAATGGAACGGAAGGGTACGAATCTATCGTTCTTCCCATAGCTATGGGTAAATAGCAGGGGAAAGATTGGATTGTTTTAGCCTTAGTTAGAACAATCTGTTCCCAGGGAAAAAAAGTTAAAAACTAGTTTTACTACGCTAAAATTGATCTTGTTCGTGGTGGAAGGGTTTGGGTAACAACTCTCTGGCAAGATCTAAGTATTTAGTATTATTTAGATTTAATTCGGACTATTGTTATTATCTTTAATTGTTATCTGTACAACGTTTCGGCGATCTACCAATCCGGCCTTCTTCAGGTATGTCTTGTCGGACTCGGGAGCATTCTCGAACTCAGTAACCTTCTTTTCGAGCTCGGGAACCTTCTTGTCGTAATCGGGAGCCATCAACGGAACTCTGAACCCGACCGTTTATATCCTTTTATCATTCTGCTAACCATAGAATGGGGTTAATAGGTGTTAACCTGTGTTTGATTATTATTCTATGTAACTGTCGCCCTGACCAGGACTGAACCTGCAGCCTAGAGCTAACAGTCACTTAGAATTGTCTTGACCCAACGCCTTTATTCATTACGTTATGTGTTCAATTTGAAGAAGAAGTTTCCCGAGTTCGAGAAGTCTCCCGAATCTGACAATAAATACCTGAAGCAGGCTGGAGGGCACATCGCCGAAACGTTGTACAGATAGCAGTAAAGATCAGGACAATAGTCCGAATAATGAAAAAAATACAAATTATCATGGCTCATGAAAAATTCAAAGAAATAGTATCTAAGTGTTTGTATATCTTTTCGTTTTCTTTTATCTGGTGGTCCGTTGGATGGAAAAGTTATTTTTCTTGTTAATTAACACTAGGTTGATTTTCTGATAGGGATTTGGGAGGAACTCATAAAACTTTCATTAATTTGTAAAAAAACTCCTTCTTTGTCTACTTTAAACCACTCACAGCGGCTCTCCCACCACTGTGATCCTACTTGAACCGCTGGCTGCGACTCTGGTGGGTGTCACTGAAGAACTCACATGTGATTTTTTTTCAGTGTAAACAGTGACAATGCAGCAATACAGGTTCTGTATTGAGTTAAAGCTTGCTTGCTTGTTGTCTTGTCTTCCAATTTGATGGTAATTGGAATCCACTGAGTATTGTATTGGTATTTTCCACTGTTGACCTTGCGTGAGTTAGTGCACTCTGTTGAAATTGAACAGCAACTAACCAAGCATAACTGAATTTGTTCATAAGCAGTTGTTATTTATAGCACTCAAGAAATGTTCCATACTTGCATCTGAGGGATCTCATCCCGTGAAGTCCTGATTGCATGCTGGTCTTAGTGTGGTTATGGTGCTATATGAATAACCACCGCGCATTCTGATCATAAAGGTTCTCTATTGAGTTACAGCTTGCTTTTGCCTTGTCTGCAAATTTGACGGAAATTGGAATCTCACTGCGAACGGCGAGTATTGTATTGCTTTTATACTTGATACTTTTGTTTTGTCTGTGAATCAACCTGATATCGGTTTTTAAAATCTTTTTTGCAATAAAAGAAACCAGTTGAATGGAATTGTCATACCCTTTTCATTACTTACTTCTTACTTCTTCTTCTGTTCATCTTCTATCTTAGGGTTCTTCTTCTCGGGGACTTCGTCTTGTGATCGGTCGCACTTGGCTCATTTCTTCTTCCAATCAGTCCTGTTACAAGACACCCATTAATCACAAGACCGTGTTATTTTTCTTAAGATTTTATTTCCTTAACTACAACATTTCATTAACTAAATATTCTGACTAACATAGCGCGCGTATGCAGAGTGGATACAGTTAAGGCAGCACATCTTCACTGCCTGACGTCCAACTGAAAACTGAGGAGCCAACCAGGTCCCACGTGACTTCACGTAATTTGGCGGGCTTTCTGTAATATTCCATGGAAAGTCCCGCCCGTGATACGAAAAGGGCCATCCCTTTAGAAATACAGGGGATTGACAATAATCTTATGCAACCGCATAGATTATGTAACAGAATGATAGTAGGTAATTCCATGTCAAATCATCCAGGCCATGTCACCCCCACACCCACTTCAATTTTCTGAAATTTTGTCCAGGTGTGGATTTGAGCTTCCAATTAAAAAAAAATGGTGGAGTTATGTCAATTTTAACCCTCTAAATTTAAGGGGGATCGCGAAAAATGGTGACTATTTGTAATCTATTTTTGTTTGTAAAATGACTTCTAGAGCTTCCCTACTCCTAAAAATTGGTTCATAAAAGCATTTGGCCAAAGGAAATCCAAAACATCCAAAAATCGAAAAATGCTGTAAAAAAAAGTCAAACAATTTTAACTTATTGATGATTTCTGATTTGCAAAATTTTAACTGGTGTTGTAAGATTCGGTTCTGTGCAAAAAAGCAAACTACATTTTTGGTACAAATAATGTTCAATACATGTGAAATAATAATATAAACATTTTTTTCATAGATGCATGCCGCATCGGGATATTGATCTTACTATGAAAAATCAGAAATCACCAATAACTTAAAATTGGTTGACTTTAAGACTTTTGATAGTATTTGTAGGTTACTTGGGCAACTAGAACTCATTTACAGACAAAAATAGATTACAAAAAGTCGCCATTTTTCGCGAAACACACTAAATTTGGAGAGCTAAAAATCGACATAACTTCGCCAATTTTCGGGATTGGAAGCTCAAATTTTGGGGATTGTCTAACTTTAACATGGTCTACATCTTAGACAAAATTGAATGGAGTGGGCAGCAATTTTACTCTTTTCTGGATGATTTGACATAGAATTACCGAGTAATGATTTTGGTAGGCAAAGTGTTAATGTCCGTTAGGAGCGAAATCATTGATTTTTTTTTACTAAAACCGGGAGTAAAGCCAATCCGAGCAGGAGGCGAAACGAAGCTATAAATAATTACTTCGTTTCACAATTCCGCTTTTCGATCTCTGTTTCTAGCACGGATCGATCTCTCATAAAATCGACGCCACGATCTCTCTCTGTTAAATCCGACATTGACCTACATCCATTAAAACGTGCAATTTGATTTTTTTTATTGCAAAGCGACACGACAGCTGATTGATCTTTAGAATCGACAAAACTTGTTGAAGCTTGTTTAATAAAGTTTTTGTGTGAACATTCCCACATTCTCGACAGGTAACCACCCCCCTCAGCAGAGGGTTAAGCCCCCCCCCAAATAGGTGTCCTTAATTGTATCTGATGTCGAGGCTCCAATTCTGAAAGTCTGGGGTGTTAGTTGGAGGCGCGTGGTGTAATGGTTAGAGTCGTAGGAAATGGACTCGTCGACCCAAGTTCAAATTCTCGACGAAGCTACAGTTCCCATAGCGATAATACCCTTGGGAAAGGTATGAACTCGACTACTCTGCTTCCAGCTATGGGTATATAGTAGGGCAGACTGGTTCTTTAACCTTGGTTAGGCAACCAGTCTAAGAGAAGGGAAACTCTGAATTCAAACCTGTTAAACTCTGCTTGGGGTAGTCACTACTAGAATAGGCTTAGTCCCAATTAGTGATCTATTTCACTAATTACGAATGTGCCATTTTTAGGCTTCAAGTGAGAGCCCTTTACAGTGGATATTATGATAAGCAGCAGGGCTGATCCATAGTGAAGAAACCTTTGGTTGTTTCTCGGTGTCCTTTAGTGTCGGGTAGAATCCTTTGGTTGAGCAGAGTCCTTGGCTTAGGTCCGTTCGTCCGGGGTGAATACATGCAAATGAACGACACGGATTCGAGCTGTTGATTAGTTGGCTTTAATCCACACAGAGGCAATAAGTTTAAGTGGTGGATTCCAGCAAATACAAAAATATTCCAAATATTACCCCCCTGCAGAGGGGTTAAGATCCCGCCCCCAAAGGAGTGTCCTATATATGATACTCAACTGCATCTGATGGCGAAGTTCCAATTCTGAAACTCTGGGGAGTGTGGAGTATCTCATCATTGTCAGTACTCCCAGGTCCCCTCTGATTGCATCCCTATTAGTTTGGGCTCAGAGAACGTTATGTGTACTCCCTTCGGAGGGTTTAGATCACCCAAAAGAACTATTCTGGGTATAACATTAAACTGCATCTGATTATGAAACTCCAGTTTTGAAGCTCTGGGGAGTGTGGAGTACTCCATCATTGCCATTACTCCCAGTTCCACTCTGGCATCAACCCTGTCAGTTGGGGCTTAGAATACCCCAAGTGTATTCTCTGCATATATGTAAGCCCTCCTCCAAAAGGGGCCCTAGCTGTAATACTAAACTGCATCTGATGGTGAGACCCCAGTTCTGAAGCTCTGGTGAGTGTGGGTTACCTTTTGTTTGCCAATACTCTCAGGTCCACTTTAACCCCCCCTATCGATTTGGGCTTAGAACACGCTATGTGTATCCCTGCAGAGGGGTAAGGTCACCCAAAAGAGCCGTTCTGGGCATGATATTAAACTGTATTTGATGGTGAGACTCTGAGGAGTGTTGGTTATCCCAGGGTTGCCATTACTCCCAGGTCCCCTTTAAACCCAGCTCTGTTGGTGGGTGCTTAGAACACACTAAATGTATCTCCTTGCAGGGGGGGGGGGTAAACCAACTCAAAAAGACGTTTACTGGGCATGAAACCAACTCGCATTTGATAGTTTTGGAGCTCTGAGGAGAGTGGAGTATCTGTTCCTTGTCATTACTCATAGGTTCACTCTGATCACAACCCTGTCGGTTGGGCCTAAGAATACGCCATGTGTATCCCTTGCAGAGGAGTAAGACCTCCCCCACCCCGCATAAGAGGAGTCCTGGGTATGATACAAAACTTCATCTGAAGTTGAGGCTCCAGTTCTGGAGCTCTGGGGATCGTGGAGCACACTTTCATTACTATTACTCACAGGTCCACTTTGACCCGGATTGGTGGTATCTGTTACGGTTTCATCTATGGGTAAAATCTAATGGAAAGTATTCGTATTCGATTTCAGTTACATAATTTATAAGCTTTTAAATTATGAACGTACCTGTAAGAATTCGAATAGTCCGTTAGATTTAGAATGACGGGGTCCGTGAAAAGTTACCCGACAGCTGTTGACGGTAATAACCTTGAGCCCTTAGAAAAGCGCGCGATTAGACACGTGGGAATTAGCTTCAGATGCGACCAGACTTTTGAGTAGCGTAGCCGTTGTTGTCAGTGCTCGGGGCCCATCTCCAACCGCGGCGGAATCAAATGGGTAGGGTTGCGAAATAAAGCTTGATCAAGAAACAACCAAGTCTTGTTTGTTAATTGAATATTAGAAACACTAACCAGCCCAACACGAAGAAGAAATCAACGAAAAAGAACCAACCCTTAAGAGAAGTCCACTAGATCAACAAGAGAAGAACATGGCAGCCGAGTTAGACGACTTAGACGAAGAACTAGAAGCAGAGTTAAAAAGTTAAGACCATGAACTATCATCATCATCTATCTAATCTATCTATGTCCCTCTCTCTCCGATTATAGACACCTGAGAAAAGGAGTATATAACAATACTTGATAGCATACAACTGTAAATCAAGAATTAAAATCAATGTAAATCAATGTATTAAGTATTATGTATTAAAATACATAATATTTAAGATACATAAATACATACATAAATACATAATATTTAAAATACATAATACAATGTATTAAGTATAATACAACGTATTAAGTATTATGTATTAAAATCCATGTAAATCAATGTATTAAGAAAAGTTACTTGAAACTATGATTAGTATAATTATGATTATTAGTATAATTGTAATTATACATGATCATTAGTTACTTGAAACCATATAATTGCTTACAAAAAACAAAGACTGACTTCGGGATTAAATAACCCAACTCAGGTGGGAATGCCGTAAAAGTAAGCACATGTAGGTCAAAAATAACATTTTTTTATGCGATTGGAATGATTTTTGAACTACATTAATACATTGGCTCTTGAAACATTGATATTGTAACGAAGTATCAAATGTTTACCTGTTTAAACCTGTTAGGGGAGATAACTCTTCCCTAACGAACGATATGACTCCTTAGTAAAAGTGTAGTATTAGGCGACAAAGACCATGAACAGCAACCAGGAAGGATGCACAAGCGAGATAGCTGAATGACACGCACGCACGCACGCACGCGTGGGGAGTAAATGGTCAGAATTTTGCAGGCAATATGATTGATACACAGAAAATATATTGTTTCTACATTCTATTTCTCTTAATTTTTGAGATGAGGCTTGATAATTAGTATTATTTGTATTATGCAGTTTTTAAGTGACAGTTATCTCTAGACTGCAGGTTCAATCCTGGTCAGGGGCAGCAGTAACATACAATAATAATTAACACAGCTTAACACCTGAACCCCAGCTATATTTAGCGGAATGATATCAGGATACCCCGTGAACTGAATAAAGAGTTAGGTCCAATGTTCCGTGATGGCTCCCGATTACGACAAGAAGGTTCCCGAGTTCGAAAAGAAGGCTCCCGAATCCGACAAGAAATATCTGAAGAAGGCCGGAGGGCACATCGGCCGAAACGTTCTACAAATAACAATGAAGATGAGGACAATAGTCCGAATAATACAAATAATACTGTTTCTATATTATTTTAAATATATCCAACCACCAACATAATCCTGACCCTTTCTATCAAACTCTGACAGTTATTTTTGCTCCATATAAAAGTAAAAAAAGTCGTCGGGGTGGCCTAATGTCGGTATCAGCCAAACAACGAGGGAGTCTATCCCCCTTTCCCTAGCGCTAGACCAAGGACATTGTTTTTGCATCTGAGGAGGAGCGCCACACCTACCATCAGCTCATACGCTGAGTTGGCGAGGGCCAGAATCTTGCGATTCCTAGGTTGACGCTCTAGCGACTGAGCTAAACCGGCCCTTTGCTCCATATAGTCATTATTAAATGGCTGAACGGAAACACTCAAAACATAAAAGTGCAAGATTTTAAATGATGTTGTAGCTTTACCTCTGATCAAAAACCAAACTATTTTGGGTCCAAATAATATATATAAAATAATAATTTAAATGGCAATCTGTCATATATGCAGTGTCACATTGGAATTTTCACATCTATTGATCTTGCTATAAAATCAGAAATCATCAGTAACTTAAAAATGGTTAGTTTTGTGCCTATTTTGATAACATTTTTGGATTACTCAGCCCAAAATGCTTATATAAACCAATCTTTAGGAATAAGGAAGCTCTTGAACTCATTTTATAGATGACAAAATGTCGCCATTTTTGCACCGCCCATATATTTCGAGTTTAAAATCGACATAACTCGGCCAATTTTTGAAATTGGAAGCTCAAATTTTGGGGATTGTCTTACTTTAACATAGTTCACACCAGGACAAAATCTCAGAAAAATTGAAGGGGATGAGTGACATGGCCTGGACGATTTGACATAGAATTACCCATATGTTAGTGGTTCTCAACCATTTTTTGCCTATGGACCGGTTTGATTCCTATTTTACTTGAACCTGGCCATAGCCGTTCAATGTTTAACTCATTGCCTACCAAATTTCCCCCACAGCTGTATCAAATTTTCTGGTATTTTTAAAAAGTCTGTATGATAGGTATTTCAAAATTCACTATCTATTCACCTCAAAACTTACGCTTTGAAAATAAAGCCCTATCATTATTTTAATCTGAGTCTTTCTGATCAATTATAATGAACTAACCATCAGTTAGTTTGCAGTGGTAGGAGAGCTGCTGTGAGAGGTTTAAAGTAGGCATAGAGTTAAAAGTTCTATTATATATTTATAATTAAATATTTTTGCTTGCCTGGACCCTCAAAAATGTTATATAGCCCCCGGGGGAGATATGGCCACGGTTGAGAACCACTGCTCTATACTATTATACGGTGAAGATCTCCTGAAATATCTAGCTCATATCAACGTATCAGGCCACAGATTTTTAATAACCTCAGGCAAAAAAAGATACAGACTGTAGACATATTGTTTGTATGCCTGTATGAGTGTGTGCATGAGTATGTGTGTGTATGTGTGTGTGTGTGTGTGTGTGTTCCTATAAAAAGTTTTTTCGGTAGTCTTGTAAAAAACGGTCTTGTCTTGAGGCAATAGCTGGAGGTAACGCGCAGAGCGAAGCCTTACGTCTTAATTAAAACAGTGAACTAGTTGCAGTGTTTGAAAGTTTCATGTCCAGTGTGTCATCATGTAGCGCCACCTGACGGGGCAAGACACAAATGCAATACGATCTTTCATAAGACACACACACACTCCTGAAAATCGCATAGGCGAGAAACTGTCAGTTACTAAGCGCAACTGACTTCATGTCCACGCTACACTAGCTTATATATATATATATATATATATATATATATATATATATATATATATATGTGTGTGTGTGTGTGTGTGGTGTGTGTGTGTGTGTGTGTGTGTGTTCAGTAGGAACTTGTTTTCGTGCCTGGATTTGGAAACGAATTCGTTCCTTTTAGTATGATGATCACATAGGCAAGAAATTACCATTACTCCCAAGTACACTCTGAACGGTATCAAATTGATTATACGTTTTATAAATGCATTGACTTTTGAAACATTGATATTGTAAGTAAGTATGGACTGTTTTCAGTTTGAAATGATTGTGAACTGCATTGATACATTGGCTTTTAAAAACCATTGATATTGTAACTATTTATGAAGAGTTTATTTGGTTAAAATGATTATACATTTTATTAATATCATCTTTTTTAGATCAAAATGTGCAATTAATAAAAGTAAGTAATTATTAAGATATTAATATAATAATTAACATATTGAAATAATCATTATTTAATAATTCCCACTTCTTCATAAGTAATTACAAAAACACACGCAAACAGATACAAAATACAATTAAGAACACATTTTTAATTATTTCTCTGAATTTTTAAGATGAGGATTAATAATTATTATTATTTGTATTATTCGAGCTATTGTCCTCATCTTTATTGTTTTCTGTACAACGTTTCGGCCGATGTGCCCTTCGTCGTGGATTGAATAAAGGCTTGGGTTCAAAGATCCGCGATGGCTCCCGATTACGACATAAAGGTTCTCAAGTTCGAAGAGAAGGTTTCCAAGTTCGAAAAAGCTCCCGAGTTCGACAAAAAATACATGAAGAAGGTCGGAGGGCACACCAGCCGAAACGTTGTACAGATAACAATAAAGATGAGGACAATAGTCCGAATAATACAAATAATACAAGCATTTTAAATTATTAGCTTCTTTGTAAAAACGAATATTTTTATTTCACTTTGACTCAACAAGCAATTAAGAACTGAATTAATTTTTTTTTGTCATAAAAGGGCCTATTTCTTAAAACAGAATATATTAATTCTTAATTAGTGCAACTCAAAAACTTAAAAAGAAATAGATTATTTATAAAAGAATGATTTGAATTTGAATTGATACAAGAAATTTTGCACCTACAAATAAGGACACGTCTAATTCTTAGCTTCTTTTACTGTTACATTTCAAGTGGTAAAAAAGAAAATAAATTAAACGAATACATTTTTTATCACTTTAACTCAACAAGAACTGAATTAATTTTTTTATCACTTTAACTCAACTGTAGAGATTTGTGGAGTGATTAGAATCCAACTGTGTTGCTAGATGAGTTAGTATGCTGTTGGTTTGAACAACAATAGCATCTAAGCACTACTGAACTGGTGCCCAAAATAGCTGGTATTTTTGGAACTCAGGAATAATCCATTCATGCATTTAGTTGAGTCATCATACTTGAGTCCTGATTGACTACTTGGTTTATGTGGTGTTATGATGCTTGATAAATATTCTGTGAGTTATTTGCCAACATTCTGCAGTAGGCTTGCAACAAGGTAAAATCCGGAATGAGTTACGGCTTCCTTATTGTATTGTCTTACCAATTCGATGGTAATTGGGATTCTTCTACCAGTATGATATTCATTCTACATCAACAAGAGCTGAACTAAAATTAATTAACATAAGCGTATCTGAAGCTGGTTTGTACCTTAAATTTTTAGCTCTCAATACAAAGCAAAAATCGATAGAGTATAGTACGTTGACTTACCAGTTTTCTGAGTTACTAGCTCTTACTTGGTCGATTTTTCCTATGTGTTGAGAGCTAAAATTTGAGATATCAACCAGCTTCAAATACGCTTATGTTAATACGTTCCATTTAAGTTTCCAAATTTATTACGCCAAAGAAATATATCATTTATAAGAAAATAAACATTAAAGCATATTACAGTGCATAATGCATTACATTCTATTTTATTATGTTTTTATATAACACAATGATATTTTTCTTGTTTAAAAAACGTGAAAGATAAAATTAAGGCTGTTTTGAGGGGGGAGGGCTGGAATTGATTAATGGCGTTTCAGTTCATTTCAACGGGGAAAATTGATTTAATATACAAGGAAATTGACTTACAATTGGAACGAATTAAAGTTGTAAGTCAAGAAACACTATATATATAAAATCGACGGGGCGGCCTAAAGTCGGTATCAGCCAGTTAGCGAGGGAGTCTATCCCCTTTTCAATAGCGCTAGACCAAGGAGATTGTTTTTTTTAGCATCTGAGGTGGAGCACCACACCTATCATCAGCTCCTTACTTTACCGCACAGATCCCTGTGCTACTCGTACGCTGAGTTGGCGGGGACCGGTATCGAACTAGGAACCTTGTGGTTTCTAGCCGAACGCTCTACCGACTGAGCTGGTTTCTTGACTTATGATATCGCTCCCCTTCCCCCTGGGGTTGAACACTTTGGAAGGGTATCTCACTGACGGCCGCCAACTAAAGCATAAACCCAACGTTCTCCTATAAAATGGGATGGAGCGCTCTATGACGGCCTTTACATACATACAGATGTGTGTATTAAAACAGTTAAAATCCGAGAGGGTCAGCTGTCCGACTGCTGCTGAAACGATTTAATTTCTAACCCGGCTGTAGGTACCTCACAAAATGTCTAGCCACACTGAAGAGACTTGATAAGTCGAAACACGTCTGTGGATGACTATATATATATATATATATATATGCTTATCTGTCACACAAACGCAAAATATACCGTTTCCCTAATCTCATTTCATTCCACAGGAAAACCAATTGTCGTAAGTTTAGGGGTACTTACTATGCGCATAAATCCCCAAATGGGTTAAAAGGGGCTCCTTAGCCTTGGTCGGTAACCCATCAATCAAAAGAAAAGTCCGACACAAAACCTTTGTTGCCTTCAAGGAAAGGCTGGGGGAGTAAACCCGAAAACAAATCAGGTGCCGGAGTCCCGAAGGTGGTGTGATGCTGAAATCAAGTATTACCCATTAACTCCTCGACATTACCGTTGCCAAACCGCATTGGTACCTTACCTTTCCTTTGGATCACAGCGGCAGTGTGGAGAGGGGGGATTTGCTGCATGGGCAACAGTTTATCCTCCATACAAACCCGCCCAGGCTATGTAGTTCAAATCCCAAAAAGAAGAAAACGAAAAAAAAAAAAAAAAGTTGAAAATGGAAGCGAATCCGACGGTATGTTGAAAGGAAAAATAAACAAAGGAAAGAAAATGCTGAATGGATAAAATATATTTTATTTTACTGACACGTGTTTCGCCTTGGAGTTTATCCATACACACATGCACTCTATCTATTATTATTTTAAATACAAAATAAAATAATAATAAATAAAACACAAAATAAAATTTTTTTCCGAAATTTCAGAAATTCTCCGTATTTTAACCGTTTTGATTTAAAACACCAAATAATTTACTCTGGCGAAGGCCGTTATTCCTTGTATACTAAAATATTTTGTAGTTTTCTATTATTATTATTATTATTATTATTATTATTATTATTTTATTTTGTATTTAAAATAATAATAGAGTGCATGTGTGCATGGATAAACACGTGTCCGAAACACGTGTCAGTAAAATAAAATCTATTTTATCCATTCAGCATTTTCTTTCCTTTGTTTATTTTCCTTTTAACACACACACACACACACACACACACACACACACACACACACACACACACACATAATTATATATAGAGAGTGATTGAAAAGTAACTCCCTACTTTAAACTATTTATATTTTTTATATGCACTTACATTTTTCTCAGTTGTCAATACTTAGCAGAATATTGAAGACTTAATTTTTATGCAAGATGGTGCTCCTCCAGATTTTGCTATTGTTATTCGTGAATGGCTTAATAGCCATTTTCCTGGCAGATGGATAGGTAGAAGTGGTCCGCATGAATGGCCGACCATAAGCCCTGATTTAATACCCTGCTAGTTTTTTTCTTTTGGTTGGTTGAAGAAACAAGTCTACTCTACGAAACCAACGATTTTATTTCTGCGATTCCACAAGAGTTCCTGGGAAGATCAGTTGATTTGATTCCCGAGCGGCTTGAGAGGCTGGAAAGGAATGCTAGTACCCATAGAGAATTTCAAATAAAATTACATGTTATGTATGTACTTCTCATGTTTATTTTTGTAAAAATAATGAATCAGAAATAAATTATAAGATTTAAAAAATAGGGAGGGAGTTACTTTACAATCACTCTGTATATATATATATATATATATATATATATATATATATATATATATATGAATCTATTTGTGTATCAATTTTGTTCTTGTGAACATTTTTATGATTTCAGGTAGCATAGGAAATGTATAAATGAACATAAAACTGAACAAAAAACTGCGTTCCAATACTTAACAGTTGTTTTGTATCTGGTTCCCTTAATTTTATTTTTAAAAAAATCTTTTATTTTCTAATTTCTTAATTTTTTAAATATTTTAAAAATATTTCGGGTGACCTGCACCCTTTTTCAATATATTTTTGACAACTATAACTGTGTAAAAATGAAATGAAATAAATGCGAGAAAAGGATTAATGAGAAAGGATTTGGCGTTGTTTAGCCGTTAAGTCTTTTAGAAATATATATATATATATATATATATATATATATATATATATATATATATATATATATGAACTTTATATATATAAAGTTAGCAGTCCATAATAAAGTAAAATTAAGTTGAAGACTAATATTCTTCGAAACAAACTTTTATTTTTAGTTTGCAAACATCTGTGAGTTATTTGCCAACAGTTTTTCTTTATCATCTCTCCCTGTTTCCTTTCGGCCATTTCCAGGTTTCATGACGCCAAAAACCTTCAGATTTCTCGCTTTACGAGATCACAACGAAAAGCCCACCCTCCAGTTTAAAAACAAAAAACAAAAACAAACAAAAGAAATGTAAAATAAAACAAACAAAATATTTCTTTCTTTTTTTTTTTTTACCCAGTTACTAAAAATTTAACAGACAAAAAAACTTAAAAGACAAAAAAATAAAAATAAAAAAATGGTGGAAAAATAAGAACAAAATTAACTTGAAATGTTAAAAAGACGAAATGAGAAAATGCGAGGAGACGCTAATGGCCCCAGGTTATAAAAGTATTTTTTTTCTTTTAGTTTGTGGCTCCTGAAGAATTCGCCGTCATCCACGATGTGAACGCCGCCTGCTGGAGACTGGACGAGAATCATGGGATTTTCAAAACGAGACTAGATAAAATTTTAGAAAATATTTAGGATATTTTAAAAACGCAGACGACAGAAGAAAAAAGACTGAAGGAAGAGAAATAAAAAGATTGCGTTACCCCACCCCTAAAAAGGTTTCTTTGGGTCCTGTTAAATGGCATTAGAAGCGTTTAGTTTTTACTAATTGCTTGAAAAAGATCGTTTTTAACATCATTGGACTATTATCATTTACTAAACTTAGCTTAATAAAAAGCCAGACGTATGAAGCATGCAGTGAGAATCGAACTCGTTACTCGGTTGTAAATGATTTTCGAAACTAGCACAAGAAAAAGGTCCATGACATGCAACACTCCACTTTGGCCCTTACTTAGGCTAGACGGTCGGAGAGATCCCCTCCGATTAATCGGTTGGTCATGTCAAGCCTTAGCACCTATATTATTGCCTCAACCCTATTGCTCTTATGACAAGCCTTAACCCTTTTTATATATGTGCTAGAAGGCGATGGCTGATGGTCTTAGTGATCTGGGTTTTGACAAACTGCATGTAACGGTGAATGCCCAGTTTTGGAGCTCTAGTGAGTGTGGAGTAACCCTTAATCACCACTACTCCCAGGTTCACCATGGGAGTTGAATAGAAAAAAACGAACTTTTAAATGTTAAAAAAATTGAGTTAAAAAAAGAAAAAGATTGAATACCCATCAAGCATGAATAGAATAAAACGTCTTCGGCATAAAATAACCCAACAAGGGTTGACATGCCATAAAATCCAACTGCTGGATTATTTCTGTATATAGTGTGTGCCGAAAACCGCCATTTAACGTTATAGACTCGGCGTGGTCACGTGGGTTACATTCACCCAATCAACAGCTCGAATACGTGGTTAGTTAACTATCTAATCGCCGATATTGAAAGCCGTTCATTTACTCGTTATTCGACATTGTCGAACGGACCTGCAGCCAACGACTTTGCTCAACGCAAAGATCATACCCAACACCAAGGAACAACCAAAGGTTTCTTCACTAAAGATCACGCTCTGCTTAACACAATGGATCTCCACTGTAAAGTGCTCCCACTTGAAGCCTAAAAATGTCCACACAAATTGTAACACCAACAAACCAACCAAACCAAACCTTAAGAAAAAGACTGAAGGAATAGAAGTAAAAAACATTGCTTTACCCCCAAAAGGGTCCTTCGGTTCTTGTTAGATGGCAACAGGAGCGTATAGTTTTGACAAATACCTTTAAAAAGATCGCTTTTAATAACATTAAACAATTATCATTTTGCTAGTAAAGCCGTCAGGGTGGCCTAAAGTCGGTATTAGCCAGACAGCGAGTCTATCCCCTTTTTGCTTGCGCTAGACCAAGGAGATTTTTTTTGCGTCTGAGTTGAGGCACCACACCCACCATCAGCTCCTTACTTTATCGCACAGATCCCTGTGCTATTGATACGCTGGGTTGGCGAGGGCTGTTATCGAACCAGGAACCTTGTTGTCCATAGGTAAACGCTCTACCGACTGAGCTAAACTGGCCCCATAAGATTGCTAAATTTAGTTAACAAGCGTATGAAGCACTCAGTGAGAATCAAATTCAATACTCAGTTGTAAATGATCTGCGAGACTAGCTCGTTAACCATTACACTACGTTGTGATTTCCAGCTTTACGGGATAGTTATCATATTAGCGTAAATTTAAAAAAAGACGAATGAAAATTAGTATCTTAAAAAATCGATTTTTAAAATATAAACAACAAAAGAAAAAGATTGAAGGAAGAGAAGAAAATAACATTGGGTTACCCATGTTGGTCCAGTAAAATATGTTTATTCCCGTGTGTGGGGCTAAGTGGGGGAGAGGTTTTCTGTGATTGGATATACCAATCACATGATGAGCCCACAAGTTTTGGCGCAAAATACTAAAATCTGCAGATAGATTCCGGACAAGCTCCTAGCTGCACGTAGACCAGAAATTCGCTACAAGAGGTAACTAAATCAAAAGATACTAGATATCCTCTCCACCACACCGGTAAGTCTCTCAGACTTGACTCTATACACAGGAAGGACTTTATATTGTCAGTCATTGTTTTGTTCTTTAATAAATTGTTAGAATTGAACTAAGTTTTAATTCATTTATTTGTTGCTCTTAGTCTTAGAATTAGATAGTATACTAACACCAATACCCGGAAAGGTTAGCTCGATTCTTATTGGATAGCAATAGAAGCGTTTAGTTTTAATTTCATTAAAAAAGATCTCTTTTAATGTCCTTAGATAATTATCATTTATTAAACTTAGGTTGGTTGGTTGGTTGGATTTGTATGGCATGTCAATCCCTGTTGGGCTATTTTATACCGAAGACATTTTCTTTTATTCATTCTGGGTATTGAAAATTCTTTTTATTAAACTTTTTTCAACTCTTGTTGATTTATATTATGCCGAAGACATTTTGTTTTATTAATTCTTGATAGGTAATCATTTTTTTAAAACTTATTTTTTTAAACACATTTTTTAAAACTTATTTTTTCTATTTAATCCATGATGGGACCTAACAGGTACTACCACTCCGCAAACTTAGCTTAGTCTAGCACAAGGCCAGGCGTATGGAACACTCAGTGAGAAATGACCTCATCACCCAGTAGTAAATGATCTGCGAGACTAGCTTGTTAACCATTACACCGTGCCATTAAAGATTTTCAGCTTTAAGGAATAGTTATCATATTAGTGTGAAATAAGAAAAAAAATGGCATATCTTTTAAGATTGATCTAAAAATTGTAGACAACAGAAGAAAGGGAATCCCCTTGGCGTAGTGGCTAACATTCTGGATTGCGACATCGTTGTGCGTTTGAATTCCAGTCGCGCAATAACGTTCGTTTTTGGACTAATAATCTTGGGAAAGGTATGAGCCCCTCATTCCCAAGCTATGGATTAAATAGTGTCATTAATGTTCTTCTACAAGGATGAATTTGGTATTAGATAACCCACAAAGGTTGATATGCTATTAAACAAAGAAACCAAACCAAACCAAACCAAACAATAGAAAAAAAAGATTGAAGGAAGACCTCCAAAATAAGTCGTTTGGTTCTTGTAGTATGGCAATAGAAGCGTTTAGTTTTATCCAATTTCATAAAAAAGATCGTTTTTAATTGGACAAATTAGAGGTAGCAATCGACAAAAATCATCTGGATTAAGAGAACGGATGTAAGAATTTATTATATATCCAAATATTTCGGGTATATAATGGGGGAAAGAGACAGACTATGAGATATGATGATGAGGGCTCTTGTTACACTTCTATTTTGTCAGCCATTTTCTTTTGTTGGTCCAGAGGGCTGCTTTCTCGGGCTGGTCATTTCTTGTTTAAATTAATCAATTAACAAGACTTGTTGTTTTCTCCAAGTCTTTATTTAAAACAACCCAGCCCCGGATTCCGCGCGGATCGAGAGCGACATCTCGAGAGCCGACGACAACGTCTGCTCTTGGCCAGTAACTAGTCCCATCTCAACTAAAACTTCTCACGCCTGTAATGGTACCTTCCGGAGGGGTCAAGTCGGTGTCATCATAAATCAATCATAACCCTAACGGTTAAGAAAATTTCCACTTAACTCCCCCCGATTTAAAATCTAACGAACTCTTATTCAAAAATATTTTTACTACCGTACGTACATAATTCATTGACTATCCATGAATTATGTAATAATATCATCGGATTAACGCTAGATTACATGTTTCTTCGATGATCGCTCGACTGGAACATTTTCACTCATTTACCGTATTCATCAAATCCGTTATATCGCCATCCTGTTCTTCTCAATCGATGGTCGGATTTTCATCGCGGACATACGCTGTTTCATATTCTTCTTCGCTGTTGGGGTGAATAACACAATCTTTTTTTCATGTACATATTTCTTTATTAATCTTAGACGTCTCTTTTCAAATATAACTTCGTACAAAAGTCAGAAGTTGTCATTCGGACTACAGATAGAAACGGATGTCCGCCCACTACAACGGCTCTCATTCTGGATGGGAGTCGTAAAAAAAAGTTTGAAAAACTCTAAACTGGACCAATGAGAGCCGTCCTTCCAGATAACCTCGGGTTGGTACTCTATCAAACTCTATGTCCGTTCAGTGTATCTTTATTTGAAAACCTACACTACCTTACAAAAATGATAAGATTCTGTCCATTCATTATGCAACAGTTTGACACAAGGCCAGTAATATAGAGCAACCATGAGAATTAAACTCAATGATTTGCTCAGCCTAGTTTGCTAAAAAAAAAGAAGAGACGTTGTAATTTATTAAGTTTAGCCTAGTAAACATCAACAACAGACTCAATGCAGAGCTTGATCTCCGAATTTCAAATGATTCCAAAGCATTTGACCGACTGAAGAGGCGAGCCTAGTTAAACAGAAACATTTAATTGAGAACTAAATAGGCAGTATACCGTGCCATAGTTCTCTCAGCCCTCCTGTGCAGAAGTCTGGACGGTATACAAAGCGGATGCCCATAGACTATATGTCTACTACATGCGTCACTTGCGCAGTATATTAAATGTCAAGTGGTGGCAGCATGTTTCAAACAAGACTATCCTGAAGAGAATTGGACTCTCTGGCATGCACATACTTGTCCAGCGCAACCTGAGATGGGCTGACCACTTAAGCAGACTTGGGGATGACAGACTACCAAAACAGATTCTGTACTCTAAACTGAGAAAGGGATCACGTGGAATCGGTAGACCAAATCTCAGGTACAAAAACAACATCAAGAGAAACCTGGAGGATTTGAATATTCTCATAGGCAGTTGGCAAGACGCAACCAGAGATCGAATCAAATGGAGAAAACAGATTCGCATGGTGTCATCATCAGATACAATGGACAGCAGTCTATTCTAGTCTAGTTTAACATAAGACCACTAGTATGGGGCACCCAGTGAGAATTGAACTCAAGGTCTGCTCAGCCTAGTTCATTAACACAGAAAAAATGAAAAGGTAGAACAAAATAAAATATATAGTCATTTACTAAGATTAACCAAGTTTGACACATGTAGTATAAGGCACTCGGTGAGAATCTACTTCAGTGGTCTACCCTGCCTAGCTCGCTAGCCAAGAGAAAAGGAAGAGAAACATGTGGTCATTTACTCAGCTTAATCTAATTTGACACAAGGCCAGCGATATAAACGGAGAATGTGAGTGGAAAGGAAGTGAAGAAGAAGAAAAAGAAAAAGAGGGAAAAATAATTTTATTTTAAAGAAAATAGAATACTATGTGTGTCATAAAAGTATAGAGATTAAAGCTATATTTACCAAAATAGAAATAAACAATGAATTGATCGTTAACTTCTAAAAGAATACAAGGTGTGTCAAAAAGTACAAAAAATCTCGATACTTTTTAGACACACCTTGTATAATCACGAATTTTAATTCAAAGTTGGATGTTCACAAAAATCGTGCCAGAATTCCTGAGAGAGAGAGAGAGAGAGAGAGAGAGAGAGAGAGAGAGAGAGAGAGAGAGAGAGGGGGAGAGGGGGGGGGGAATGCCACAAGGATAAAAAAGTCTGTTCTAAAATTTTAAAATTATCATTTTAAGAAATAAATAAAAATAACTTCATTTGTCGCGTTCGTTCAATGAATAAATAAACAAATAAATAAAAGAATAAATACATTTAAAAAAAATTTAAAAATGAAATGAAACAGTTTATTGTTAAATGTAATTTGATAAAGCCCTAAACACTATTTTCTAATTAATTAATCAATATGGATTTATGAATTTTAATATAATAGCCGAAAGGACATAATTATACAGTTCATCTCATTATATTTCACCAAAGGTCTTCTTTAAAAAAAAATGAATTCATCTGTTTATCATTAAATAACTAAAGGGTAGTTTCTCTCACCAAATCTTCTACGATTACTAATGTGACCCCGGAGTATGTCTTTAGCATATCAGTTTCCAAAACTTAAGAAAAAGTTTTTAGTGAGGATTTATATTTATATAAATCTTTATGAGAATAAAAAAATGAATATAAAATCCGACAGTGTAATAAAGTATAAAAAAAAAGAAAAAGAAAATAAACAACAACAACAACAACAACAACAAAATTAAGTCAATGACTTACAGACAGCCGACGCTAAAGCGTTTCGGTTTTAATGAAACCATCAACATATGATTCACAATTACCAACTATGTAAAGCCCCTTTACATAGTTGGTAATTGTGAATCATACAAAAAGAAATTGCTATAAAACAAGCAAAAGCTCGTGAGCCTTAGTTTGCAATGTCGGCAACCGAGATGCAAGAAAAATGTAAAAATGAAACGTCACGCGGTGTTAGCCTTCCCATTCAAATAGTTGGTGATGTAACAATCCAGAAATCGTTGGTTTTGGAAAAATCTGAAAAATTGTTAAAAATAAAAATAAATAAAAAACGAAAGTCCGACAGATGTTAAATATTTTTTATGTTAGTATAATTATTCTATGTTGTGTTGTTAGGTAAAATAGTTCGTGTAAGTAGAAAAAGTTCGAAAATATTATTGTGAATAAGGAAAAGTTCGAATATATTGTTGTATGTAAATCTGTATGTATCATTTTGATTTTTCGAACTGTTGTCCTCATCTTTATCGTGATATATAAAAACACAAATTTTCGGCCATTATACCCTATGGCGTTCTTCAGGTGTCCCTTGTATACGCTGCTTCTTTGAGCCGTCTTCTTCTCCAATGTTCTTCCCTATCTATAATTTTAACTCACAGGGGTAGATGGTTTCCTTTTTCTGTCCAGGAATCCGTACTTAAGCTTCACCGTTCGCCACCCACAACCAATTGGGTGATTTTACACATCTACAGAGATGCAGTCTGTGTATTCTACAGCCCCAGACAGCAGGGCGAATAGAATATTTGTATTATGTAAATGTATTGATAATTGTTTTACTATACAAATCATTAACGGCTGAGGCGTTAGAATACACC
This sequence comes from Doryteuthis pealeii, assembly GCA_023376005.1. Lineage (NCBI taxonomy): Eukaryota > Metazoa > Mollusca > Cephalopoda > Myopsida > Loliginidae > Doryteuthis > Doryteuthis pealeii. Next base: position 60,500,755 of record CM042154.1, read on the forward strand.
AACTGCACTTCTGCAGAGGGGTAAGACTCCACCAATGGGGCCACCTGTTGGCCGTGGGTGGTTCCACGTGATGCTTAAGGATGGAACCCAGATGGCTGAGCAGTCCATGACATGCAATACTCCACTTTGAACCTTACTTGGGCTTGACGGGCGGTCGGAAGACCGCCTCCGATCAATCGGCTGGTCACGTGAAGCTCTAGCACCTACATGATTGTCCCAACCCTATTTTCCTTATGGCAACCCCCAACCCTTTTTATCATATATGTGATAGAAGGCGGTGGCTGAGGGTCTACATGTCCTGGGAATGACGTTAAACTCTATCTGATGGTGAGGTTCCAGTTCTGGAGGTCTGGGGAATGTAGAACACCTCTTCATCACCATTGCTCCCTGGTCCACTCTGACCCGGCGTGGTAGTACCTGTTAGGGTCCCATCTATGGGTTAAATAGAAAAATGTGTTGATAAAAAAATTGAATATCCATTAAGAATGAATTTGTTTCAAAATTTTGTCGGCATTAAATAACCCACTGAGGTTGATATGCCGTAAAACAAACCAAACTAAAGCCAAACAAATCATTGAAAATTATTATTACTATAAAATGTATTGCGAATTATTTTACTAATTCAAAATGAACTTCACTATTTGATGCAGTTTAACGTCATATGCAGAACACTAATACTTTCAGCCACCGCCTTCTATCATATATATGATAAAAAGAATTGGGGATTTGTATGATGTAAATGTATTGATAATTGTTTTACTATACAAATCATTGAAAATAACTTTTACTATAAAATGTATTGTGAATTATTCTCTTAAAGAAACGTACAGAAATTCATAAAAAAAGGTTATTGTCAATGACCAGGATTTAATGAAAATTTTACTGAAAGAATAAAGTCATTATGGGTTTTATTTTCTAATGGCAATAGAAGAAAAAGAAACAAAAAAGAAAAGAAAAGGGTGTGGGAAAGAGGAAAATGAAAATCGACAAACATGTAGGAAGAAAGAGAAATGGCAATAAAGGAAAATAAGATGCACAAAAGAAAAAAAAATAGGGAAATAAAAACGAAATATTAATGAAATGGAGAAAGTCAGCCGAAAGGGAAGAACAGTGAATGAATCAGGAAATGAATAATGAATAATAAATAAAAGCAAAGAATAAAAAAAAACGCCCCCACAATAAAGGAAGAAATAAAAAGATACGAAAGAAAAATAAATGAAAAAAGAAGGAAAAAAGAAATGAAAAACTGAATAATAATAATAAAAATTATACTACTACTACTACTACTACTACTACTACTACTACTAATAATAATAATAATGATAATAATAATAATAATAATAAGAAGAAGAAGAAGAAGAAGAAGGAGAATGATGATAATAATAAAGAAGAAAAAATAAATAAAAACCGAATAATAATAATAACAATAATAAAGAAAACAAAAGAAAAAAAGAAATAAAAACTGAATAATAATAATAATAATAATAATAATAATAATAATAATAATAATAATAATAATGGAAGAAGAAGAGGAAGAAGAAGAAGAAGAAGAAGAACAAGAACAAGAACAAGATGAAGAAGAAGAAAATTAAGATGAAAGATCAATTAGATAAATAGATGTAAAAAAAAGAAAAAAAAGAAATTAATAATAATAATAATAATAATAATAATAATAATAATAATAATAATAATAATAATAATAATTGAAAGAAAAGAAAGAAGAAGAAGCAAAGAATTAAGGAGAAAAATCAATTAGATAAATGGAAGAAGAAAAAAGAAACGTCAGTTCAAAACAAGTATTCTATTTTCACTTTCGTTTTCATATTTTCCGCGGACCTATAATTCACTTCCGGTCTAAACTTCTTTCCACTTGTACTTTTTCTTTTTTTTTTCCACATTTTCTACTGAAAACATCCTGTTTTGATAGAGGCTAATGAATTAGAAGGTGATGAGGGAGAATGAGGGTAAGTTTGCGTGGGAGGGAGATGAAAATGGGTAGGGGTCGTGGTGATGGTTCACGGGAAATGCATATAGGAATTTAAAATATCTTGAGAGAGAGAGAGAGAGAGAGAGAGAGAGAGAGAGAGAGAGAGAGAGAGAGAGAGAGAGAGAGAGAGGGGTGGAGGTGGTGGTGGTTGTAGAGAAACAGTGGATGAAGGGAAAAGTGAAAGAAAAAATATGGATTTATGAAAGAAGAAAAATGGAGAAAGGCACTCCCACTCAAAAAGAAAAAAGAAAAGAAAAAACAAAAAAACAAAACAAAAAACCCCAAAAACGAAAAAGCAAAACAACACAGAATATAAAAATCCCTCACAAAATGAAAATGGAAAAAAAAAGAAAGAAAAAGACAAAGAAAAAGAAAAAGAAAGATATGAATTTATGAAAGAAAGAAAATGGAGAAGGCACCCTCAAAAAAAAAAAAAAAAAAAAGAAGAAATTAACAAAAAAATACAATTAAACCAACAAAACCCAGAAAAAAAAGAAAAATGTAAAAATAAAACGCAAAAAAAAAAAAAGAAATGAAAAGAAAAATATTAAGGAAAATATCAAACAGGAAAGAAATGCAAGGATTAAAATAAAAAGTCGATACACTAAAGTGAAGGGGAGAGGTGGCGTTGTGGCTAACGTGTTGGATTGCGACATTGTAGTACGCGTGATCGAACTCTAGTCACTCTATTACGTTAATTTTCGGTCTAATCTACATTTGGAAAGGTAGGAAGCCCTCGTCGAGTTGGAGGCGCGTGGTCTAATGGTTAGAGGCGTAGGAAATGGACTCGTCAACCCGAGTTCAAATCCTGAACGATGCTACTGTTCCCATATGGCTAATACCATTGGGAAAGGTATGAATCTAACTACTCTTCCTCCAGCTATGGGTAAATAGTAGAACAGACTCCTTAACATTGTTTAGGCAACCAGTCTAGGATAAGGAAAACTCTGAATCCAAACCTGTTAAATCCCGTTTGGATGGTCACTACTAGAATAGGCTCAGTCCTAATTAGTGTTCTATTTCAATAATCATCCTCCCAGTTATGGGTTAAAAAGTACCACTACTGTTCTTCTGCAAGGATAGCTTAGGCATTAAATAACCCACGAACGTTATATGCTATTAAAGAAATAAACCAAATTAAACCAAATTATTGTAAAAAACAGTAACATAAAAAGTTAGAGAGAGAGAGAGAGAGAGAGAGAGAGAGAGAGAGAGAGAGAGAGAGAGAGAGAGAGAGAGAGAGAGAGAGAGTAATTATGGAAGAAGAGGAAAGTAACAAAAAAGATGGCTTCAAACAAAACGAAACTGTGAAATCACCAAAAAAAAAAAAAAAAAAGAAAGAAACAAGAACAAAACAAAAAAAAAACAAACAAACAAAAAACAAAAATAAAATAAAAATAAATAAAAATGAAAAAAATAAAAAAACCCAAAAAAGAAAAGGAAAAAGCTTATAGGTATTATTTATCTAAATTAAATACAATATGTATGCATAAATGTGAACATAGCTGAGAATAGTGACGCCTGGTGTCTCACCACCAACCATGTTGTCTCCTCCTTTGAAAATACCATCATAGTTACCCTTAAGGTCAAAAGGCGCAGGAGGAAGAAAAGCAATACAATGCCATCAAACCATGACAAGACCTTCAGCTGCAGACCGTGCCTGTATGTCCCGCTTAGGCCTTATCAGTCACAAACACACCCGCAGTCAATGTAGACCATTCCCTTCGTAATCTTCATCAACAAAGCCATGATATATATATATATATATATATATATATATATATATACAAGGTGTGTCAAAAAAGTATCGAGATTTTTTGTACTTTTTGACACACCTTGTATACTGAATAAACCCCGCAAAAGTTCCATTCATTCATCATTTCTATCTTGGTAAATACAATCTTTAAACTAGGTACTTTTTTGACACACCTTGTATTCTGAAAAAAAAAATGAATCAATGGAACGTTATTTTTTTTCAGAATACAACGTGTGTCAAAAAGTAAAAAAAAAATCTCGATACTTTTTGGATACACCTTATATATATATATATATATATATATATATATATATATATATATATATTAGTTTCTGTATATATATATATATATTTATTGCATGGACATGATTCTACCATCCTGGGATTCATGTCTTTTCGGCATTTATCAGGCTGAGTCTTCTTTATTTTCAATCTACCTTATGAATGCCGAAAAGAATTGCATGAAACCCAGGGTCGCAGAATCACATCAATTCAATATATATATATATGTATATATATATATATATATATATATATATATATATATAGTTTGATTGACGGGTGATGACCCCGGGATCAGTTTGAGAACTTGGCTGAATGTATGCCCATGCAGGTGCACACTTATAGATTTGTACAAGGATTCTTTCAAGTCCCTAAAAGAGCTTAATGTATAATGATTAATAATATTAACACTTCCATTAAAAGAGAATACACACACACACACACACACACACACACACACACACACACACATATATATATATATATATGTACAAGGTATGTCAAAAAGTATCGCGATTTTTTGTACTTTTTGACACATTATTCAGAAAATAAAATTAACGTTCCATTTATTGTTCATTTCTATCTTGGTAAAGACAGCTTCAATCTCGATACTTTTATAACACTCATTATATATATATATATATATATATATATATATATATATATATATATATATATATATATATATATATCTGTCCATCAGTATCTCAGTATTTCCCGATCTATCTATCTATCTATCTATCTATCTATCTATCTATGTCTTAACTTTGTTACCCCTGGAAAAATAAAAAAGGCTCTCTCAGAAGTAAAAACAAAAGATGAATTCTTGATATGGACTGAAAGAAACAAGACAAAAAGTAGAATGACCTAACGAAAAACAACATGTCAATAAAAAAACAAAATAAAACAAACAAAAAACCCCAGGAAACTACGAAAACAAGAATGATTTGTACAGAGTAAGGAAAAAGAAGTATCAATGAGTTTAAGAAAAAAAGGACATGTTCGAAATAAAAATAAAATGGAAATAAAAATGAAAGTGTTATTTACGTAATGAAACAAAATGCATTTCTTTTTTATCAGGTCTTAGTGACCTTTTTTTCTTTATATTCTCCCTACAATTATTTTTTATCCATTCAAATTCTGTCCGTCTATCTATCTATCTATCTATCTATCTATCTATCTATCTAAACATGTCATTGTGCTGTTTATTTATTCATCTATCCCAATTTGTTCATATGTATCAATCTCTCTATCTCTCTATGTTCAAATCTATCTATCTATCTATCTATCTATCTATCTATCTATCTATCTATCTACTAAACATGTCATTGTGCTGTTTATTTATTCATCTATTCCAGTTCGTTCATATGTATCAATCTCTCTATCTCTATATGTTCAAATATATCTATCTATCTATCTATCTATCTATCTATCTATTTATTTCTGTTCATATCTATCATTTTATCTAACTATCTATTTCTGTTCATATCTATCTATCTATCTATCTATCTCAGTCTGTTAATATCTATCTATCTATCTATGTTATTCTGTTCATACCCGTTTCAGTTTGTTCATGTCTCAGTCTGCTCATCTCTCTCTCTCTCTCTCTCTCTTTATATATATAAGTGGAATATAACTGACTTCAAAACAAACGAAAAATCTGGGAAAATCCAGCTGGTGTAATGGTTAGAGTCCCCGCCTGTCAGCCTGACAGTCAGGGTTCGAATCACACACAAAGCAGTCTTCCTGTCTATAGCTCTGCTGATGAGGCCTAATAGGCTGAAATGTACATACAGAGATTGATTTTTCTTGATTTGTTTAGCCTTTTATTTGAATAGGTATGCCCGCCTAATTCATTAATTATCAATTAATTAATTTTCAAAATTAGGTACAACTTCAAATAAGCACATATTCTCCCAAAAATTGTCGGCTAAAAAGCCATATCAAACACATTGTTTGTTTGTTTACTTCTCATATATATATATATATATATATATATATATATATAATATATATATATATATATATATATATATATATATCAGTCTGTACATACCAGCATTTGTTTCCATTTATTTATCTATATATCTGTTCATCTCTCCATATTGCTTACTTCTTCTAATTACTGATTACTAATTTTTGTTTTCTTTCTTTCTTTCTTTCTTTCTTTCTTTCTTTCTTTCTTTCTTTTTTGTTTCTTTCTTTCTTTGACCAGCTGAGAAGATAGTGAAATTACTCAAAATGTATTGGAAAACCGCCGAATGACCTTAAAGGATTTGTGGACATGAGACAACAACATGCCAGTTCTTTGGTAGCACATTCACCATACATAACTTCCTTTATCCAATTCGATCACTCACAATGAAAGCGGCCGTTAAAACATCGCATTTATATAATTCCATTATAATAGAGAGAGAATCCTCCTCCTCATCATCATCATCGTCGTCGTCGTCGTCGTCTCATGCCAACAGTACAGATTTCCATAACCCTCTATTGTCACCCGTTCCTCTCGGTTATCGCTCCGTATAACAGCATCCAGTATCTGCACAGAACTGATCGATACATGTTTTTAGTTGGTCATCCCATACCGGTGTGTCCATGTGTTGGTGTCAACAGGAAAATGTCATTTATAAGTTCAGCCTTACATCTCCAGCAGTATCTAGCATGTGGTTGTTCGTCTTACCTGGATGGTTCGTACGATAGTAGGCAAGTGGCTGTACAGTTGCATTTTTTTGTGGGATGCTGCTTCCAGGATTTGTTCACGATAGCACGTAGCATTATTGTGTAGTTCCCTCCCCATTGACTGCTATAAACATATAATCGATCATATAGAAATCTGATCTCTCTGATTATAAAGCGAGAATTAAATTTAAATAAATTAAATAATTATAAATTATCATTTTTTAAATTTTAAATAAATTAAATTAGTGAAATAGATCAGTAATTATGACGGAGCCTATTCTAGTAGTGACCACCCAAGCGGATTTAACAGGTTTAAATTCAGAGTTTTCCTTCTCCTAGACTGGTTGTCTAACCAAGGTTAAAGAGCCCAGTCTGCCTTACTACCCATAGCTGGAGGGAGAGGGGTTGGATTCATACATTTTCCAAGTATATTAGCGCTATGTGAACTGTAGCTTCGTCCAGGATTTGAACTCGTGTGGAAGAGTCCATTTCCTACGACTCTAACCATTACACCACGCAACCCCCACAATTCTTCCGAGCTGTGGCCGTGTCAGTACTACTGTATGGCTGCACCATTGAAATGAGAGAGAGAGAGAGAGAGAGAGAGAGAGAGAGAGAGAGAGAGAGAGAGAGAGAGAGAGAGAGAGCATATATCAATTCAGCAGGCACAAAAGTCAGCTTTGTATGCATTTTATCGGAGTGTGGATTTCTTTGCTTAGTAGCGAGAGAATAATAGAACATCACTATGTGTAAAGATGGAACCGCATAGGTTACACGGATTGTTAAGAATGGAATCGACTGTTCAATTTGTGTTGATGGGAATTAGTTTAGTTGTCCGTTAGGTATTTACCCAATGCTACAGGTAGGACGTGACAGAAAGTATCAAATATGGGGTATCCAGTGTTGATCAAATTGTTATTTAGTAGTATTATATCTACCAGGCTAGCTTGCTAAACATTACAGCACGATGGGATGCCCTATCTATCTATCTATCTATCTATCTATCTATCTATCTATCTATCTGTTAATATCTATCTATCTATCTATCTATCTATCTATCTATCTATCTATCTCAGTCTGCTAATATCTATCTATCTATCTATCTATCTATCTATCTCAGTCTGCTAATATCTATCTATCTATCTATCTATCTATCTATCAGTCTGTTAATATCTATCTATCTATCTATCTATCTATCTATCTATCTATCTCCGTACGTCAACTTTTCTTTATCACTTCATCATCTGTCAGGAATATTATCGATAATTTACCCCCCCCCAAAAAAAAACAAAAACAAAAAAAAACAAAAACAAAAACAAAACAAAAACAAAAACAAAAAACAAACATACAAAACAATTCAAGCATGCACAAAATTTTTTAATCAATGTTTCGTAATTTCTATATTTACTGGTTTAATCGTGTGAAAAAATCTTTCTTCTTATTCTTTATTGTTTTGTTCTTTTTCAAAAATCCATAAACTGTTGAGGGTATGACTCAGTTTTTGATATCAAAAGTCACTTTAGTCTGACAAAAGGTCCCATGTATGCGGAATTTAGTACAATAATAGGTATTTAAGTAAGCTTAGTTTAGTCTGGCGCAAGGCCAAACTTGCAGAGCACGTCGTGAAAATAGAACTAGTATTAGGTAATTACTAAGTTTAGACAGCCCTTTCAAGATGGAGATATACTTTGGCACTTTTAAAAATGTCTAATGACTTGTACATCTTATTTTTCAAAGAATACATTTATTTTCAATTTGTTGTTTTCAAATGTCCATTTTAAATAATTTCTTCCGTATAGTATAAGTTTTTTTTAGCGGAATGTATCAATTGAACAAGGCTCGTCAGATTTTGTCAGATTTTGTCCGACCAGCGTTTGTGCTCTATCTAGACACGTCAGCGAAAATCAAAGAAAGTATAAGCTTTAGATTGTCGTCAAATGGGTGTTAGTAGGGGTCTGTTGGAATGAAGAACATCATGAGTAGTGTTGAGAAAATATGAATATACAATATATTAAACTAAAAATTCACTGACAGAGAGATAAACACTAACACACAGACATATATAGTTACAAACAAGTTATACCAATGGTGTTTATTTACCTCGCATCCCATTTATACGGGTATGACAAGAGGTCGTTTAATGTGGGACCACCCACGAACCAAAGCTCATGGTAGGCACAAAAATGCGGGGATCCTGTCGGCATTCCACTTCAAGGAGGCGCCTCAGGAACTGGGCAATAAACCCAGCCCTGACCCTTTAAATCAAGGGGGCATGTGTTGCGTGGGGTGTGGCCCCATGGAATCACGTCATTAATTACAGTATCCGTCCACAGGCTCGAGGCCCGGGTAAGTTATACCAATAGTATAATTCAGTTTTTTTTAAACCCTTTTTTGGCCATTGCCTCTCTTCAATCCAATGCGAGTTCTTTGTGCCCTCCAAATCTCATGTCCCTAAGGAGGCCATACGGCCCCCGATGAGAAACCCTTTAAACAAAGAATAACATTAGGAATTTTAAATTCTAAGAAATTGAAAACTAAAAACGGCTACTTTTTAAAGTTCAGATTAAAAAAAAACACAATGGATATTTATGTTAAGAAAATGGTTTATATTTATTTAACATTTTAACTAGAAATTAAGTTAGATATTTTAAATAATGATCATTAATTACAAAATATTTCATATATATATTTTGTGGGGACTAAATTTTCTGTAGCCCCCTGTGGCCCCCATTTTTCAAAATTGACCTTGTGCCCCTCAATCTCATGGTTCCCAAGAACGCCACATGGCCGTCGCAGAGAAATCCTGGTATAATTTGTAAAGATTGTAATGAGACCGACAAGCATTGATAAATTAGAGTCACCACTGCTATCTATCTATCTATCTATCTATCTATCTATGTCCTGAGCCTATTCTAGTAGTGACCACTCAAAGAGGATTTAACAGGTTTGATTTCAGAATTTTCCTTCTCCTAGACTGGTTGCTAACCAAGGATAAAGAACCCAGTTTGCTCTATTATTTATCCATAGCTGGAGGGAGAGTAGTTGGATTCATACCTTTCCTACCGAATTGTAGCTCCGTCCAGCATTTGAACTCAGGTCGACGAATCCATTTCCTACGACTCTAACCAATACACCACACACCTCCAACTTAGATTCTAAGGGCGGGCGCTAATATGGTAAATAGGACACACTAGAATGCTTATATGCGAACTATTAAAACCAAACATTTTATAAATACCTAGTCATGTCGTATGCGGTCATTTGAACGTAAACAATCCTATATACCTATACTTAGACAATTTCTCCTTTTTTATATATATATATATTTTATTTCTACAGAAATGTACGCGTATTTAACCCCTATTCCCAACAAAAAGAAAAGAAAGACATACTTATTTTATTTGTGTGTCCCACTCAAAAACGCTAATACATTGGCGCATACATACACTTAATCTGCGTGTTTTTCCTTTCAATACACGTTCACATGTACGTCTACACGCATGCGTGGTCGCCTATGTTTCACTACGCATGCGCGTACACCGATGACAAAAAGAAGAAATGCATGCTCCCAATGAAAGAAAACTGTAATATATTTTTGATAGAAAAGAAAAGAAAAGTATTTAAAGAAAGAAAAAGAAAAGAAAAGAAAAAGGGCTAAAAAATATTGGTAACAACCCCCTCCACACACACACACACAAAGAAAAAAAAACACACACAGAAAAAATACAAAAATAGTAAGAAAAAAGAAATGAATAGTATTTTTGCAAAGAATACTGACCGAATCTCTTGTAGGTCCTTTACCCACTATTCTTCTGTGTAATAAGTGTAAACATCTTTCTGGGAGACTCTATGACGTCATGTGGAATGGGCGTGGCTGGAGAGCAGGGTCGGGAAAGAGCAGAATGGAAAGGAGCAGATCGAATGAATGTTTACCCCTTGTCCTCTGTCGGTAGGTTTGCCCGTCTGTCTGTCTGTCCGTCAGTTCGTTTCTTCTCTACCGTGTTGCCTCAATTCTTTGGCTACATTATGTATTCAGTCTTTCTTTACTTCCTTTTCACCGACCATTATCGCCATTCTTTCCAACGTTATTTTGTCAGTTTTTATCTATCTATCTATCTATCTATCTATCTATCTATCTTTGTTCATACCTGTCTCAATTTGTTCATATGTCTCAGTCTGTTCATATCTATCTATCTATCTATCTATCTATCTTTTCATATCCATCTCTGTTCATATGTGTCACTATCTATCTATCTATCTATCTTTTCATATCCATCTCTGTTCATATGTGTCACTATCTATCTATCTATCTATCTATCTATCTATCTATCTATCTTTGTTCATACCTGTCTCAGTTTGTTCATATGTCTCAGTCTGTTCATATCTATCTATCTATCTATCTATCTATCTATCTATCTATCTATCTATCTTTTCATATCCATCTCTGTTCATATGTGTCATTATCTATCTATCTATCTATCTATCTATCTATCTATCTATCTATCTATGTTCATACCTGTCTCAGTTTGTTCATATGTCTCAGTTTGTTCATATCTATCTATCTATCTATCTATCTTTTCATATCCATCTCTGTTCATATGTGTCATTATCTATCTATCTATCTATCTATCTATCTTTTCATGTCCATCTCTGTTCATATGTGTCATTATCTATCTATCTATCTATCTATCTATCAGTATGTTGTCTATTTATCTCTATAAATATATCCTATTCTTTCTGTAATCGCTTTTATCTCGCTTTCCCAAAGTTCATCTACCCCGTCTTCTTTCTTGGTATCTATCTTTTTTCAGTCTGTCTGCTTCTTTCTTCTTTTCTCCCCCCCCCACACACTTTTTCTTTCATTTTGGCTTTTTCTGCTTCGTTCTTCCCTTCTTTGCTTTCTTTCTTTGTCGTTATTTTCTTTCTGTTTTTCCTTGTTCCTTTCTTATTTTCAGTTTTTTTTATGTCTTTATATTTTGGTTGTTTATTTAGCTTCTTTCTTTCCATATTTCCTTTTCTTTCTTTCTTTCTATTTTAACTTTTTCTATGTCTTTGTTTCTTTTTCAGTTTGTTTCCCTTTCTTTTTTCGGCCTTTTTGTTTTTGCCTTTTTTTCCTGATTTTGTCTGCCTTTATTTTCTTGCTTTCTTCAGTATTTCTCTATTATTTTTCTTCTTTCTTTCTTTTTGCTTGTTTTTCTTTCTTTCCTTCTTTCTTTCTTTTTTCTTTTTTTTTTATCTTTCTTTACTTCTTTGCCATTTCTTTCTTTCTTTCTTTCTTTCTTTCTATATTTATTTATTTTCTTTAATGTTTTAGTCTTTCTTTCTTTCTTTCTTTCTTTCTTTCTTTCTTTCTTTCTTTTCTTTTCTTTTCTTTTCTTTCCTTTCTTCTCTACTTCTGTGTGTTATCTGTACAACGTTGTACAGATAACAATAAAAATGAGGACAATAGTCCGACTAATCCAAATAATCCAAATTATCAAGCCTCATCTAAAAATTCAGAGATATTCTTTCTTTCTTTCTTTCTTTTTTTCTATATTTATCAGACAGGCGATATTTTTAAAACTATAATTAAAGAAAAAAGTGAAAGAAATCTTTTCTACAAAATAAATAAATCAGTAAGGTAGAGATCAAAACTGGTGACCAATCATTTCAATTAATAATTGAACTCTTCCTTTGAGACTTGCAGTACAAATCGCACATAATGATTGAATCATCCTACCGACCACATCTGACCCGCATTTTAAGTCGATATTATCCAGACAGGGACGTTGTGTTTTAGTCTTAAAATATTAATGTAGTTAACTGTGCTTCTGCTTAGCTTTGTAGTCTCATGTCCGCCCTATCAGTGTTGTTTAGAATAGGTTGACTCTATCCTCTATAGCAGTGGTTCTCAACCTTTTTTTTTTTTAAACCTGTGAACCCCTTTGATTCATATTCTGCTCTGGTGCACGCACCCCACATAGCCATTCGATTTTTAATTCTTTGCCTACAAATTCCCCCCACGGCATAATTATACCTGTCCTAAACAAAATGGCATTACTTTTTGACTAAACCTTCGTATAAATGTACAATGAATACAGTTCTAGACCAGTTGACATGTGGTTAAAATCAGTTAATCAATTATTTTCTTTTTTGATGTTTTCATCACACAGAAAAGATATAGTATTGTATAATCAAACATATTTACAATTTATTAAGCATTATATTGAATAAGGATCACAAATGAGGTTATGATATGTTGGTTGGGGTATAGGCAAGTCACTGTGAAGTCATAGCGAAGAAATGAAAATGAAATGAACATGATGGCGTCGCCCAACTGCCACGGACAAGGATATGATTAGATAAATCAGAGGAGCCAATAGAAATGGTCAACGCTGATTGGACGACATTATCGGGCCAATTGCAGTCCGCCCTAGCAACCACCACTCTAAATATTGGTTAAGCGTATCGGTAATTACTTGGAGACCATGAGTTCAATCTCCGCGTCAGGTAATTAGGGGATCAACTGAATTGGCCCTTGCGGGAATAAAGCCACTGAAAATTTTGTTTTCGTGGGTGGTTGATTATGAAATGCACGAGTGGCGTAATGGTTATCGTCGTTGTAAATGGAGTCGAGGGGCCGAGTTCAAATCGTGGATAAGGTTATTTGCATAGGCAAATGAATGAATCCTTGTCTTCTCCAATCACCAACTAAATAGTAGGACAGACCGGTCCCTCTAGCTTTGTAGGTAGGCAAAACCGGTTTAAAATAAGAGGAAACTCTGAATTCAAAACTAGTAGCCGTGGGACTGGTAGGTATTTAACCAACCTCACCACCACGGGCAGAATGATTTTAACAGTGCTGAAGTCTAGGTGGCCTTCATCCCCAGTCCTCTCAGTTTCTTTTTTTTGGCGGGGGGGGGGGCTACCATTTCAAGGGCACCAACTAAAAATGGTATGACTGTCACCTTTCTGTGCGGTTTGTGAATACCGCACGGAGGACCTGCTAGGGGCGATGCTCGATAGGGATGGTTGGAGAGAGAGAGAGAGAGAGAGAGAGAGAGAGAGAGAGAGAGAGAGAGAGAGAGAGAGAGAGAGAGAGAGAGGAGAGATGTACATCTTTTTCATTCGCCTATATATGTAATCTTGGGGTTACCCTTGCGTACCTCAGGTGTCCCATGGTGGTGTAATGGTTAACAAGCGGATGCATTGTTACTGAATAGCGAGATCGATCCTCACTGAATTTCCCATACTTGCGGCCTAGTGTCACATCCTACCCGTGGCGAACGTGTTGGGTCAATACCTACGTAATCTTTAGCTTACTCTAGAGTGCCACGGGCGTCCCATCATTGTGTAATTGTTAGCAAGCTAGTATCGCGGATCCATTCCTACTGAATAGTGAGTTCGATCCTCGCTGGATGCCTCATACTTGCGGCATAGTGTCACATCCTATCCGCAGTAAATACCTAAACTACCGACTTGTACCAAAGTCGGGAGCTGCCGAGACCATAGATGGAAAATGGATATCAGCTCTCAGTGATGCTGAGAGTTTTTTTTATTTAGTGCGTCCAGGGACGCACATATTTGAATGAGTCCCCGGGAAAATTTATGGGTCCCAACTAAAGCCCCCTAACTCCTACCTTGTAACCTATCCTATTTAATTCGTTTCAAAGAAACTATTGAAATGTATTTATAGTTAGCTTGAAATGGTAAGCGAAGAAAAAAGAAAAACACTGGGACACATAGACACGATTTTACTGCGTCCTTTTAGATTTTTGTGCGTCATGGGCGCAGGACGCGTACCTATCAGCATCTCTGAACTCTCTCATATTCTGGGCTAACTGATTAAATTTCAAACTATTTTTCTAAACTTTTAGGATCCCTCGGTTATCTGACAGAGATTATCCAATCACAGTCAAGTTGTCAAATTGCCCTCAAATGTCATTGCCTTTCAATTAAATTTATTTGACATTAGCAGTTTCTGCGTTGAGTACAATAAATTTGATTAGAAAATAACTACACTACATGCAAAATAAAAGATTCAGTCAACCTTATATTTAACAGAGTGAACATCTACAACCAAAAAACATCCGAGTATTTTCGTTAAAAGAATTATGCCTTTAATCATCTTCTGCTTTGTCAGCTGTCGTTAATACATATACATATTTACAAGCATCCTCATCAGAACTCTTTTGGTTGGTGTTTCGATGTTTATTTACATCAATGTCAATTAGCTATTAAGACCCAATCCTCAGAATATTGTACGAGGGTAGTCAAAAACTAATGCCATTTTGTTTAGGACAAGTATAATTACCAACACAGGAACATGTATCATACATCAAAATGAAACTGTTCCTCTGTGGATCACATCCCTACTTCTCCACATAGTCAACGTTTCTCTCAATAGTAATGTTCCAACTTCGAATGAGAAAATGTATCTCTGCCCCGCAAAATTCTGTTGACTGTTCTTTGAACCACTTCTTCACTACAGATTTCACTTCCTCGTCACTAGAATAATGTTTGCCTCACTTCGGCCCATGATATTTGCCTCTCTTTTGTCCATGAAAGAGGGTTTGAGACGCAAACACTATTCCAGTGACGAGGAAGTGAAATCTGAGCTGATAATTATACCTGTCCTAAACAAAATGGCATTACTTTTTTACCCACTCTCGTATTTTGTTGATGTTTCGATGCTTATTACCATTATCTGCAGATGAATCTCAGACCAGTATTCTCAAAACCTTTTGTTATGCTGATATTTCGTCGTTTATTCGCATCATCTTCAGTTGGCTATCAGAACACCATCCTCAAAATAATGTGCTTAGCTGACATTTCGACGATTTTTAAGGTCGCCTTAATATAAGTAACAGACAGGGTTGGCGAGACATCCGCCACACAGGAGCTAAGCAGCTCAATAATGAGATAAACAGAACTGCAGAGCGGCGACGTCTTCGTTGTCATAAATAACCAAATGTAGATGGGAATTTTCCCTGCAATGTGTGTGACGGCATCTGCAAGTCCAGAATTGGACTATGAGCCACCATAGGGTCATGTTTTTTGGTTGTAGATGTTCACTCTGTTAAATATAAGGTTGAATGAATCTTTTATTTTGCATGTAGTGTAGTTATTTTTTAATCAAATTTATTAAATGAAGACATGGAGTGACGTCATCGTCGTCTGCGACGGACCTCGAAAAGAAAAGAAAATATAAGTAACACAACATCATCCGGAAAATCGCTGGAATGAGTATGTTAAATGGCAGGGTGACTGTTTTGAAGAAAAAAAAATAGCGCTTCATTCATTGTTCATTTTTTTTAAAGCACACTTCATACAAGATTAGCAAAAAAGAAATAAAGGAATCGGCCTATGCGTTTGAGTCATAGACACGCACATACACAATTCTATTCTTGCACAAGCACACGCATATATGGACACATACGTACGCATACTGAATTAGGAAAATCAATACGCATCCAGGGAAATGAAAGAAATAGACGAATTGATAAATCGATTGGAAAAAAAGTAGGTTGCCAAGAAGCACACATACGTATACATATATTTATATGGGGGACGGATAATTAACTAGAGAGATTGAGATAATTAGATTTCTAGACCAATGAATAAATAAAACAAGAGAAAGAAAAGAAAAGAAAAAAGGGGAGAGGCAGGCAGAACGATGATAAGAGGCAGAGAGGTAGGTACTAGGCCGAGTCAAAAGTTTTGCAATATTTTGGTAACGCGAAGCTCAATTCGGAAGATCCGGATGCATTAGTAGAGCTCACGAAGGAGACGAACTACACTGGACTGTGAGATGCCGAGCTCGCACGATATTCTTCACGCTTACTCGTCGGATTTGCCTCGATGGCTTCATAAGCACACTGCATCGGAATCCATAATTTTAGGCCTATCCACAATGGGTTCATGGGTCGTCTAGATTATTAAGAGAGAGAGAGAGAGAGAGAGAGAGAGAGAGAGAGAGAGAGAGAGAGAGAAGAGAGAGAGAGAGAGGGGTATGTGTGTGTGTGTGTGTGTGTGTGTGTGTGTGGGAGAGAGTATGTGTGGGAATGTGTGTGAAAGAGAAAGAGAGAGCGAGAGTGTATGTGTATATGAGGAAGAGAGAAAGAGAGAGGAGAGATTTAGAGAAAGAAATAAAGAAAGGGAAGGGAAAAGAGAGAGAGAGAGAGAGTGAGAGAGAGAGAGGGGTGTATGAGAGAGAGAGAGAGAGAGAGAGAGAGAGAGGGTGTGTGTGTGTGAAAAGAGAGAGAGAGAGGGTGTGTGTGTGTGAAGAGAGGGTGTGTGTGTGAGGAGAGAGAAAGAGAGAGGAAAGAGTGAGAGAAAGAAAGAAAGAGAAGGAAAGAGAGAGAGAGAGAGAGAGAGAGAGAGGGGAGAGAGAGAGAGTGTGTGTGTGTGTGTGTGTGTGTGTGTGTGAGAGAGAGAGAGAGAGAGAGAGAGAGAGAGAGAGAGAGAGAGAGAGAGATACTGTATTAGTGAGGAAGCAAACAGAGACTGAGGCATGGATATGAACCGAATTTAACAAAAAATACAGTGGTACCTTGACTTATGAATTTAATTCGATCCGCCCGTAACTCAATTTCCTCGTATATGAAATCATTTTTTTACTGCAGATTTCACTTCCTCGTCACTGGAATAATGTTTGCCTCTCAAACCCTCTTTCATGAGGCCCCATGAAGAAGTGGTTTGATCCACAGAGGACCAGCTTCATTTTGATGTATGATACATGTTCCTGTGTTGTTAATCATACCTGTCCTAAAAAATGGCATTACCTTTTGACTACCCTATGTGGAGAAGTAGGGATGTGATCCACAGAGGACCAGCTTCATTTTGATGCATGATACATGTTCCTGTGTTGTTAATCATACCTGTCCTAAACAAAATGGCATTACTTTTTGACTACCCTATGTGGAGAAGTAGGGATGTGATCCACAGAGGACCAGTTTCATTTTGATGTATGATACATGTTCCTGTGTTGGTAATTATACTTGTCCTAAACAAAATGGCATTAGTTTTTGACTACCCTCGTAAAATATTCTGAGGATGGGGTCTTAATAGCTAATTGACATTGATGTAAATAAACATCGAAACACCTACTTTTAGACTACCCTATGTGGAGAAGTAGGGATGTGATCCACAGAGGACCAGCTTCATTTTGATGTATGATACATGTTCCTGTGTTGGTTATCATACCTGTCCTAACCAAAATGGCATTACTTTTTTAATCATATTCGTATACGGACAGTGTCGGTTGCGCCAGCGTGATACGGTTACACTCGTTTAATTCATCACGCCATTAATTCATCACGCCATTTTCCTAATAGAAATATGATGCGTGTTGGCAGCTGGAATTAAAATGAGGTTCAATGTAATTTACACTTGTTGTCTAAATGGATACGTATCTATGTACAAAAGAATTACAAGGAAAGATATATAGGTCATTAACTGACAGACAAGAAAAGACAGACCTTTGACACAGTAGATCCTTTCCGCGAACTGTACCCGCCCATTGCATTTAGAAGGAGCAAATAAAGGCATTTACTTTTCTGTGAAATTTTTTGGGTGTGTTAGAAACATTACTTACTGAGACGATATCTTTTAGATATCAGAATCAGATAACTTACAGAATATTATCTATACATTAATACCGGTGTTCCTAAATCTTCCGTCCGTTATCATTCTGCAACAACCTCTGGTAAAAAAGGAGACCGTAAAAATCGTCCAAGATGCAATGCAAATATATAAATTATCCCGATGATCCGTTAGGAGAAACCTATGTAGATATTCTCTGACTTATTAGGCTTACTCTATCACACACACACACACACACACACACACACACACATATAATATATATATATATATATATATATATATATATATATATATATATATATAGATGAGTCTATATATATATATATATATATATATATATATATGTGTGGTGTGTGTGTGTGTGTGTGTGTGTGTGTGAGCGTGTGTGTGTGCCAGTAAAAAAAATGTTCTTAAACATTCTTTTTCTTAAATGATTTTAAAAAGATTTTAAAAAATCTTGGCTAACTCAAATACAAGGATTTTTATAAATCCCTAAAGAGAGCTCAATGTATAATAATCTATTTTAGATTAAATACAGAGCAATATTTACCTTTGAAAGGAAGGAAAAACTCAATAAACCGTCTATTGAGTTTTTCCTTCCTTTCAAAGGTATATATATATATATATATATATATATATATATATAATATATATATATATATATATGTTTCCACTACGTGGACTGTCTTTTCATCTCGTTGTGGCAAATCCATGTTTCATCCGTTTGTTAACATGTTTTGACTAAAACTTGCTTCTCCGTAGACATCCTACATTCTTCTGTAAATGTTTTGCACTTTTCAGTCACTGATGATTTTATGACATACCTCGGTTCAAGCCTGTTTTTCTTTCTTTGTTTAAATCCCTGTCGGCTGGGGCTTTAGAACACACCGACTTCCCCTCTGTAGATGGGTAAGCCCCCCACCCCCAATGGGGACACCTGTTTGCCGTGGGTGGCAACCCGAGATGTTTAAGGACGAAATTCTTGTGAATGAGCAGTCCATGACATGCAACACTTCACTTAGAACCTTACTTGGGCTAGACGAGCTGGTCACGTCAAGCCCTGGCATCTATATGATTGTCCCAACCCTATTGCCCTTATGGCAAGCCCTAACCGTTTTTATCATATTTGTGCTAGAAGGCGGTGGATGAGGGTCTTCATGTCTTGGGTATGACGTTAAACTCTAACTGATGGTGAAGTTCCAGTTCTGTACAGCATCCCTTCATCCCCATTACTCCCAGGTCCACTCTGACCCGGAGTGGTAGTACCTGTTAGGGTACCATCTATGGGTTAAATAGATAAATGTGTTCATAAAAAAATTGAGTATCCATTAAAAATGAATTTATTTCAAAACTTTGTCGGCATTAAATGACCCACTGAGGTTGATATGATGCAAAACAAAACAAAACAAAACAAACCAATTGCTTTGTTTAATGGCATAATAACCTTCTTGAGTTATTTAATTCCAAAGCAAACTTTATGGAACAACAGTAGTAATACTATTTAATTCATACCTTTCCCAGGAATATTAGTCCGAATGTAAACGTAACAGCGTGGCTGGAATTCGAACTCGTTTATTACATTGTCGCAGTCCAGCACTTTAGTCTCGTTGAAGCCTGGAGCACTTTGTTTGATTTACCACCATTTTGAATAGCCTCAAATCAAATAATTTTTCGTGATTAAAGTAATATTTACTGTAAAGTAATTCCAAGCAATTCAGAGTTTATATTTAAGGAAAAAAATTCTTAAAATTTTTTTTACCCCCCCCCCAAAAAAAACAACATTTATTGAGTGACCCCCGGATTAGGTTTGGTTTCTTTGTTTAATGGCATATTAACCATCTTGTGTTATTTAATTCCACAGCAATCCTTGTAGAAAAACAGCAGTAGTTGTTGGAGGTGTGTGGTGTAAGGATTAGAGTAGTAGGAAATGGACTCGTCGACCCGAGTTCAAATCCTGGACGAAGATGTTTACATTTCACATAGCGCTAATATCCATAATATTCTTCTACAATCCACGAAGGTTGATAACAAAGAAATCAAACAAAACCAAACCAAACATTTTTGTCCAGTTGTTTCTTTTTTTGTAAACGGCCCAATCGAATACGAATGCTTTTTAAACAGATCTATTTGACCCATACAAGAAGTCCTAACAGGTGGCAACACTCCGGTTCAGAGTAGACCTGGGAGTAATTTGTGTTGGAGGTGCATGTTGTAAATTGTTATAGTCATGGGAAATGGACTCGTTGACCCGAGTTCAAATCCTGAACGAAGCTAAAGTTCACAAAGCGCTAATACCCTTGGGAAAGGTATGAATCCAACTACTCTCCCTCCAGCTATGGGTAAATAGTAGGACAGACTGGGATCTTTAACCTTGGTTAGGCAACCAGTCTAGGAGAAGGAAAACTCTGAACTCAAACCAGTTAAACTCTGCTTGGGGTGGTCACTACTAGAAATGCTCAGTCCAAATTAGTGATCTATTTCACTAATAATAAGTACTATCTAACCAACAGCTGGAGGGATAAGGGGTTAATACCTTTCTCAAGGATATTAGTTCGAAAGTGAACGTTATAGCGCTACTTGAATTCGAAGTGGCTTACTATGATGTAACTGTCCAGTGTATTAGCCACTATGCCGAGTATTAAAGACAAATCCTGAAAAAGAAAGAAAAAAAAAGATATTGTGTTGGTTGTATTTAATAAAAACAGAGATAATGACGGGCACCTTACCAATCCGCTTAAAGCGTACAGTATACAGTCATTCTATATTACCAGTTATGACGTATTGTTGGGAGACATTGAAATTAAATAAGTGACTAGAGAAGAATGTCTGAGTCACACAGAGATCTATGAAAAGGTCAATGCTAGAAATTATTCTATGAGAAAAATAAATGAGATCAGCATAAATGAAGGAACCGACTAAGGTAAAAAGATATCACAGAAATTAGTAAACAACAAAAAAGGAGTAGGGAACATAGCCACAAGGGCGGATGACAATTTACAAAGCTTCTCTTAGTCAGGTATACAGTGGTCACCTACTAACAGGCTCATTGCTGCTACTGCCCTGTCTGCTGGAGACGTGCTGTAGAAAACACCGACTGCACCTCTGCAGAGGAGTAAGACCCTCCTCCAATGGGTCCATCTGTTGGCTGTGCGGGATTCATGAGGGCAGTATTGTGGTGGCTGTGCGGTCTGTGACCTGGTACTAAGTGGTCCCAAGACATGCAACACTTCACTTCGGCCCTTACTTGGGATAAACGAACGGTCCGAGGGGTTTGACCCTATCAATCGGTTGGCCATGTCAAGCCTTAGCAACTATATGATTGTTCCGGTCGTATTTTTCAAATTGTTCTTATGGAAAACATCCAACCATTTGTACAATATAGGTGCTAGAAGGCAGTGGCTGAGGGTCAACTACCAGTATTTATTAATACACATGAAGTAAACGAAAATTATTTCTACAAATTTATTAATACACATGAAGTTAATGAAAATTATTTCTATAAACACACCACATCTATAAAAATACAGGATTTGACATTAAATAACCCATAAGGTTGATATGCCATTAAACCAAACAACCAATCATTGCTACTTAACTTCGGGGATCTAGCAGGAACCATTTTCTTAAGCAGGGCATGGGTTAATGAGCATAATCGATGATGTAAAAGATTAATAGAATGTATTATTTAAATTTTTCAATATTTTTTTGTTATAGACACATCATTTCGACCGATTTAGCCTCTGGCCTTCTTCGGTTTTTTTTTTGAATTTGGGAACCTTCTGGCCGAACTAGGGAACCTTCTTGTCGAACTCAGGAGCCTTCATGTCGTAATCGGGAGCTTTCTGGGAACTTCGAACCGAACCCTTTATTTAATCAATTGGGGTAAATTCTTCTCATTCCGTTAACCATGATCGTGTACAAGTACTAAGCTATATTAAGTATTCTGTTATTATCACCTGTGGTCAGGATTGAACCTGCAACCTTGTTTTTATGACGGCATTCACCCTGAGTCGATTGAGTGAGATCCATCCAACGAATTCACTGTATTCTGAATGAACAAGATAGTGAATTCATGAAAAGAGTAACAAGGGATTAGAAAATTCTCAAGCGGTCCCAAAACCCCGCATGCATATCTCGATCGAGGAAGGAGATGTCCTTGTTTGCCGCAAATTTTCCACAGACGCAGTGACAAATACGCCAAAAACCATTGATTCCGGACGATAATGGAGACGGCTTTTGGATGTTCACCAGAGCCCTTTTAGCCGTGTGGTGGCCCTAATATCCCTGGGTGACAGACCAATTCATATTGTGAGGCCCTACCAGGAACTTGAGTTCCGGACAACATAGCTCGGACACTACCACGTTATTGCCACTCTGCCACGATGAGGAGGGGTTGGATTTTTGGGTTGGACCCGCAACATACAGATGATTGTCACTTAGAACTCTGTTAACCCAACCATTATATCCACCATCACCGATAACTTGTCACTTGATACTGAACTCAGTTGCCGGATCGGAAAGCTGCCTCA
Source organism: Doryteuthis pealeii (assembly GCA_023376005.1). Taxonomy (NCBI): domain Eukaryota; kingdom Metazoa; phylum Mollusca; class Cephalopoda; order Myopsida; family Loliginidae; genus Doryteuthis; species Doryteuthis pealeii. Next base: position 60,523,577 of record CM042154.1, read on the forward strand.
ACTTTTGGGAAGCTAACAGCGAGAGTGTGGGACAACAGCAAGCTCACTATCCGTACAAAAGTACAAGTGTATAGGGCATGTGTTATTAGCACCCTCATGTATGGAAGTGAAACATGGATCTTAAACTCACACCAAGAGCGGCGGCTAAATAACTTCTACATTCGCTGCCTTAGACGTATACAGGGAGGGACAGGATCCCTAACACAACAGTTCTAGAAAGAGCTCAACTCCCCAGCTTGTGTTCTCTACTGAGGCAACGTCGTCTCCGATGGCTGGGTCATGTACGTCGGATGGATGATGAACGAATCCCGAAAGACATCCTTTATGCAGAGCTTTCGTCTGGTAAAAGACAGATTGGTCACCCCTAGCTGCGATTCAAGGATGTCTGCACGAATGATCTCAGGTGATTTGGCATTGCCCCTTCCAACTGGGAAAATTTGGCTCATGACCGCCCTCGGTGGCGGCAGAATCTCCGTAGAGGACTGTTTATGTCAGAAGTCACCCTGATGCAATACCATGAAGCTAAGAGGTCTAGAAGAAAGCAACGGCAAAAAAGCACCGGAACATCAACATCTTCAGGAACAGCCTTCAAATGCGACATCTGTGGTCGAGAATGTTTTTCAAACATCGGACTTCACAGTCACAGGAGGCGCTGTAACTTCAGGGGCACAAAAACCTTATTACAGTCTTCCGAGACTGAAATCCCAATACAATATCCGTAGGGCCGTTGTGTCTCACTACGAAAAATCTAAATAGTGTAAATTATCAAATGTCATCACAAAAATTCAGACAAATTAATAGAATGGTTCTCACGAAATAAGAGAGAGAGAGAGAGAGAGAGAAGAGAGAGAGAGAGAGAGAGAGAGAGAGAGAGAGAGAGAGAGAGAGAGATTCAAGTGAATCCGTGCTGTCAGTACGACTTGATGATGATGACTCATGCACACATTTACCCAGCCACGGACATTTTTGAACGGAGTAAAGTCGGTTTGAATTTAGATTTTTCCTTTTCGTAGACTGGTTGCCTTACCAACGGTAACGGATCCTGTCTGCCCTACCTTATAAATCGGTTGATCATGTCAAGCCTTAGCAATTATATGATTGTTCCGACCGTATTCTTCAAATTGCTCTCATAGAAAACATCCAACCTTTTTTTTTACCATATAGATACTAGAAGACGATGTCTGCGGGTTAACTACCAGAATTTATTAATACACATGAAGTAAATGAACATTATTTCTACAAATTTATCGTTCGTAGATGAAGGTGAGTGGAGAGAAGAGATGCTTCCCAAAGGCATTAGCGCGATCAACCTCATCCAGGATTTGAACTCAAATCGTCGATTCCATTTTCAACGACGATAATCATTACTCTAAGTGTATCCCCTCTGTTAGTGTGGTCGGTCCTCATTGGGTGCTCAATGATTCTGGTCTTGTACTAAATAAAACTAAACATAGTAAAGGAAAACTATCTAGGTGCCTCGCATGGTGTTATGATTAGCGAGTTAATCATTACATTATACGAGGAACCTAGATATCAAGAAAGAAAGGAAGGAAGAAAGAAAAAATGAAAGAAAACAAGAAAGAAAAAGTTACAGAGAAAAAAGAAAGAAAGAAAGGAAGAAAGAAAGAAAGTAAGAGGTAAAGTAATAGAAGATGGAGAAAGAAAGAAAGAAATTAAGTAAGAAAGAAAGAAAGAAATTAAGAAAGAAATCACGAAAGAAAGGGAGAAAGAAATTAAGAAAGAAAGGAAGAAAGAATGAAAGAAAAAAGAAAGAGGTAAAGTTATAGAAAACAGAGAAAGAAAGAAAGAAAGTAAGAAAGAAAGAAAGAAAGAAAAAAAGAAAGAAAGAAAAAAAGAGGTAAAGTTATAGAAGATGGAGAAAGAAAGAAATGATGAAAGAAAGGAAGAAAGAAAGAAAAAAGAAAGAAAATTATAGAAAACAGAGAAAGAAAAAAGAAAGAGGTAAAATTATAGAAGATGGAGAAAGAAAGAAAGAAATTAAGAAAGAAAGGAAGGAAGAAAAAAAGAAAGAATAAAAGAAAGAAAGAAAAAAGAGGTAAAATTATAGAAGATGGAGAAAGAAAGAAAGTAGGAAGAAAGGAAGAAAAAAGAAAGAAAGAAAGAAAAAAGAAAGTTATAGAAGGCAGTGAAAGAAAGAAAGAAAGTAGGAAAGAAAGGAAGAAAGAAAGAAAGAAAGAAAGAAAGAAAGAAAAGATGTAAAGTTATAGAAGATACAAAAAGAAAGTAAGAAAGAAAGGAAGGAAGAAAGAAAGAAAGAAAGAAAGAAAAAAGAAAGTTATAGAAGGCATCGAAAGAAAGAAAGAAAATAAGAAAGAAAGGAAGAAAGAAAGAAAGAAAAAGAAAAAAAAGCGGTAAAATTATAGAAGATAGAGAAAGAATCTAATTAACTATCAAACCATTGTTAATTAGATCAATTCTCACTGGGTGCCGTTTTGAGACAAATTTAAAGACGAACCTGAGGCTAGGTAAAAATATAAGGTTCCCACGGAAGAAATTGGGCAAGGACTTTTTTGCAGTAGTCAACTCAAAATGGCTGCTATTCCTATTGCTGATGATGGCATATATATTGTGGGGAATTTAACCATAACAAATATTGCTTATACTCATCTTAATTCTGAGGTACTCCTAGTTAACATCATAGGAAATGGACACGTAGACTAGAGTTCAAATCCTGAACGAAGCTGTTTGTATTTCACATAGCGCTAATATCCGTGCATATAATATTCTTCAAAAAACTATTCTCCTTCCAGCTTAATGTAAATAGTAGGACAGACTTTAACCTTGGCAACCAGTCCAGGATAAGGAAAACTTTGAATTCAAACTCTGCTTAAAAATTGACCATGTGCGTATTACTAAAAGTCTTATTCTATTATACAGTGCTACGTTGACTTGCGAGTTTAATTCGTTCCGTTTGTAACTAAATTTCCTCGTATATCAAATAAATTTTTCCTGTTGAAATAAACTGAAATGCCATAAATCCGTTCTAGCTCCTTCCAAACACCCTAAATTTTTTTTTACCCATTTTTTTCTAAATAAGAAAAATAACACTGTATTGTATGAAAACATAATACAATAGAATAGTAGGGTAGATTGGGCTCTTTAACTCTGAATTCAAACCTGTTAAACTCCACTTTAAAAAATGACCTTGAGTCAAACCCTACTCATGTGAAGGGGTTGGGTAAATACATAATACTAAGTTTTTTAAATATATATTTGACCTATTAATTTGCACATCAGAAATACAGGTGCTTGAGAGGTTTATTTATCATTATACTAAAGCTGAATGCTGAGAGAGAGAGAGAGAGAGAGAGAGAGAGAGAGAGAGAGAGAGAGAGAGAGAGAGAGAGAGAGAGAGAGAGAGAGAGAGAGAGAGATTTGAAATGTATTTGTATGTTAAATTTCATAAGATGCCACCCGTAGCTTAAATGAGGTCAAACCACCCTTTCTTAGAAATCTTACAAAATAATTTTAATATTATGTCCGACCGTATTTATTAAAAAAAATGTAATTCGCTTTGCAAACTCACTTTTCCCTAATCTCAATTATTTACCCAGAACTCAAGGGGCGACCCAACGAGTCATGTTTTGGCTAGTATTTATCTAATTCCCACCACATGTACAGAATGCGACACTAGGTAAATTTTTGGTGGGATAAATTTAATTTTTCTTCTCCTAGATTGTTTATCTTACACAGTCTACTTAATCAGCCAATTAAACTCCGATTAAAAATACTGACCTTATGTCACATCCTGCTCATACGGAGGGGTTGGGTAAATACATAATACTAATACCTATTTTTCTCTTTGGCTCCAAAAGTGTAATTCAAAAGTCTGTACTGTATTCAATTAACAAGCCCAGTATTGAAATGAAGAGGAGAAAAACTTTTATTAGAAAATCACGAGTATCCTACGGGGAATGGTCTACTACTGTGTTTCTTTAGTTCAGTGTCATACCCCCGCGAGTCATTTATCAGAAAATTTCATTCACTAAATTTCCTTGTATTTTTGTTCATTTTGCGTCTTATTCGCCCCCACGTGTGTATAATTTTATACCTAATTCATTTCGATCCTCAATAAAAAAAGGAATAATAAAAAAGAACTCATCGAAATGTTTAAGTCACGATGAGAGTACTTGTACCCGATAGATCAAGCAGCGATGAGTCTATTTCTTTGAATTTTTTAGATGAGGGCTGATAATTAGTATTATTAGGATTATTCAGACTATTGTCCTCATCTTTGTTGTTATCTGTACAATGTTTCGACCGATGTGCCCTCCGTTCGAAAAGAAGGTTTCGGAGTTCGAGAAGGCTTCTGAGTCCAACAAGAAACAGCCGAAGAAGGCCGGAGGGCACATCGGATGAAGCGTTGAACAGATAACAATAAAGATGAGGACAATAGTCCGAATAATCCTAATAATAGCGATGAACCTGTTCAGTACTTAGACGGAGTGAGGAAGTGAGACTTGCAGGTATTCGAAGCAGCGGTGGGACAAAGAGTAGTCAAGGAAGGATGGCTGCTCCGAGGCGCAGCTTCAGGGGTGTGTGTGTGCAAAATCTTCCTTACCCAAAAGCTTTTGCGTTGCACTAACGTTGATATATATTGCCTAATTTTTGCCACAATACTCCTGAACTATGAATGCGTAGAATTTTAAAGTTGTCGGGTAGGTGAAGCTTTGAAAAACCTGAATCAGCATTTGTTGGTCACTGGAGGGGGCGCTGGACCGAGCTCTTGCCTCCCTAGCTGGATCATTACGTTGGAACACCACTGGGAGCAGCGTGAAGGCTGTGTGCCATACTAAGTATATATTTACCCAACCTCTCCTCCACAAATGTCCTTTTGTTTAGGACAGGTATAATTACCAACACATAAACATGTATCTTACATCAAAATGAAGCTGCTCCTCTGTGGATCCCATCCCCACTTCTCCACATAGTCACCGTTTCTTTCAATAGCAATGTATCCCTGCCCCGTAAAATTCTGTTGACTGTACTTTGAGCCACTTAAATTAAGAGCCACTTAATGTTTGCCTCTTAAACCCTCTTTCATGGGGCCCCATGAGAGAGGGTTTGAGAAGCAAGCTTCGTTTTGATGTATGATACATGTTCCTGTGTTGGTAATTATACATGTCCTAAACAAAATGGCATTACTTTTTGACTCACCCTCGTATATAAACGAGATTTCGCATTAAATAACCCACGTGGCTTGATATGCCATTCATACCAAAGGGGTTCTTTTTCCGTTAGTCAAATCTCATTCTTCTTCTTAACCAAAAAACAACATGACCCTAAATGTACTTTCTTTACACTACAATGTGGCAGTCCATCACTTTAGCCATTACGCCACCGAAACTCATAAAAGTTAGTTTGAAGGCCAGAGACAGGGAAGTTTAAAATATATAAATATAATGGAGATTCGGTGTCTGTCTGTCTGTAACCGAAAACACGTCACTGCTCATGCCACAATACCATAAGTACGTAAGTTTATCAATGAGCATTTAATTCATAACCAAAATAATTAATACATAGAATAAATCTTATTCATTAATGATGAGTTAGATTTGCCTCAAAACTGCCCATATTATTAGTGCGTTTAAAATTGCAATGTATCTTATATATCACTGAGAAATAAAGGTTTACATAATATATGGTACGGTTAATTTGCATACTGGTTTTTAACAAAACCTGGTTTAATAAATAATTACTTTAAAAGATAAAAAAAAATTAAATATGATTAAAATAAGAGTAATCTTTTTATATGTGTTCTTATTTAATTTCGTTAGTCTTTCCAATTTAATATATTTTATTACATTAAAACGTAAGTATTTACGCCCGGAGGGTGCATATTCTTGCTAATCTTATTATAATTGAGATTATGTGTTTTCTGTCTATAACCGAAACTATCTCACAACTCAAGTCACAAGTTCCTTTGTTATTGTATGTCATATTCTCCATGATTTTATTTTTTATTTAAACCTCAATTATTAATAAAAGTGTTTTATATTATCAATACTGTTAGCTTTATCTACATTCTAATTACATACAATATATACAACAGAATAGCGGTTTACAGTGTGAACGAGAAGGCTAATTTGCATATTGGTATTAAAAATTTTAATAAATATGCGCTTAGTATTATTGATTTCTAATTGTTTGGTTTTATCTTAATGAATATGAGCAAAAATCCCGGGGATAAATCTTAAAAGAAATCCATTAACAAGAAGAAATAACTGTAATTTTAGTCTTTACTTCCAATTTTAACTAAATAGTTAAATTAGGAAAATTTAGCAATGACAGACGGAAGTAAAGGAAGAGTACATTTGAGTTGTTCTATTTTTCGATTATACACCCCTCTGTTTCAAATCTTTTTATCTTCATTCTTATTTAGTTTCATTAGCCTTTCTAATTTGATTTAATATTTAATTATATTAAAACGTAAATACTTTTACCCAGAGGGTGCATTTATTTGCTAGTATAATTGATATATATATATTAATTTTTTAATTTGAAGTATACAAAGTTGTAGGTCAATGTTTTTGAAAATAATTTCAGTGTCATACACTCATTAATTTTTATCAAAAAAAATCTTATTCACCCGTGACTAAATATCCTTATGTTTTTGCTCATTTTCGTCATATTCTCCCATGTGTATAATTTCATATATAATTAATGCGGTATCATGTGTTCGTTTGGTTTGCCCTAAAAGGTTTTATTACAGTAAATTCGGGAAATAGCTTAGTGCTTTTGAAATTATAGAAACACAGGACGAGAGGAAGAAACATCACATTACCAACACCACCGACATTGAAAAAAGAAATAAGATTTTAATATCTTAATAGCAATGCCCTTTTTAAAGAGTTTATGAATAAAATTGAAATTAAATATATATATATATATATATATATATATATATATATATATATATATGAGGAAATTAAGTCATGCACCCTTCATGCATCCTCCACCCTGAGTTCACTCATTAAATTTCATCCGCCCTTTAATATATTTTCATTCACTCCTGGGTGAACCATTCAACAGGTGCTGTATTGCTCTTTACTTCGTCTTAAAAACTAAAAACCGTTAAAATCATAGCCTTCACAAGCGTCCAGTACTACTGCCATGAAATATATATATATATATATATATATATATATATATATATATATATATATATATATATATATGTGCTTAATTAAAGTCATACCTAATTTGTTAATTAATTATAATTAAATGAATTAGGCGTGCATATCGGTTTAAATATAAAGTGTAAACAAATCGAGAAAAGTCGATCTCTGTATGTACATTTCAGCCCATTAGGCCTTATCATGTCTATAGCTCTGATGTCTATAGCTGTGCTGATGAGGCCTAATGGGCTGAAATGTACATACAGAGATCGAATTTTCTTGATTTTTTTTACACTTTAAATTTAAACCGATATGCACGCCTAATTCATTTAATTATAATTAATTAATTAACAAATTAGGTATGACTTTAGTTAAGCACATAATCTCCCTAAATATATATATATATATATATATATATGTGTGTGTGTGTGTGTGTGTGTGTGTGTGTGTATGTGTGAAGAGAAAATGGAAGTGAATCCGACAGTATGTGATATAGCGAAAAAGCCAGAGACTCTCACAGTCTTCTTATTCTCTGTGATAAATTTATTTTTTCCTCAAATTAACAAAAGCTCTGACGAAGATCTATTGAAACAGATCGAAACACCGTAGCGTTGGCGAAATAAACATCACTCGTTTTATGAACTTGTGTTTTTCCATTTTTCACTATATTACACATACACACACACACACACACACACACACACACACACACACACACACATATATATATATATATTTAAATATATCTGTCTATAATATATATATATATATACGTATTTATATATATCTGTCTATAATATATATTGTTTGGGATTTAGTATGAAGCAGTTCTTGAATGTTAAGTTTTGTTTTATTTCGTTAAATTTTCGGGGATGTCTATACCCCCTTCTTCGGAACGAATACACTCGCTGATCTGTTCTTTATGGCATCTATATATTCTCTTTATTGATGTTGATGGTATCATCTCTCTCAATATTTGAAATAGATATATTTGGGTAGCATCTTTCATTCAAACCAATCTGGTTAAAAATGGAATCCTTATTGCTTTGAAGCTTTTTTCTTTCAAGTTTTCAAACAATCTTTTTTATGTTATCATCTTGAAAAGAGTTAATGAGTTGCCCGAAAGAGTTTTCTTTAGGTAAACCAAATACTTTCAGTTCTTTTCGGACCATTATCAAATTATCAAGGCTAAAAGTAAAAATAATAAACATCCTTGATGATAGATACAAAACATTATATCTATCTATCTATCTATCTATCTATCTATCTATATATATATATATATATATATATATATCTTAGGTTTCTCCGAATGAATCAACAGGATAATTCTGAGTCATATATATATATATATATATATATATAATATATATATAGAGAGAGAGAGAGAGAGAGAGAGAGAGAGAGAGAGAGAGAGAGAGAGAGAGAGAAGATAGATAAGATAGATAGATAGATAGAAAAAAACAGACTGAGATACACAGGAAACACACACACACACACACACACACACATGTATTTATCTATTCATATATATATGCATCATACATCAAAGTGAAGCTGGTAATATATCGATCACATCCCTACTTCTCCACATAGTCACAGATTTCACTTGCTCGTCACTGGAATAATGTTTGCCTCTCAAACCCTTTTTCATGGGAGCGAAGAGGTGATAGACTAAGGCGCTAAATCTGGTGAGAATGGAGGAAGTGAAATCTGTAGTGAAGAAGAACAGTCAACAGAGTTTTACGATGCACGGATACATGCTGTCATTCGAAGGAAGAACATTGCTATTGAGAGAAACGGATGTGGAGAAGTAGGGATGTGATCCAGGAGGACCAGCTTCATTTTGATGTATGATACATGTTCCTGTATAGGTAATTATACCTGTCCAAACAAAATGGCATTACTTTTTGACTCACCCTCGTATATATATATATATATATATATATATACATATACATATGAGTCAAAAAGTAATGCCATTATCATATATATATATAATATATATATAATATATATATGAATACATATATGTATGCGTGTGTGTACGTGTGTGTGTGTTTTTTCCTATCTATCTTTGTCTATTTCTAAACAAAATTGCACCCTCGTTTAAGTAAATAAAGTAAAATCGTCGGGGTGGCCTAAAGTCGGTATCAGTCAATCAGCGAGGGAGTCTATCCCCTTTTTGCTAGACCAAGGTGATAGTTTTTTGGCGTTTGAGGTGGAGTGCCACGCCTACCATCAGCTCCTTACTTTACCGCACATATCCCTGTGCTACTCATACGCTGAGTTGGCGTGGGCCGGTATCGAACTAGGAACTTTGTGGTTTCTAGCCGAACGCTCTACCGACTGAACTAACCTGGCCATATTGCAGGAAACATCTCTATTCAACGATCTTCTTTTGCCAGTGAATAATAATACCGGTATCTCTTGAATGGTTATTTCCTATAAGTCTAACATAAACAAGGGGAACCACTCTTGACTGATAAATTATTCATTTATTTATTGATCAACTAGGAAAAAAGAAGACGGGTTAGGGTTAGGGTTTAGGGGTAGTTTAATGGGAAAATAAATAAATAATTTATCAGTCAAGGTTCCCCTTTGTTTATGTTAGACTTATAGGAAATAACCTCTTGAACTCTCGAGTCGAAATATGGCATATTTCACTTAAATTCGGTTGATCGAGACCGACGCGTTCCCAAGTGTCCGTGATAGATGTAATAGATTTCTTGGTTGTGTTTTGATTTGAGTGGGGAGAGCGAATTGTTGTCTTCTGGATTGTAGAAGCGATATTAAGTCTGTTCACTGTAAAATATACAACACGTGGTAATCTGCTTTCAGTCATGCGGATAACGTTGTCTAATCGGCTGGCGTAGAGGAAACATTTCTGGTAAATACGTGCAGCCTGGTTAAGTTATGCTGAGAAAGAATGGAGGATTTTCTTACAAGTGTTTGTATGTGTGTGTGGGAGGGGGCGTGTGAGAGGGGCCTGTTGTGGGTGTGTGTGTGTGTGTGTGTGTGTGTGTATGTAGGAGTTTGTGGGTATGGGTAGGGGAAGTACAAAACCGCACTAATAATTATATATATATATATATATATATATATATATATATATATATATATATATATACATTCATCACAAAGTTACTATGATTTTTTCATTGTAGTAGCATAAGTAATTAATCCAAAAAGGCTCAATATATTTCGTAAAATGTAGAGCATTTATAAGTAAAGTAAAAGTAAAGTCGCCGGGCCGGCCTAAAGTCGGCATCAGCCAATCAGCGAGGGAGTCTATACCCTTTTCACTTGCGCTAGACCAAGGAGAATATTTTAGCATCTGAGGTGGAGCGCCACACCTACTAGCAGCTCCTTACTTTACCGCACAGATCCCTGTGCTACTCATACGATGAGTTGGCGAGGGCCGGTATCGAACTAGGAACCTTGTGGTTTCTAGCCGAACGCTCTACCGAATGAGCTAACCCGGCCCATGAAAAGACACTTACAGCACTGGTATTCCCAAGCGGTCACCCATCCAAGAACTGACCAGTTGCTTAACTTCGGTGATCGGACGAGAACCGGTGTTCTCAGCATTGGTGAAAAAAGGTTTTTCTCTCTATCACGTTTCGGTGTTCAATGTACACATTCCTCAGAGAACTCGGTTGTATATATATGTGTGTGTGTGTGTGTGTGTGTGTGCGTGCGTGTGTGTGTGTGCATGTGTGTGTGTGTGTGTGTGTGAGAGAGAGAGAGAGAGAGAGAGAGAGAGATCAACTTAGATGACGGCCGGTTTAGCTCTGTCGGTAGAGTGTTTGGCTGGGAACCACAAGCTTCCTTGTTCGATACCGGCCTTCGCCAACTCAGCGTATGAGTAGCACAGGTATCTGTGCGTTAAAGTGAGGAGCTGATCGTTGGTGTAGCGCTCCACGCCAGACGCTAAAATCTCCTTGGTCTAGCGCTAGTGAAAAGGATATATATATATATATATGTGTGTGTGGTGTGTGGTGTGTGTATCATCCAGACAGTGAGAGAGTCTATGCCCTTTTTACTTGGGCTAGACCAGGGAGAATGTTTTACGTCTGAATGGAGCGCGGCACCTACTCACTATACCGTGCAGATCCAAGCTGTGGTACCCATACACTGAGTTAGCGAGGGTCAGTATCGAAACTGGAGCCTTGTGGTTCTTTGGCGGATGATCTACTGAATGACCAAACCATATATATATATATATATATATATATATATATAATAGTTGCTAGATTCTCATTGTAGTAGCATTAATAGTTAAATCAAAAGTGCTCAATACACACACACACACACACACATATATATATATATATATATATATATATACATATATATATATAAAGTTAAACGTAATGAGTCAGATATACCTATTAACAGTTTCGTTTAGTGCTCTTCAGGGCAAAGATCTGACTAAAGAGACTTGGAGTAAACGCACTATTATACAAAACCTCCCATTGTGATTCAAATAAATTCGCATAAACTAAAACCAACCAATAGAAAACAAAGACAGAACACCATTTAAATCTAAACAGACTTTATGTTTATATTTATTCATGTGTATTCATATTTATCTATCTGTGTATGTTCATATCTATCTATCTATCTATCTATCTATCTATCTATCTATCTATCTATCTATCTGGATCTATCTATCTATCTATCTATCTATC
>CM042154.1:60540409-60610361 GCA_023376005.1 Doryteuthis pealeii
AGTAAAGAAGTGGCTCAAAGAACACTCAACAGAATTTTACGGGGCAGGGATATATGCTCTCATTCTAAGGTGGAACATTACTATTGAGAGAAATGTGGAAAAGTAGTGTTACATAATCATTAGATACCTAATGATTATGGCAATAGTGTAGAAATCATATTAGTGCAGCTGATGGCCTTGAGAGTGAGTGACAGCGTTTGACCTCACTCTGACCTTGCGTTCTGGGTATGATCGTGAGAAACGGAAGGCAATAGAAAGCCCCCTTCCGGTTTAAGGTGTAAGCAACTCAGTTAGTTACAGTTAGAAGTTAGAAGCCAAGCTAGCAAGATGTGAGTCTCACTGCGTGATTGTCTGGTCTGGGGTTCATGAATAAAGTAACATCAAAAGTAAATCGAAGTCTTGTGTTAATTACTAAAAGCTAACAATAGCACAGGGCTTCTGATAAGTAATGATCCCCAACAGAGACCTGACACGGAACTCTCAATAGAAGACCAGACGAGACCTCAGAAGACAAGACCAGACCAAGATAGATGATAGAAGTACCAAGCCGGCCAGAAGAGAAGTATATAACATATAGATATTTAGTGCCGGTAAAGAGGGTATACAAGAGTAGGGATAGGATCCACAGAGGGTCAGCTTCATTCTGATGCATGATAGATGTTCCTGTGTTGGTAATTATGCCTGTCTTAAACAAAACGGCATTACTTTTTGATTCACCCTCGTATATTGTGAAGATCCGATTTTACTATGCATATAACAAAACAAAAACGGCACATCGTAACGAGAATGGAGTTAACGTCAATAACTTAGAAAACAAAATATAGATTGATTGATTGATTTTAAAGTGTATTTCAACCGTCCCGGGTTATTTTATGTCTGGCGGTTAAGAAATTGCGTTCGTTGTATAATCACATTTACAAATTTTGGGGGGGCTCATTGGCGTAATGGCTACCGTGTTTGAATACGACATCTTAGTAAACGAGTTCGAAATCCAGTCACGCTATTATGTTCACTTTTGTACTAATACCCCTAGGAAAGGTATGAAACCTCTCATTCCTCAGCTATAGGTTAAACAGTACCAACACTATTTCTCTGAATTGGACACATTGCACATTGAATTGGATAAAGGAGTTAGATTAAGACAGTTCTAAGCGACAGTTATCTCTAGACTGCGGGTTCAATCCTGGTCAGGGGCAGCAGTAACATAGAATAATAATTAACAAAGTTTAACGCCTCTACCCCAGCTATGGTTAGCGGAATGAGAACAGGATACCCCCGTGGACTGAATAAAGGGTTAGGTTCAAAGTTCTGTGATGGCTCCCGATTACGACAAGAAGGTTCCCGAGTTCGAAAAGAAGGTTCCCGAGTCCGAGATGGTTCCCGAGTCCAAGAAGGTTCCCGAGTCCGACAAGAAATACCTGAGGACACATCGGCCGAAACGTTGTACAGATAACAATGAAGATGAGGACAATAGTTCGAATAATACAAATAATACTAAGTACCATTACTGTTCTTCTACAACCAACGAGGGTTGATAACAAAGAAATCAAACAAAACCAAACCAAACATTTTTGTCCAGTTGTTTCTTTTTTTGTAAACGGCCCAATCGAATGCTTTTTAAACAGATCTATTTGACCCATACAAGAGGTCCTAACAGGTGACAACACTCCGGTTCAGAGTAGACCTGGGAGTAATTTGTGTTGGAGGTGCGTGTTGTAAATTGTTATAGTCATGGGAAATGGACTCGTCGACCCGAGTTCAAATCCTGAACGAAGCTAAAGTTCACATAGCGCTAATACCCTTGGGAAAGGTATGAATCCAACTACTCTCCCTCCAGCTATGGTTAGATAGTAGGACAGACTGGGATCTTTAACCTTGGTTAGGCAAACAGTCTAGGAGAAGGAAAACTGAATTCAAACCTGTTAAATCCGCTTGGGGTGGTCACTACTAGAATAGGCTCAGTCCTAATTAGTGATCTATTTCGCTAATAAAAAAAGCTAAACAAAGCAAAAAAACAAAACAAAAAAAACTAACTCGACACTCCTCAGTTTTAAGCAGATCTATATGACCAATATATGGGCCCTAAAAGGCAAAACCACTCAGGGTCAACGTGGACTTGGGAGTTATGCCAATGAAGGGGAAGTACATTTCCCAGATTTCCAGAACTGGAGCCTCACCATCAGATGTAGCTTTATTGATTTTAACGACATGTCAATTCGTCTAGAGTTATTTAATCTATAAAGATTAAGGAATTGCGTTCGTTGTACGTTTATATTTACATTTTTTGTGTAGTTATTTCTTAAGAGTTTTTTTGTCTTTTTGCACACAATCCTATCGAATACGAATAATCTTTTAACATCTATTTGTCCCGTAGATGGGACCCTAACAGTTACTACCACTCCGATCGGAGTGGACCTGAGAGTAATGGCAATAACGGATTGCTTCACATTTACAAGAGCTACATAACTGAAACCTCACCTCGAGATACAGGCTAGTGTCATATCCAGAACAGCATATTGGGCGTCACGTCGTGACGTAAGCTTGTCTCGCAGACCCATTACTACTGAATAGCGAATTCAATTCTCGCTGGATACCCCATTCTTGAGATTCTGTGTCACATTCTAACTTTGGCGGACGGGTTGAGTAAATACCGAGGGCGTCCCATCGTGGTGTAATGGTAAGCTTGCTAGTTTCGCTTATCCATTACTAGTCTTAAAAGTAGAACAATTAATAAAGTTAAACCTAATGGGTCAGATATAGCTACCAATAGTTTCGCTTAGTAGCTTGTCAGGGCAAGAATCTGATTCTTGCCCTGATGAGCTACTAAGCGAAACTATTAGTAGGTATATCATTAGGTTTAACTATATATATATATACATATATATATATATATATATATATTATATATATATATATATATATATATATATATCGGTGCAGCTCCAGAAGTAGGAAAGCGATTGATAACCTGACCGATAGAAATTACGGACAATTAGGAAAGCCCATGATGTCCCACAAATATCAAAGTTACGAGACAACGGCAGAGAGTGATGACGAAGTGGTTGGGTAGTGTAGATAAGCCACCCACGTGTTCACCGATAAGGCTCCCTATTATTCTGGGGTAGCTGGCATACCAGCTTGTGAAATACGTACATGGCTAAGTGCACATGTACCTAGCCTTTTGGAGGCGCTCTTCTTACATCAGGCAAAAAAAGCGGGAAAAAGTTATAACTTTCCCGATTTACGCACACACACACATACACACACTTATATATATATATATATATATATATATATATATATATAAAGGAAGTTGGGAGGAAATGTTTAAGAATCTGATGCGCGCGCACGTCATTTAGTGTATGTGTACTCTAATTGAATGAATAGGAGAATGGTGCCAGGTTGTGTAGGGCTGCCAGAATTAGGTCGATATATATATATATATATATGTATGTATTATGTATGTATGTATGTAAAAAATAAATAAAGCAATGACTTGTAGTAGTTTGGTATGTAGGTCACGGTTGGCAGTGTGTGTTTTCTTTCTTTCTTTCTTTCTTTCTTTCTTTCTTTCCTCTTGTTCGTTCGCGATAGATCACTCGATTAGTGAGGACTCTACGCTAGAAACGCCACATGGAAACACGCTCACACGCAGAAACATTCCGGTGTTTTCAAAAAGTTTTTTCTTTCGTTTTTTTTTTTAATCAATTGAGCCTTAATGGGTATGATAGTGGGGCGTAGGGGTGGGTGTTGGTAGGGTGGTAGCCCTTTGGAAAGTTTCTGTGCGTTTTATTTCGAACCTTATGTAATGCCCCACATATATGGTATCTTATGATGACACTAGCTCTTCTAAAAGGTTCTTTATTTCTTTTTTAAGTGCTGGTGTCCGTGTTCTCATTTACTTTATGTTTTAAAGAAATCTTAATCGACAGCTAATAAACTTTCTGTGTCTGGTCTTTATTTCATGCGACAAGTTACCACCCATAAAACCCTTAAACCAGTCCGGGAAAGTTGTAGATTGTGACCGTGAAACAGTACCCAAGGGTTTGGAAAAGACAGTGGAGGAGCTGTAAAATAGAGTAAGAATCGAGACCATCTAGACTACAGCATTATTAAGATCAACTAGATTACCCAGCAGAGACCCGGATACCGACGGAGACTTGCTGTCACTCAGACTCCAATGAAAGACCACCAACGTTAGTTGGTATGAAAACAGCGCAAAGAGTATAATGATAATAATAATAATAATAAATTCTCTGGGGCTTTGAGATAAAGACGGATCACCCTATGCCAGTCAGGAGACCAGACCTAGTGTTGATTAACAAAAAAAAAAAAAAAAAAAAGAAGAAAAAGAGAACGTGTCAACTGGTGGACTTTACGGTTCCAGCAGATCACAGGGTGAAACTGAAAGAAAATGAAAAGATGGATAAATACCTGGACCTTGCCTAAGAATTGAAAAAGCTGTGGAAAATGAGAGTGAAAGTGATACCAATTGGATTTCTTTTAAGATTTATCCCAAAAACTATTCCTCTTATTCATTAACATAAAACCAAACTATTAAAAATCTATAATACTAAGCACATATTTATTAAAATCAAATGTTTAATATCAATATGCAAATTAGCCTTCCCATTCACACTGTAAACCGCTATTTTGTTGTATGTATAAATACAATTGCATGTTATTAGTATCTAGATATGTTCCACATATCTAACACCGGTTTCGACCGGGGGTCCAGTGAGCTTCTAGCCACTGGACCTTACAAATTAATAGCGTCGATCCCAGGGGGCTATACCCCAGGCAATACCTGCCCCCTTGGGGACAGGGCTGTTTTTATTGTCCAGCGCCTGAGGCGCCCCCTTGAGGGGGAATGCCGAAGGGATCGACGCAATTTTTGTTCTTTCCCACCCATGAGCTTCGGTTTGTGGGTGGGCCCACGTTAAAACGAGGCCTTGTGCCCAGGCCATACAAGTGGGGTATGAGGCAAATACATCTAACTCCAGTTTCGACCGGGGGTCCTGTGAGCTTCGGCAGTTGGACCTTACAAGTTAACATCGTTGATCCCAGGGGGCCATCCCCCAGGCATTATATGCCCCCTCGATTTAAAGGAACAGGGCTGGGTTTATTGCCCAGTGCCTGAGGCGCCTCCTTGAGGGAGAATGCCACCGGGATCGACGCATTTTTTGTGCCTACCACCCATGAGCTTCGGTTTGTGGGTGGGCCCACATAAAAATGTCCTTGTGTCACGCCCTCATTAGCAAATACCTCTAACTCCGGTTTCGACAGGGGGTCCATTGGCTTCGGCCCTGAACAGTACAAGCTAACATCGTTGATCCCAGGTTGCCATCCCCTAGACAACACATGCCCTCTCGATTTAAAGGGGTAGGACTGAGACGCCCCATTGAATGCCGACGGGATCAACGCATTTTTTGCACCTGCCACCCATGAGTCACGGCTTGTGGGTGTTCCTACATTAATAATGCCTTGTACCTAACCCGTACACGTGGGGTACGTGGTAAATATCTAGTATGTAGATATGGTCAACTGTATTATTAATGTAAAACAATTTTATTATTAATTGAAGTTTAAATAAAAAATAAAATCATGGAGATTGTGACGTAAATAAATTAGGGAATTGTGACTTGAGTAGTAATATAGTTTCGGTTACAGACAGAAAAAACACACAATCTCCATTATAATAAGATGAAATCAGATATCATGTTTAAACTGAATTTGGTATAAATTAAACCAGTTGTTGTAAATTCAATCAATCAACCAATAGAATGGTGATGAGAATTTAATTTGTTTTTTTTTTCAATATTAAGCAACTGTGATTGTATCAATGTAAGAAGACTGTTACTATCGAAGAGCAAGTAGACTTTTATTATAGAAATATAAGTTGACTCTCACAATAGAAGTGCAAGTAGACGTTTATTATAGAAGTGCAGTAGACTTTTTACTATAGAAGTGCAAACAAAATTTTACTACAGAAATACAGGCAGATTATCTTTATAGAAGCGCAAGTATACTTTTATTACAGAAGTGCAAGTAGACTTTTACTATTTAAGTGCAAGTACGATTTTACAATAGAAATGCGGATAGACTTAAAAATTTTTTTATAGAAGTCCAAGTGGACTTTTATTTTAGAAGTCCAAGTAGAATTTTTCTATAGAAGTGCCAAGTAGACTTTTATTATAGAAATGTAACAAGACTTTTGCTATGGAACTAAAAGCATAAGTTTACTATAGAAATACAAGGACACTATAATAATAGAAAAATGCATTACTATTAACGTATCTTGTTCAATACTTTTTTACTGTTTGAGTTGAGAGTTCAATACTCACTGGATACTCCATATTTTTGAAATTGTGTCTGATTGGGCAAAGCTTAGTAAATAACAACATTTCTTGGTTTATTATGTTTTTTGAAAATTTCTTTTAGTTCCTCTCACTTATACAATTAATGAAGACCCCCAAAGACCAAAACGCCACAAACAAAAAAAAACAACAACAAAAAACAAAAAAAATGAACATTTTTTTTTCTGCCTATTTAAGCATGAATGGTCTGGATTTTCTCAGCTTTGCTGTAAAATTACAAGTGAAGAATGCCTTTTCTGTCGCATGAATTTATAAACTGTCCTAATTAGAGTAGCGAAAATCAGAAAAAAAAAAAAATAAAGAAAGAAAGAAAAAAAAATTAGCCACGCGTAAAAAAAAAAAAAAAAAAAAAAAATCATGAAAAAATAAATGACTCCTTTCAAAGGTCCTGCCTAATACCGACATCGGAAGAAAACCAGGTCATGCATCCGCGGAAACGTATTAGTCGAAATATATATATATATATATATATATACATTGTAGATAATATGGGTGCTATATTTTTAAGCTTATAGTGCTCAATATCATTGATAGAGCGTTTATATTTGAGCTAAGGTAGCGTGGACATGGAGTCAACACCTGTTTCTCGCCTATGCGATCTTCAGACCAAATGTAGATGTAGTCTAATTCGGGAATATATACTTTCCAGGCGCAGCGTGTCAGTACAGAAAGTCATGTTGACTGCCCTCTTATGAAATGGACACAGTGGCACGAGCTCAAATCCTGGACGAGGCTGTTTGCATTTCTCATAGCCCTAATACTTTTTGGAAAGGTATGAATCCAACGATTACCCCCCCACCAGCTATGGGTAAATAGTAGAGTAGACTGGGTTCTTTAACCTTGGCACGCAACCAGTCTAGGAGAAGGAAAACTCTGTTAAACCCCGTTTAATAAATTAACCTTGTGTCACATCCTGCTCATGCGAAGGGGGTGGTAAGTATATATATACTTTAACAGTTCGAACTGGGCCATAACGACGTGGAAACAACCCAAACAATTTGTTGAGCGAAAGCTGAAGGCGCAGTTGATTACAGTACAGTAACCAGATAGTTCAGGGGAAGTCTTCGTATGGTAGTGGTTGCAAGTGAGTTCGAACACCAGTCGGGTAATTACGTTCACTTTCGGACTAATGCCTGAAAGAAAAGGTATGAACCACCTTGTCCTCCAGCAATGGAAAAAATAGTACCACTACTGTTCTTCTACAAGGATGGTTTTAGCATAAAATAACCCACTAAGGTTGACATGCTATTGAACAAAGAAATCAGACTAAATCACGTGGTTCAAGAAATTTTGTTCGGGTTGCAAGAACCTCGGCCATCAGGCAAAGTTCGTAAGGCCTAATCCTTCATAATCGTTGAGGATATGACTTAAATAATTAAAGAAATCGTTACGTCAGTGGTGAAGTAGTTTCGGTTACAGACGGATTGTTACATAATCTCCATTATAATAAGGAAGGATTTCGATGCCATATTGCAAGCCATAGAGGCAAATCTGGAGAGTGGCGCCCATAGAGTATCAGGCGAGCTCGGCATCTCACAGCCCAGTGTGGTTCTTCACTTTCACAAACCTCGGCAAAAGCATCCGGAGGTGTCGAATTGTGCCAAAAATATTTTACCAAAATATCACGCGAAGACAATCAGGCGAAGTTGGCATCTCACAATCCAGTGTGATTCGTCACCTTCATGACCTCAGCGAAAGCATCAGAAGTTGCCAAAGTGTGACCAAGTATTGTACCAAAATAGTATACCAAAATATTGCAGAACTTTTGACTCACCCTAGTACATAATCTGTGTGATTTCTTTATTTTCACGACAGGAAATATAGCGAGATAACCTTATTTCCTTTTATTTCTGTTCAAGTTTTTGAATGATAAGATACATTTTACGTAAATCGCACGCTGAAACACGACAGTGAATACAAATATATAGTAATGACGTTCGTCTAAGTGGCTTGTATAAACTTGTAATTGAAATTAGCCTACTATAAATACAGCTGTTTCAAGTTCACAAAGAGTATTGGAGTCTAAGGTTAGTATATGCCACGTCACTTAAGTTTGGCAACCATCCATAAATGTAAAATGTCATTTAAAAAATATAGAGAAATATAAATTTCATAATCCGTAGTATATGACCCATTTAAATGAAAGCGAATTTCGGTGGATTTAACTGCGTAATTGTTTTTGTAAGATTTTCTAAGTTCCACGCAGCAGTCAAATAGTTAGAATAGTTTTGATTAAAAAAAATACTGGGTGTGATCAAAAAGTCTCTCTCTCTCTCTCCCTCCCTCTCTCTCTCTCTCTCTCTCTCTCTCTATATATATATATATATATATATATATATATATATATATATATATATCGAATGAGTAGGATGTGACACCAGGTCAATTTTCAAACGGAGTTTAACATGTTTGAATTCAGAGTTAAAGAACCCAGTTTACTCCACTATCCTATGTTATTATGTTTTTATACCATACAGTGTTATTTTTTTTACAAAAAAACAAAAAACAAACAAAAAACGTTACAAAAAATTGGAGTGTTTTTGGTGGGGTCGGGGAATAGATTGGATTAATGGCATTTCAGCTAATTTCAATGGAGAAAGTTGATTTGATATACGACGAAATTGAGTTACCAACGGAACGAATTAAACTCCTAAGTCGACGTACTATATATATATATATATATATATATATATATATATGCACAGTAAACTGAATTTATAATTTATAATTATTATTAATAGAGCATGGTTTGAAAATCGAATAAGCGAAAAACTGTCAGTCATCGAGCGCCTTTGATTTCATGTCCACGCTACCCTAAATCATATATATATATATATATATATATATATATATATACATAGTCGGAGTGGCCTAAAGTCGGTATCAGCCAGACAGCGAGGGAGTCTATCCCCTTTTCACTAGCGCTAGACAAAGGAGATTGTTTTTACGTCTGAGGTGGAGTGCCACACCTACCATCAGCTCCTCACTTTACCGCACGGATGCCTGTGCTACTCATACGCTGAGTTGGTGAGGGCCGGTATCGAACTAGGAACGTTGTGGTTTCTAGCCGAACGCTATATATATATATATATATATATATATATATATATAGGGTTAGCCCAGTAGGTAAAGCGTTCGATTTCTGTCGGAGGGAAATCGTTAGTATACATCGCTGATGAGACTTAATAAAGTTGAAACAGTCTGTACGATGTTCTATGCACCGAACAATTCTTTGTCGAGATTCACTTGTCATGATTATTTTCTATAATTATCGACTTTTATGCGATATACGCATTGTAATTGCCTTCAAGCAAAAATAATAATAATAATAATAATAATAATAATAATATATATATATATATATATATATATATATATATATATATATACAATAAGACTTTTAGTAATATGTAGATAATTATGATGTGCGCATTTGTGTGTGAAATATTCAATTCGATCAAACATATGAAACATGAATTGACGAATACATAATTTGCGGGAAGGCGTCCAATTATAAAATATGAATAAAAGAAAGGAAGTCACATAATGGTGAACAAGTTTTTTTTTGTCCGTCGAGCATGGAATTCTTTAACTGTTACCCAGTTCAACTCTGACCATGTGAAACGTTTGTATCAAAAAGATTTGGAGTCATAAAATCGTGAATAAAAGAACGTGTAGATCGATCAATCAAGACCGCATTAACTTTAATAAATACATGCAAGGTCGACCTTGAAAAAATGTAACATCGATGAGAAGACCTGGGAGAGTAAGGCTTTGGACTGTGGGCAGTGGAGAAGAGCTTTTCCATCTATCTATCTATCTATTGATCGATCGATCGATCTATCTTATTCTGTTAATATCTATCTATCTTTCTAAGTCTGTTCATATATATATATATATATATATATATATATATATATATATATATATATATATATATATATATATATATATGCACAGTAAACTGAATTTATAATTGCTCATTATCATCAATAGAGCATGGTTTGAAAATCGAATAGGCGAAAAACTGTCAGTCATCAAGTGCCTTTGATTTCATATCCACGCTACCCTAAATCACACACACACACACACACACACACACACACACACACACACACACACATATATATATATATATATATTCATACATCTTTGATTTAGAAAAATAGTTGGTTTGTTATCAAAGATTTCCAATAAAGATTTATAGTTTCAAGCGTATTAAGACACTTTTAAGAAAAGTAATGTTTCTGATTTTTTTATTACACAACTTTTATATTAAAATCCTATTTTATGGTGTCTATAATGGTAGATATCACATACAATACGGTTCAAATCTCGTTTAATTTACATTATGATTGCCAATTCAAATCATTGACATTACAAATCTTATTCATCCACGCCCTGACGGCGGGGATTCGAATACGCTGACTGTATCCCTTGCAGAGGTGTTCTGGGCATGGCAATAAACTACGTCTACTAGTGAAGCTACAGTTCTGCAGATCTGGGGAGTGTGTTTCAATCTGTCCCCAACCCCCACGCACGTACGTTTTGGCAATTCCTCAGGGGGAATAAAAAATGGAGATTATGTAACTGTCCGAAACTACTTCACCACTGACGTCACGATTTCTTTAATTATTTAAGTTATATTCTCAACGATTATGAAATGATTTTTATCTAATCTTAATTAGCATCTTATTTGTTAACGAAGTCTCTATTAAAGACTAGCTGAGTTAGATTCGCCGCAAAACTGTTCATATTATTAATGCATCTAAAGTATGTGTTATCTATCTCTAAGAAATAAAGATTTATATAATATATGGTGGGAATAATTTGCATAATGATTTTAACAAAACTGGGTTAAAAATTGTTTGCTGTTACTGATTTCTAATACTATCATGTTATTCTCGAACGTATTATAAGCAGTCCTATATATAATTTTATATTGAAAGCAATTAAAGCAACATTAAAATAAGAGTAATATTTTTATATTCGTTTTTATCTAGTTTCGTTAGTCTTTCTAATTCAGTATAATATTTTATTACATTAAAACTTAAATACTTGAGCCCAGGGGGTGCATACTCTTGTTAGTAATATTTTATTGCATTAAAAATTAAATACTTGAGCCCAGGGGGCGCATACTTTTGCTAGTAACAATAAAGATAAGGTCAGCAGTCTTGAAAAATCTAAATAATACAAATCGTTAAGAGTGGGATATATGAACGAAGTTATTCATTAAGCGTATCAGAAAACTTCAGATGTTGGATATCTGTGACGATGAAACTCATTATGCGAGCCAACTGGTCTGCGAAACGAGTTTTTTTTTAATATAACTATCACGCCGTGGTAGGCCCTGAGCTTGTCTTAGTGAGTTTAAAACATACTAGAGTAACTTTGGTTTTCAGGACTAAGTTACTAATTACTATTCCACAGCGTGACACCTCACTCGCTCATCACGTGAGACCAGACAGAGTCAAATCTCATTAACGAGAGTTACTTGTAATGATAAACGTATACACGGATCGGTTTAAAGAAGGCTTTATTCTACTTAGAATAATGTAACGGTTTGCTGAGAACTTATATACTCTTAGAAACACCAAAGAGTTCCCCAAAGAAAGGTAATAATAAAATAGGGGAGGTAACTCTCAATTACTTATTACACTTGTATAAAAGTATTTGCTCTGTTGGCAAGGCTTATAATAAGCCGACTATATCCCCCTATCCAGGTTTAGCTCAGTCGGTAGTGCGTTCGACTTAGAACCACAAGGTTCCGGGTTCGATACCGACCGTCGCTAACTCAGCGTATGAGTAGCACAGGGATATGTGTGGTAAAGTGAGAAGCTGATTGTAGATGCGGCGCTCCACAGATGTCAAAACAATATCCTTGGTCTAGCGATAGCGAAAAGGGAATAGACTCCCTCGCTGTCTGGCTGCTACCGACAATAGGCCACCCCGACGACTTTACTTACTTTATATGCCCTACAGAGGGGTAAGAGCTCTCTCCCTACCCCCAACAAAAAGGTGGTGTCCCAGATAGGTATTTAAGCAACCTGTTCGCCACGGAAAGGATCCAGCCAGGATCATCAAACTGGTTATTCAGTATTAATGGATCAGCGAAACTAGCAAGCTTACCATTACACCACGATGGGACGCCCTCGGTATTTACCCAACCCGTCCGCCAAAGTTAGAATGTGACACAGAATCTCAAGAATGGGGTATCCAGCGAGAATTGAATTCGCTATTCAGTAGTAATGGATCTGCGAGACAAGCTTACGTCACGACGTGACGCCCAATGTGCTGTTCTGGATATGAGACTAGCCTGTATCTCGAGATGAGGTTTCAGTTATGTAGCTCTTGTGAATGTGAAGCAATCCGTTATTGCCATTACTCTCAGGTCCACTCCGATCGGAGTGGTAGTAACTGTTAGGGTCCCATCTACGGGACAAATAGATCTGTTAAAAAATTATTCGTATTCGATAGGATTGTGTGCAAAAAGACAAAAAAAAAACCTGTTAAGAAACAACTAGACAAAAAATGTAAATATGAACGTACAGTGAATGCGATTCCTTAACCTCTTGGTATAAAATAACCCTAGACAGACTGATACACCGTTAAAAGCAACCAATTAAACAACCATGTACTCAATGTAAAACAAGGTATAATCTAAAAATACCGATAAGAATTTACCCAACGCTTTCGCCACGGGTAGGATATGACGCAAGATCGCTGGTATGGAGCATCCAGCAAGGGCCGAACTCACTATTCAGTAGTAATGGATCTGTGGGGCTGAGAAGAGGTTTAATGTTTGAGGTTTAAAGGTGGCTGGTTATTCTTAGTTCGTGTTCCTAGGGTTTGCTTTTAACCCCATCATATTTGGTGGTCGGGCTGAAAAGGAATTCAAGGAAAGAAAAGCAAGAGACAAAGACAAAAGGTAGTTTTAAGATTTAGGCTTTATTTCACGTGATAAGGAAATTCCTCTCTGGCCAGTTCTAGTATCACATCCCAGTTAAGGCCTGAGTTCGAATGGCCGAGAGATTATATTGGGAGTCGGAGTTGGGTCCTTTTTCCCGCATATACTCGGAGGGTTCTTCTGGCCTGAAGGCTTATGAGAGTTTTTTTAAATTTTTAAATTTTTAAAATTCTAATTTTGTTTTAATCCCCACAAATCTGCGAAACTAACTTACTAACCATTACATCACGATAGAGCATCTAGATATACTAGTAATGGTATAAAAAAAGATTCGCATTTAGAACTTTCAAAATAATTAATGGAATTTATAATTTAAAAAAATATTTATCCTCGTACTAGAAATTTACTTTCGAGACAGATTTTAAAAATTAAGTCTATTGAGAAATCAGATTTTAGGATAACAGAATAATATAATTTTGGAAAAAAATACCTATGTAGGAATATTTTGGTATATAAAGTATGCTGGAGCCCACCTCTTAAATTTACAAACTGTTCGTGGATTCAATCAGCCAATCAACACGTTCGAATACGTGGTTGGTTAACTATTTAATGGCCGATCTTGAATGGCGTTCAGTTACTCGTATTTAACACGGAAAAACGGATTAATAACACAAGGATTCTTCTTAACACTAAGGGACACAAGAATTCTTCCCAGAACTAAAGAACACAAGGATTCTGCTTAACACAAAGGAACACAAAGGATCTCCACTGTAAAGTGATCTCACCTGCAGCCTAAAAATGACCTCAAGAATCTTAACATCCTAATCTGATCAAAAACAGCGTAAAAAGAAAAAAAAAAGATTGAATTGAATGATTTTAGAAATAATGAAAAGAAAAAGAAATTAAGAGGGCATTTTTGGAAACTTTCGGATTATTATCAAAATTTGCATATAGATATTGTATTAATATTACATATGTTCTATGGAAACATCTGATAGTGAAGCACCAGTTCTGAAGCTCTGGGAAATATGGAGTACCCCTTCATCGCCATTACTCTCAAGTTCACTCTGACCCGGAATGGTAGTACCTGTTAGGACCTCGTCTATAGGTTAAATAGATAAAAAATGAGTTTTAAAAAATGTGTTAAAAAATTGAGTTTAAAAAATTGAATACCCAACAAGAATCAATAAAACAAAACGTGTTCGGTATAAAATAACCCAACAAGGGTTGACAAGCCGTAAAATCCAACTAACCAACAAACAACTACACAAAAAAACATAAATCTGAATACAAATGTACAATGTACGCATTTACTTAAACCCGAGGCATAAACACCCCAAACGGGTTGACAATAATTACATAAAATTCTATTTTATATTCTCCTTGGGATTTACTCAACCTTGCTTAATTTGGGACAAGGTCAGAAATAAAGGGTCATCCAGTGAGAATCAAACTCACTAGCTAATGGTTTGTTAAACGTTACACGAGACGAGGCACCTCTTGTTCTCCCCGTTAATGTAATTCTCTCTTTCTACTTGGCTGACTAAGAACTGGGTGATGGAAGACGAGTTCATTTTCAATCGCGGGATCCGCTTACTCTACTAGAGACAAGGCGCCGAGTCTGTTAAATTAATTTTCTAAGAAGAAGAAGAAGAAGAAGAAAAGAAGAAGAATGAAGAGGAGGAGAAGAAGAATGGGAGAAGAAGAAGAAGAAGAAGAAGAAGAAGGAGGAGGCGGAGATATCAGGATAATATCACGTGAGAATAACATATCTGAAATTCTTCTTCTTCTGAGAAAGTTGATTAGTTTTTATTAATTCTGAGAAGAGAAGAAGAAGAAGAAGAAGAAGAAGAAGAAGAAGAAGAAGAAGAAGAATTTCAGATATATTATTCTCACGTGATATTACACTGATATCTCCGCTTCTTCTTCTTCTTCTTCTTCTTCTTCTTCTTCTTCTTCTTCTTCTTCTTCTTCTTCCACACAATAAACTCAAATTTTATCCATGTCATATGTCAATCCTTAGGATTCTTTTAGAATCAACAATCATTTTTGGATGCACACCCCATCGCAGAGTATTAGTTAACTAGCTAATCTCGAAGAGCAATTACCTATTTCGATCCTCATGCATAATAATGCATAATGGTTATCGTCAGAGGAAACTGAATCGGCGACCCCAATTCAGACCACAGCATTATTAAGATCAGCTAGACTACTCAGAAGAGTCATGGAGACCTGAGGGGACATATTGTCGTCGATACTCCAGTGAAAGAACAACAGTTAGAATTGGTGTGAAAAACCAACAAAGATTAAAATAATAATAATAATAATAATAATAATAATAATAATAATAATAATAATAACTGCAGAAACTGTGGAACATAAAGGTCGTACCAATTGTAACTTGGAACGGTCCCTAAAGCTCTGGAAAATAATGTGGATGAATTGAAAATTAGAGAAAGAATCGTGACCTTCCAAACTACAGTCCTGTTGAGATCGGTTAGAATACTCAGAAGAGCCCTAAAGACCTGAGGAGACTTGCTATCACTCAGTCTCCAGTGAACCACCAGCTACGACAGGTGTTAAAACCTTAATAATAATAATAATAATAATAATAATAATAATAATAAACTAGAATATTCAGAAGTTTCTTTGCTAAAAATGCCACTGCTGCATGTGTGTTTTGAGGTAAGAAAGCTGTTATTTTCCTTTTACTATATTTTAAATCAAATACAAGCCACTTGGCAGTTCAACACACTTAGCACATAATTTCTAAAGTTTATTTACCGCTTCCACGAAAATATATTATAAATAACTAGCAAATATATGCACCCTCCGGGTGCAAATATTTAAGTTTAAATGTAATAAAATATTAGATTAAATCAGAAAGGCTAATGAAACTAATTAAGAATTCAAATAAAAAGATTTGAAACGGAGGGGGTATAATCGGAAAATAGAACAACTGAAACTTACTCTTTCATCACTTCCGTTTTTCAATGCTAAATTTTCCTAATTTAACTATTTAGTTAAAATAGGAAGTAAAGAATAAAATTACAGTTATTTCTTCTTGTTAATGAATTTCTTTTAGGATTTATTGAAGAGATTCTTACTCATATTCATTAAGATAAAACCAACCAATTAGAAATCAATAATACCAAGCACATTTTTATTAAAATCAGTTTTCTTAATATCAATATGCAAATTAGCTTTACGTTTACTCTGAAAACTGGTATTTTGTTGAATATATAAATACAATTGCATGTTATTAGTATTTAGGTAAGGCCAACAGTATTAATAAAGTCAAACAGTTTTATTATTAATTGAGATTTAAATAGAAATAGAATCATGGAGAATGTGACGTAAATAACTAAGGGAATTGTGACTTGAGTAGTAATATAGTTTCGGTTACAGACATAAAAACACACAATCTCCATTATAATAAGATATGAAAGAAAGAAAGAAAGAAAAGAGACATTACATTTTTTACAACAGAAATAATTAATTAATGTATTAATGTGAGGAGAATGATCACTAATTAGGACTGAGCCTATTCTAGTAGTGACCACCTCTGCTATTTCATAGGTTTTCAGATTTAAATTTGAAGAGATTGAAAGCAGTTTTAATGTTTTAAAATAATCGAATGTCTTAAAATAAATAAAATTTAATGTATTGTTGTTGTTATTTGTTTTGTTTTTTCGAGATAGATCCAATCTAATATGTGTGTGTGTGTGTGTGTGTGTGTGTGTGTGTGTGTGTGTTAAGAGAAAAAAATAGTAAACCACCTCGTCCTTTTTGGAGTGAGGCATTTTTCCTTTTACAAAAACAAAACATTGTGTTTGTTTGTTTTCAAAGACCCTTCGGGAGCTGTTAAAAATATTTTAACAGGTACATAATTATTTAAAGAAGAACAAAGGTTATTAATTTTAAACATACAGTAGACTGCGTCTCTTATTTGTTGGTTTATATAATAATATCTTTTTCAGCTAGCATATTAGGTCTGAGACCTGTCAGCTGTTCCCTATATTCAAAACAATCATCTTATTTCCACAGAATTGTGACGGAGAACGAGAAAGGGAAGGGAGCAAGACATTGTCTTGCCTGCCGGGATCGAACCCGCGTCCTCCCGCATGCGAAACCAAATGCGTTTTGGGCACTGGACGGACGCGAGGTTCGACTGATGTGCCCGGATGTTTGGCTAATATGCCCAATTGCGCTGGGCAATCAGTCAGTAGCAGCAGCAGAAGCAGTCGACGACGAAGCGCTTTTCAGTAAAGAAATAGATTTTAGTCAAACAGAAACAAAACTAAATAGGAAATGTGATTTTGAACCGCTAAAGTTTATTTCGACTACGACGACGGAATTTTCAGCTGCTAGACGAAGAATGTGTTGACCAACAGAGGGTCTGGCTTGTGAGAAGACGGAGAACTCGCTTTTTTTTGGTTCCCCCTCGGCGGGAGCTTGTTGATTCGAAGGTCTATTTCACCCCATATATTTCCCCCCACTTTTATATTCATTCCACAGATTATCCAACGTTGCCTTAAAGGAGTTCAGAGATGGGCCATTCACTTCTGATTATGATAGTTAATTCCATGAATTTACCACCCCGTTACTAAAATAATTTTGCCTTACATTTGTTTTGCAATTTTTTTTTTTTAGAGTTTTAATTTATAACCCCTGGTATTGATATTTTGAGAAACATTCAATAGATTAAAGTTCGTTGAATAAAATCCATGGGTATATCTATAGACTTCAATCATATCTCCTCTGGTTCGTCGATAAACCAAACTTTGCAAATCGGTATTCCTAAGTCTTTCTTCATACGAAAGGTTATTTAATTCATTCACTACCTTAGTAGGTCTCCTTTGAACTCTATGAGTTTTATGTCCTTGATTAGTCTTGGACTCCAGACCACATTAGCAAATTCCAAATGAGGTCTCACCAATGCAATGAATGAATTTTTCAACATTTCTTTATCTATGTATTCATATGACCTTCGTATTAATCCTAATATCTTGTTTGCTTTATTTACTTGTATTTCTATGAGTTTGGAAAATTTTAATTTAGGGTCCACATTCCCACCAAGGTCTTTTTCTAGCTCTGTATTTTTTAGTAATTCTCTTTTATTAGAGAAATGTAATATATATATACGAGGGTGAGTCAAAAAGTAATGCCATTTTGTTTAGGACATTTTGTTTGTTAGGCAAATAATGTTTGCCTCTCATGCTCTCATTCGAAGCGGAACATTGCTATTGAGTAAGACGGTGTGGAGAAGAAGAGATGTGATCCACAGAGGAACAGCTTCATCTTGATATATGATACATGTTCCTGTGTTGGTAATTATACCTATCCTAAACAAAATGGCATTAATTTTTGACTCGCCCTCGTATATATATGTATTAGTGTTTTTCTATTCTTGGTTGGGCCAAGAACCTTTCAACAACCTTTAGTAAAAATGATCGCAGACATTAGGGAACGTAGTGACCTTCCTCGTCTTTGTGTGAAATAGAAGCAAAAGCAGCATGAAAGAGTTCCTGGGCCAAGGTTATTAAATAACAAGAACATTATGGATATTTCTCCTCTGTCGACCTATAAGCTGATACATACATGTCGAGCACTGGAAATGAATTCTTATATACTTATACGCGCACTTATATACATTGTCACATTCCGATGCGGGCATTGCCTTTCATACCATTGTTATATATCTCATTCTATATTGTAGGAAAACATTAAAAAACAAAAAAAACAACAACAAAAAACAAAAAAAAACATGTCTTCTTTATGCCAGTTCTTCTACACACGCAAGTATACACCCACCCACTGCTTGAATTTTGGACTGCCGACACGTGTTCTATACAGAGCACACCAAGTATCTAAGAACACACCTTCTGGCGGCTTTAGATGGAAGACGATCTAAAGTAATGTTACGCGACGTGCGTCACATTTAAACATTCACATTTTTTTCTATTCCAGTTATGTTCGTAAAAGAGCGAAATTCTAGGGTCCACCCTGTCTTGTGACCAAAATGGATACGGGATGCTGGAAAGCCCCCCCACCCCCGGAATATAAAAAGAGAGGCAATTCTATTTTATCTCCCAACATATGTAAGTTTTTGCTAACACTAGTGTATCTATCATCATCATCATCATCATCATCATCATCGGGTCGCTCTGACAGCACAGATTCCTTGATTGTCTCTCTCACTACCCGTCCTTATCGGTCATCATCGCAACTGGCAAGTCCTCGGCACGGTATCCAGTGTCAGCACATAGCTCATGAACGTAAGTTTTTGTTGCTCGGCCAACACTGGTGTGTCTATGTGCAGGTTTCCACTGGAGAACGTCACTTATGACTTCGTCCTGATTTCCCCAGCTGTATCCAACATGTATTGTTCATCTTACTTGGATGCTTTGTGTGATAGGAGGTAAGTGACCGTACATCTGGTTTATTGAGGGGTGCTGCTTTCAGAATTTATTCAAGACAGAACGCAGCGTCCTTTTGTTGTTCTCATTTAGTTTTTTTCTCCAAGCGTTTCGTAAAAGTCAAAGTGGTCTAGCCATACAGTAGTATTGATACGACTACAGCTTGGAATAGTTCTCATTTTATCTTATAATAGAGATCAGATTTCCGTATGATCGACAATGTATTAATAGCTGTACATATCTTTCCTATGCGTATATTGACATCGCTTTCTGCAGATGAGATATTACTACCTAGGTATGTGAACTGGTCTAATAATTTCAGAGGCTTGCCATTCAATATTTCCAGTACATGAACTCCGTTTTATCTGAATTCATATAGAGGTCAAAGACTCATGCTGCCTGCTCTAGGCTACGGCAGTCATTTGGCTTGGGCAAGTGTATTTGCGAGAAGCGCTAGATTATCTGCGTAATCTGTATCTGGTATAGTTTCCCTGGGATACCGGACTGTCAACTTCATCCGACAGTTAAATAAGCGTAGGCAAAAAAAGATAAGAAAAAGAAACCAAAACAAAACAAAATAAAAAAGCGTTTAATACTGGAATATGTTTGAGTAGCCAGTGTTCCAAGAATATAAAGGGAGCCTCCGTATTGTGGTGGTATTACATAATTCATAGGCAGCTTTTGAATTATGTACGTACTACAGTAAGAATATTTTGAATCAGTTCGTTAGAATCATTAGGGGTCCAGTGGAAATTTACCTCGACGGTTACTGACGGGTAATAACCTTTTTACTTGACCCCTTGCAAAACGCAGTATTAGAGGCATGGGAGATTAGTTTAAGTTTGAGATTAAATGCGACTAGTTATTGGCTGAGAGCAGACATGTTGTCAGCTCTCGGGATGTCGTTTCTTCACCGCTGCGGTTGAAGATGGGCTGGGTTGTTTTAGATAAAAGACTTAAGAAAAACAACAAAGTCTTGTCGATTCATTTAAACAAGAACTGACCAGCCCGAAGAAACCAACACGAAGAAGCAACCCACAGGATTAGCCCGAGAAATAAGCCCTGAAGAATATGGCGGCCGAGTTAACAAGTAAAACCCCCTCATCTCATCTATCATCCTATCTACTCTGTCTGTCTGTCTCGCTTTATATACACCCAAGATATGTTAAAAGGGGTATACAACAGTTGCTAACGTACCGGACTGCAGCATTGTAGTAAGCGAGGTCGAACCCCACTGACTCTATTAAATTAATTTTCAGAAAGGTATGAACCCCTTCATCCCACAACTATGGTTTAAATAGTACCACTACTGTTCTTCTACAATGATGGCTTTGGCATTAAATAAACCACAAAGGTTGACATGCCATTAAACAAAAACATAATAACAAAACAAACCAAGAATATATGTAATAATACGCTTGTTCCTTAATCTTCCGACCGTTATCATCTTGTAACACCCTCTGGTTAAAAATGCAACCGTCCAAATCATCCGAGATGAAATACAAAAATGTAAATTCTGGTGTTGTTTATCCGTCGAAGTCTTATTTCTTAAGAGTGTCGTCACCTCAGCTAAATAATGGACCTTTCCGTTTTTATAAAAAAGAAAGAAAGAAAGACAGTAGGGGAAAGATTAAGCGCGCGGAAGCGATAACGCTAACCCGTTTCAACCGAACATAAAGAAAAGATGGAAAAAAGGAAAGAAAGAAAAAAAAAAGAGTGGGAGAACGTTAAATCAAGATTATTTTACATATTGAGCTAATTTGCTCTTTAGTAAACATATCAAACGTTATGATAATTAAATTATCATACTGTAGTATATCCGCAGGTCATGTTAGTATAAGTAATAATAAGTGTCTTTCGATGTATAGTGACGTATCGCAGGAGGTGCGTGGTGTTATGGCTATAGTTGTAGGACATGGACTCGACGACCCAAGTTGAAATCCTTGACCAGGCTGTTTGCATTTAACATAGCGCTAATACCCTTTGGGAAAGATATGAATCCATATATTCTTCCCCCAGCTATGGGTAAATAGTAGGGTAGACTTAGCTCTTTAACCTTGGATAGGTAACCAGTCTAGTAGAAGGAAAGCTCTGAATTCAAACATGTTAAACTCCGCTTAAGAAATAGACCTTGTGTCACCTCCTGTTTGTGCGGAGGGGGTTGATATATATATATATATATATATATATGGGTAATTCCATGTCAAATCATCAAGGCCATTTCCCCCACCCCCTTCAATTTTTCTGAAATTTTGTACAGGTGTAGATAGGTTAAAGTTAGACAATCCCCTAAATTTGAGCGTCCAATTCGAAATATTGACCGAGTTATGTCGATTTTAAACTCGTAGAATTTGAAGGGGGGGGGCGAGAAAAATGGCGATATTTTGAAATCTATTTTTGTCTATAAAATGTGTTCTAGAGCTCCCCTACTCCTAAAAATTGGTTTATAAAAGCTTTTATGCCTGAGGAATCCAAAATTAACCCTTTTTACGTTATTAATGATTTCTGATTCTTTCAATGAGTGAAAAAATACCAAAGTAGCACTAAATATAATTTTTTTTCCTTTAAATTATTATTCTACTTATATTGAACATTATTTGTACCAAAAATGGATTTTGATTTTTGCTCACAAGCGAAGTTACAACATCAATTAAAGTTTGGCACTTTTACGTTCAGCCATTGAATAAGCACCATATGGAGCAAAATAACTGTCAGCGTTCGATAGAAATTATCAGGATTATGTTGGTGGTTTGATATATTTAAAACAAGTTACGACAAGGATTTAAAAAAAATTCTATGAAAAATCAATTAATGGCCCGATTTTCACGAAAATTTCCATAACTATTTACCTTTGGATGTAAATATGTCTGAAATAGTTTTTTCCTAAAATATATTAGGGGAAATATTTTTTGATGAGTGGAGATGATTTAGAGAAAAAAAAATTAAACAAAAGTTGGCATTTTTGGCGCCACACAATATTTTCTTATATTTTCTTTGTTTTGATGTCTTATTTGTTGGTAATGAGTGGGCGATGTTACATTTCTATATCAAGATTTCTCAATTTAGGTCGATATTTGCCAGAGGTTGAGGAGTGATTGCCAACTTTTTTCTTTTTATCTAGAAAGCACACATTCTTTAAAACAAAATCTCTCGTTTCTAACATAGAAAACGTCATTTTTTGGTATTTTCATTACTTAGTACTACATTCATAGGTAAGTAAAAGATTATCTTAATCTGGTAATACAATTTGGTTGACATTCCTCAAAACTAATGAAAACTATTGAAAAGACTTAGTCATATGCACCAATCAGGACCGGGGGCATCTAACCGTGGTTTATTGATTAGGAAGCTAGTCTCGCAGATCGATTATAAATTGCATTTATCACAGGCAAGATATGTTTTTTCATAATGATTTCTTAAATTTCTAGTTTTTCACATAAGTCTGAGACAGTAAATGTCTTAGGAGTCTTTTAAACATTATACTCTGATTTTAACAGTGCTGAGGTCTAGGTGGCCTTCATCCCCAGTCCTCTCAGTTTCTTTTTTTTGGCGGGGGGGGGGCTACCATTTCAAGGGCACCAACTAAAAATGGTATGACTGTCACCTTTCTGTGCGGTTTATGAATACCGCACGGAGGACTGCTAGGGGCGATGCTCGATAGGGATGGTTGGAGAGAGAGAGAGAGAGAGAGAGAGAGAGAGAGAGAGAGAGAGAGAGAGAGAGAGAGAGAGAGAGTCATGGGTATCCGTTCTGTCAAAGCGTGACCTGATGATGATGATGATGATGATGATGATGATGATATGTTTCTATCGCAACTAATTGTGCAGCCCCCTAGCGGTCGTCGGAAAAGTCATTCTCCAGGCAAGTGCAGATAATCAAATTAATATAAGTGTCTCGATTAAAAAAAATGATTTGTTTATTTATTTAATTTGTTCTTTTGTGCTTGACAACGCTGATTTGGTTTTGTTTTACGGCATATCAACCTCAGTGGGTCATTTAATGTCGACTAGTTTTTGAAATAAATTCATTCTTTTTTTATAAACACATTTTTCTATTTAACCCATAGATGGGACCCTAACAAGTACAACCACTCCGGGTCAGAGTAGACATGGGAGCAATGGTGATGATGGGATGTTCCACATTCCCCAGACATCAAGAACTGGAACCTCACCATCAGGACATGAAGACCCTCAGTCCCCGTCTTCTAGCACATATATGATAAAGAAATTTGGTGCTTGGCAACGCCGGGAGACTTCTGCTAGTATTACACGTTCTGCATTTTGGAAAAAAATAAAGTTGGAACCAAGTCAGACTAGACAATTCTACCGGTATTTAATTACTACAACCAGCAACCTGCTTCACATCAGCAGTAACTGGTGGTTCTGGTAAGAAATAGTTTTCTATATGTTACGGGATAGGTAGACCAAAGTTGCCGTATTTTTGGCGAGAAAAGCATGTTAACCACTGCATCATGGTGATACGCCCTAGCTCAGCTTAGGTTAGCTTGGCACTGATTCAAAAC
Organism: Doryteuthis pealeii; assembly: GCA_023376005.1. NCBI lineage: Eukaryota > Metazoa > Mollusca > Cephalopoda > Myopsida > Loliginidae > Doryteuthis > Doryteuthis pealeii. The sequence goes on from CM042154.1 coordinate 60,564,635, forward strand.
TAAATACGACTCAAAAGATTGAACTCACAATACTAGGAATGGCTTGCGAGATTTGCAAGTACTTTACCTCAGTCGGTAGAGTGTACGGCTGGGAACCTCAGGGCTCCAGGTTCGATGCCGGCCCTCCCACAACTCAGCGTATGAGTAGCACGGGGACCTGTGTGGTAAAGTGAGGAGCTGATGGTAGGTGTGGCGCTCCACCTCAGATGCAAAAACACAATCTCTTTGGTCTATCGCTTGTGAAAAGGGGATAGACTCACTAGCTGCCAGGCTGATACCGACTTTAAGCCACCCCGACGACTTTACTTTACTACGGTGAGGAATTCTTACAAAGATTAGCTTAGTTTGTCAGAAGGATATACATATTTACCAACCCCTTCACACGAGCAGGATGTGACACAAGGTCAATTTTTTAGGCTTTAGGAGTTTAACAGGTTTGAATTCAGAGTTTTCCTTCTCCTATACTGGTTGCCTAACCAAGGTTAAAGAGCCTAGTCCGCCCTGATATTTACCCATAGCTGGAGGGAGAGCAGGTGGATGCATACCTTTTCCGAGAGGATTAGCGCTATGTGAAATGTAGACAGTTTCGTCTAAGATTTGAACTTGTGTCGACGAGTCCATTTCCTACGACTCTAGCCATTACACCACATTACTAGTCAGAAGTTTTCAGAGTTTTCCTTCCCCTAAATGGGTCGGCATGCCAAGGTTAAAGATTCTAGTCTTCCCTACTATTTACCTATATCTATTTACCTATATCTAGAAGGAGAATAGGTGGATTCATACTTTTCTCAAGGGTATGGCCATCGTGGTGCAATAGTTAGCAAGCTAGTCTCGTAAATCCATTACTACTGAATAACGAGTATATATAAGGGTAGGACCATTATGGTGTAATAGTTAGCAAGCTAGTCTCGTAGATCCATTACTACTGAATAACGAGTATATATATATATATATATATATATATATATATATATATATATATATATATACTCGCTATTCAGTAGTGATGGATCTACGAGACTAGCTTGGTAACTATTACACCACGATATATATATACACACACACACACACACACACACACACACACATATATATATATATATATATATATATATATATATATATATATATACAAGGTGTGTCAAAAAAGTATCGACATTTTTTTGTACTTTTTGACACACCTTGTATTCTGAAAAAAAAAGTTCCATTCATTAACGTTTTGCAGAATACATGGTGTATAAAAAAGTACCATGTTTAAAGCTGTATTTACCAAGATAGAAATGAAGAATGAATGGAAAGTTATTGTTTTTCAGAATACAAGGTGTGTCAAAAGGAACACACAATCTCGATTCTTTTTTGACACACCTTGTATATATGAGAGAGAGAGAGAGAGAGAGAGAGAGAGAGAGAGAGAGAGAGAGAGAGAGAGAGAGGGGGGTCGCTTAGTTCAATGGAAACTACAAAGGCACAATAAAATCGTTGGACAGACCAAACTTTCAGCTGTAAATCTATTTTTCCACATAGTCACCCCGACTGGCTATTCGTGTTCTTCGCCAACGATAAAGGAGACGTAATTACCTACCTACCTACCTACCTACCTACCTACCTTTTTGTCTGTCTTCGGGATCCGGCTTGCATCACCTCGACATGCAGATCCATTTTCAAGTCCGGCTATTCCACTTTTTGTACTAGCCTTGTGCCATACCGAGCTGAGCTTAGCAAATAACTCTGGGTGTATATGTGCGCTCGTTTGCACAAGTATGCAATGTGCAAAGTCTGTATGGGATAACTTTGCAAGGAAGGGCGTTGTCAACGACATTATAAAGAACTGCCATCTGTTTTACTCTCAGTCTATCTATCCTTCTTTCTTCACTTTTATCTTTTTTTTTTCATCTTTTTTTTCTTCATCCTTTGATGTTTCTTTTTTAAATTTGGAAACCGTCTTTTCTTGTATTTATTCTCTTCAACACTTTGTTTTTTTTGTTCTTTTTTTTTATTTCCTTCTTTCTTTTTTCTTTCTTTACGTTTTTCATTTTTCCCGCCAATTCCGACTTTTATCTCTTCTCATCTTGTTATTTTAACTCTTTCTTTTTTGATAAGTTATCTCCTCTTTTTCTCTTTTTCAGTTTTTTCATCCTTTTCTCCTTTCTTCCTCCCTTCCTTCCTTTCATTCTTTCTTTCTTCCTTCCTTATGTTAACTTCATCTATTCTTTTCTTTATTCCTTCTTTGATTGTTTCTTTGTTTCAGTCTACATATCCTGTTTTCTTTCTTTCAACACGTCATAATTCTCTTTCTTTTTCTTTCTTTCTTTTTCTCCCTTTCTTTCTCTTTCTTTCTTTTCAGACTCCATCATTCTCCTTCTTTCTCTCTATCATCTTTTTCCACTTTCTTTCTTTTCACACTCAACCGTTCTTTTTGATCTCTATAATGTTGCTATCTGTTTTTTACTTTGATTCTTTCTTTCGTTTTCTACTCCATAAATTCTTTTTCTTCATCTTTTTTACCCTTTCTTTCTTTCTTTCTTTCTTTCACACTCCACCATCTCAATTTATCTCAATTGTCTTGCTTTCTATTATTCTTGTCTTTTTCCTCTTCCTCTCTCTGTCTCTTTTGTTGTTCTTTCTTTTCTTTTTTCCTTCTGGGGGGAGGGGGACATGGTGTTGTGGCTAATGCGGTGGACTGTGACACTGTAGTAAGCAAGTTCAAACTCCAGTCGCGCTATTACGTTCATTTCCGAACTAATACATTTAGGAATGCAATAAAACCCCTCTTCCCCCAGTAGAGGGTTAAATAGTACCACTAATGTTTGTGTAAAAGGATGGCTTTGCCTTTAATAATCCACGAAGTTTGATATGCCATTAAACAAAGAAACCGAAACCGTTCTTTCTATTCGTACTCTGTTTCTTTCTTCGTTTTTCCTTTTTGTAAAACTCTTTTTCTTCTCTCTCTCTCTCTCTCTCTCTCTTTCTTTCTAACCCGTTCTTTCTTTCTGTTCTCGGTCCATCATTTTTTCCTTCTCCCTCACTTTCCTTCTATCACGTTCTTTCTTTCTTTGTTTCTTTGTTTCTTTGTTTCTTTTCTAGGTCCATCATTTTTCCTTCTCCTCACTTTCTTCTATACGTTCTTTTTTCTTTGTTTCTTTGTTTCTTTTTCTTTTCTAGGTCCATCATTTTTTCCTTCTCCCTCACTTTCTTCTATACGTTCTTTTTCTTTCTTTCTTTCTTTCTTTCTTTCTTTCTTTTTTTCTTTCTTTCTTTCTTTTCTTTCTTCTTTCTTTTTTCTTCCATCATTCCATTTCTTTCTCTCGTCTTATCATCTTCCCTCTTTCTCTTGCTCTTGATCTGCTTCTCTTTCCCTCTTTCTTCTTTTCGGTTTCCCTTTCCCCCTTTTTCTTCATCGGTCCTCTTTTCTTTCTTTCTTTCTTTCTTTTTTCTTTCTTTCTTTCTTTCTTTCTCCACACTTTGATGCATGGTATATCGTTGTCCGAATCCGTCGAAATTATGTCATTGAGACATACTCCCACATATATATATATTACCCAACGAACATTGATATGTATTAACAATGCTTACGTAATTATTAAGACAACATGTAAACATGTTTCATCGCATATATAACAAACATGCAGGGTGCGGCAGATATACCTCCCACATTAAAAACACTCGCCTGCGTGGTGCAATAAACTTAGACAAGTGCCAATGGTATATCTATCTTATTATAATGGAGATCATGTGTTTGTATGTCTGTAACCGAAACTATATCACAACTCAAGTCACAATTTCCTTAGTTATGTACATCACACTTTCCATGATTTAATTTTTTATTTAAACCTCAGTTATTAATAAAATTGTTTTGCATTATTGATACTGTTAGCCTTATCTACATCCTAATAACATGCAATTGTATTTGTATATACATCCAAATAGCGGTTTACAGTGTGAATGGGAAGGCTAATTTGCGTATTGATATTAAAAGATAGATTCTAATATTTTAAATATGTACTTGGTATTATTGATTTCTAATTGTTTGGTTTTATTATAATAAATATGAGCAAAAATCTTAGAGATAAATCTTAAAAGAAATCCATTAACAAGAAGAAATAACTATTATTTTATCATTTGCTTCCTATTTTAACTAAATAGATAAATTAGGAAAATTTAGCAATGAAAGACTGGAGTGAAGTAAGAGTAAGTTTCAGTTGTTCTATTTTTCGATTATACTCCTCTCTGTTTCAAATCTTTTTTTTATCTGCATTCATATTTAGTTTCATTAGCCTTTCTAATTTAATATGATATTTTATTACATTAATAATTTTGATATTTTCAATCCATAACAGTATCAATTTTCTATCGGAACAGCATCATTCCGATATAGCATGAAATGAACACGAAAAGCTTTCTGTGTAGAAATTACAGATTCACCAGTCTTAAAAAGCAGAACAAAACAAAATTAAAATAAAAAAAAAAAACATTTAATCCGTAAACACACGCTGTGCATCGGTCAAAGTCATGATCGTAACTGTCTTTATTAGAAAAAATATGGTAAGACATTAGCTACGAGGGTGAGTAAAAAATTGATGCCATTTTGTTTAGGACAGGTATAATTACCAACACAGGAACATGTATCATACATCAAAATAAAGCTGGTCCTCTGTGGATCACATCCCGACTTCTACACATAGTCACCGTTTCTCTCAATAGCAATGTTCCACCTCGAATGAGAGCATGTATCCCTGCTCTGTAAATGCTGTTGACTGTTCTTTGAGACACTTCTTCACTACAGATTTCACTTTCTCGTCACTGGAATAATGTTTGCCTCTCACATCCTCTTTCATGGGGCCGAAGAGATGATAGTCAGAAGGAGGACATTGTCGATTGGCAAGTTGGGTCTTACTCGTCGGATTCTTGCTCTGAGCCTCGGTAGGGTTTTAATGTAGGCCTTAGTATTATAAAATACTTCACATGAAATAAATAAACTGGCATTACTTTTTTTACTCACCCTCGTAGATGGAGTTACCATTGTCACTTGCTCCACTCAGGTGACAGTTTAGAATATGGGAGGTATTGCTGTCGCACCCTGTATTTCCATCATTGTGGTTTTGTGTAATTCTGTGAATATACGCGCATTGGATTGTTTGTTTGATAGGAGGTAAGTGGCCGTACAGCTTCTGTTTTGTGGGATACCAGAATTTTTTCAGCAAGCAGCATCCTCGTGTAGTTCCCATGTAGCTTTTTCTCCAAGCTTTTAGTTAAAGTTCTAGTCCTGCAGCCACGTAGTAGAACTGATACGATCACAGCTTAGAATAATTCTCTTTTTATCGTATCAGAGATATCAGATTTCAATATGATCGATAATTAGTCTGTCAATAAGAGGCCATTCATTTCCTATGCGTATATTGACATCGTTTTCTGTAGATGTGATATTGCTACCAAGGTATGTGAACTGGTTTACTAATTTCAGAGGCTACATAGCTTAGGGAAAGCAGAAAAAGTCATTGGCCTCTATGTGAACTCAGATAAAGCTGGGTTTTATGTGTTTTAAACAGGATGAAAAGTGGACGGTACGCCCCTGAAGTTAGTAGACCAGTTCCCATACCTAGATAACACTATCTCATCTGCAGAGAGAGAGAGAGAGAGAGAGAGAGAGAGAGAGAGAGAGAGAGAGAGAGAGAGAGAGAGAGAGAGAGAGAGAGGGGATAAATAATATATTAGATGAAGGAAAGACAACAGATAAAGAAAAAGAATGATAGCATGGGAAAATTAAGAAACAAAAATATGAATAAAGATATGAAAAAGAAAAGAAAGAGAGAAAGAAGAAAGAGAGAAGAGAGAAAGAAAGAAAGAGAGAAAGAAAGAAAGAGAGAACAGGCCAGTAAAATGAAAAGAACGAATGATTGAAGACACCAAGTAAGAGAAAAGATAGAAAGTAAGAAAAACCAACAAAAGGGAAAAAGTGTGTGTTGTGTGTATGTGTGTGTGTGTGTGTGTGGTGTATGTGTCTGTGTGTCAGTGTGCATGCGGATATGCATGCGTGTTTGTATGTGTGGGCATAATTTCTTTGTATAATTCATAACATAATTGTATTACAAATCTCCCAAGTTTTTAGGGACACTATTTTTACGACTCTCTCTCTCTCTCTCTCTCTCTCTCTCTCTCTCTCTCTCTCTCTCTCTCTCTGCAGATGAGATAGTGTTATCTAGGTATGTGAACTGGTCTACTGACTTCAGAGAGAGAGAGAGAGAGAGAGAGAGAGAGAGAGAGAGAGAGAGAGAGAGAGAGAGAGAGAGAGAGAGAGAGAGAGAGATATGGTGTTATATCATATATTATTTAGAGATTATTATAGAGAAGGAGAGAAGGGAAGAAGAGACGAGGAAAGAGAGAGAAGAGTAGACTTTGTTGAATATTTTTAGAAGAGAGAGAGAGAGAGAGAGAGAGAGAGAAGAGAGAGAGAGAGAGAGAGAGAGAGAGAGAGAGAGAGAGAGAGAGAGAGGACCAGGGAGAAAGAGAGAGGATGTATGTAAGCGAGAGAGGAAGATGAGAGAGAGAGAGAGAGAGGAGAGAGAGAGAGAGAGAGAGAGAGAGAGAGAGAGAGAGAGAGAGAGAAGACGATGGCAGTAGAAGACGAAACAGATGAAGTAAACGAATGGAACGATGAACTGTTTAAAGAGAGAAAGAAAGAATTGACCTTCACCCCCCCCACACACATACACGGACACACGCACACTTTGTACTGTCGGCAGGTTTAGAATACATTGTGACCTCTGCAAAAGGGTACCCCCCAAAAATGTTGTCCTCGATAAGACACCAAACTGCATCTGATAGTAAAGCTCCAGTTCTGAAGCTCTGTGGAGTATGGAGTACCCCTTCATTTCCATTACTCCCAGGTCCACTCAAACCAGGAGTAGTAGTACCTGTTAGGTTTTCATCAATGGCTCGAATAGATACGTTTAAAGATTATTAGTATCCGAAACGAATACTTGACGCCACACAACTGTATTTCTTTTGTATTAAGAATAGTAACTTGAAGCTATGATAGTTAAATAAGGTTAATTATTAGTTGTTACATAATTCATAGGCAGATTATGAATTATGTATGTACTGTAGACAGATATTTAGAATCAGAGTTCATTAGATTCAGAATAACGGGAGTCCAGTGGAAAGTTACAACGGTTATTGACGGGTAGTGACATTCCGCTTTACCTTCCAGAAGCCCGCCATCGGAAGCGCAAGAGAGTTAAGTTTTAGATGCGACAGATTTCACTTCCTCGTCACGAGAATAATGTTTTCCCCGCAAACCCTCCTTCATGAGGCAGAAGAGATAATAGTCCGAGGGCTATAAATCTGGTGAGTTTAGTGGAAGTGAAATCTGTAGTGAAGAAGTGCCCAAAGAACAGTCAACAGAATTTTACAGGGCGGGATGCATGCTCTCATTCGTAAAGTGGAACATTGCTATTGAGAGAAACGGTGATAATGTAGACAAGTGGGGATGTGATCCACAGAGGACCAAGCTTCATTTTGATGTATGATACATGTTCCTGTGTTGGTAATTATACCTGTCCTAAACAAAATGGCATTAATTTTTTACTCACCCTCGTAGCTAATGTCTTACCATATTTTTTCTGATACAAACTTTACAAACAGAAAGGTCAATTTCTTAAGCGGAATTTAATAGGTTTGAATTCAGAGTTTTCCTTCTCCCAGACTGGTTAACTAGCAATGGTTAAAGAGCTCAATCCGCCCTAATATTTACCCATAGCTGGAGGGAGAGTAGTTGGATGCATATATTTCAGAAGGGTATTAGCGCTATGTGAAATGCAAACAGCCTCGTCCAGGATTTGAACTCGGGTTGACGAGTTCATTTCCTACGACTCTAACCAATACACCACGCACGTCCATTACATATATAGGTATATTTGCAGAGGCATCATTTCAAATATATGTTTATGGAATTAAGATACTTGTACCAAGTATTATAATCACCTAAGTAAACATATTTTTGAAATTGTACATCTACTAATAAGATAAAAAAGTCTATAGCTACGCACCAAAACAGTAGTTTAAGTATGTATAAACATTCATATATGTATGTATGTATGTATGTATGTATCTATCTATCTATATACTGTTTCTTATCTATCTATCTATCTATCTATCTATCCATATATCAATCAATCCAAATCTGTTCTCTCTCTCTATCTATTTCTATTCATATCTATCTATCTAAAATTGTTCATCTCTCTCTCTCTCTCTCTCTCTCTCTCTCTCTCTCTCTCTATCTGTCTATTTCTATTCATCTCTCTCGATCTATCTGTCTATTCATTCATCTCTCTCTCTCTCTCTCTCTCTCTCTCTATATATATATATATATAATATATATATATATATATATATGTCTATCTATCCATCAAATTCTGATCTATCAACTTCAACTATTCATTCATCCCAGTCCCCTCATATGTATGTATATATGTATGTATGTACCTATCTATCTATCTATCTATCATTTTCATGTGTATCTCATTATGATCTATCTATCTGTTTGTGAGCAATTTGTATGTATGTAAGTTAGTCCAATTCATTCAAACACAGACATAGTTTTGTGTATATGTTCTAGTCTATTTCGAAACATACTCCCGCCATTTTTTCCCACCATTTATCTTTAGTTCCTCCTGACGCACATATACATATACATACATGTATAGAATATTTTATGTTGAAGATGTGATATATCTCTCTCCACCATCACTCTCTCTCTCTCTCTCTCAATTTCTTTTTCACACACACACACACACACACACACACACACACACACACACACACTGTTAAATGTGTATGCGTTTTTTGTGTCATGCAGAGAAAATACATACATGCATACGAAGAGACACATATAGAGAAAATCTTACATACACACACATACAACATGCACACACACACGCACGCACACACGCAGATGTACACAATACCCTCGCACACAACAAACTCGCGAATACATACAGAAACATATATAGCATATAACACACACACACACGCGCGCACGCGCGTACAAACACACACACACACGCACGTACACACACACACCATTCAAGGTGTATGCCGTTTTTGTGTCATCCAGAGAAAATACACACATGCATACAAAGAGACAAATATAGAGAAAATCTCTCTCTCTCTCTCTCTCTCTCTCTCTCTCTCTCACACACACACACAAGACACCCATACAATATGCACACACACACACACACACACACAACACACAAATGCACACAATACAACACATTCTTGAATACACACAGAAAATATATAGTGCACAAAACACACTGACACGCTGACACACAGGCCACCGGCACACTGACACACACACACACACACACACAGATACACACACACAACACACACACACACACACACAACACGCTTAACGTGTATGGAGTTTTTCTGTCACGTGAGAGAAACCTGCTGAACCACTTGGAAGTTTAAAAATATTTTCATCTTGCCGACAGCTTTTCAATATGTTTTAAAAGCCAAGTAAATTCGGACAACATCAGCAACGCTAGCTGCGCAACTCCCCCCCTCCTCCTCCTCCTCCTCTCCACATTGTATCTACTAGCCTACTTTCTTTTCTTTCTTTTCTTTTCTTTACAACTTTTTTGTTGTAATTTGACATAGATATCGTTATTCGATCATTGCACTATCTGGACTTCTTTTTTTTTTTTCGTTTTTGTTGAGTTCTTAATTTTTTTTAAAACAAGACTCTGTCTTGTATACATGATCGACTAATACACTCGTACATGTACGTACCGTACACGCGCACGCACGTGCTCACACACACATTCACACGCACACACGCACACACGCGTACAACACACAGAGAAATACACGCATGCATACAAAGAGACACATACAGAGAAAATCACACACACACACCACACACACACACACACACACACACAACCACACACACACGCGCGCACACACACACACACACACACACACACACACACACACAGAGTGCACACATAACACTTACAACACATGTACACAAACACATGCACATAGAACACATGAATACACACATACGCATACACATATACAAACACACACACGCGCGCACACACACGCAGAAAATACTCTCACGTACACACAAGCATACACATATGTACACATACAAACACGCGCACAGAAAAAAACAAAGACAAATACACACACGCACATACACACACAACACATATGTTATTATAATGGAGATTGTGTGTGGGTCTGTAACCGGAACTATATCACTACTCAAGTCACAATTCCTTGAGTTATTTACGTCACATTCTCCATGATTTTATTTTTTTTATTTAAACCTCAATTATTAATAAAATTGTTTTACATTATTACTACTGTTGACCGTATCTACATGATATTTTCCACGTACCCCACTTGTACGGGTCAGGCACAAAGGCCCTATTTATGTGGGACCACCCACAAGCCGAGACTCATGGGTGGCAGGTGATCGATCCCGTCAGCATTCCCCCTCAAGGGGGGCGCCTCAGCACTGGGTAATAACCCAGCCCTGCCCCTTTAAATGAGGGGGCAGGTGTTGCCTTACGGGATGGGCCCCTGGGATCAACGCCGTTAATTATATCAAAAGGCCGAAGCCACTGTTGACCATATCCACATACTAATAACATGCAATTGCATTTATATATACAAAAAATAGCGGTTTAAAGTGTGAACGGGAAGGCTAATTTGCATATTGATATTAAAAATTTGATTTTAATAAACATGTACTTAGTATTATTGATTTCTAATTTTTTGGTTTTATATGAATATGAGCAAAAATCTTGGAGATAAATCTTAAAAGAAATCGATTAACTAGAAGAAACAGCTGTAATTTTATTCTTTACTTCTTATTTAACTAAATAGTTAAATTATGAAAATTTAGCAATGAAAGACGGGAGTGATGGAAGAGTAACTGTCAGTTGTTCTATTTTTCGATTCAAATCTTTTTATCTGCATTCTAATTTAGTTTTATTAATCTAATTTCTTTCTAATCTAATCTAATATTAACTTAAATAGTCGTCGGGGTGGCCTAAAGTCGGTATCAGCCAGACAGCGAGGGAGTCTATCCCCTTTCCACTAGCGTTAAACAGATTGTTTTGGCATCTGTGGTGGAGCGCCACACCTACCATCAGCTCCACGCTTTTCCGCACAGATCCCTGTGCTACGCATAGGCTGAGTTGGCGACGGCCGGTATCGAACACAGAAACCTTGTGGTTCCTAGTCAGACACTCTACCGACTGAACTAACCCGGCCCTAAGTGTTTACATCCGTATGGGAGTACATTTATGCTATAATTTCAAACAGTCCCAACATGTTCACCATCACAGTCAACACATTCTTGCAATCTCCCACAGGCGATTAAAAAATGTTAATATTTCTATGGGAGTATCTTTATTAGAAAAACAGAACACAATTATCCCAAGAACAGGGTTCCACAAAAGATCGCCTTTCTTGTCAAAAGTGATACTAAAAGATTTCAGTATCCGATATTAAAACTCAACTATTTCTGGTTTGTCACAATTACCACATAATCTCACACACTTATTTTACTACAAAATTTCTAAATTACTACACTTATATATTTTCACACAAATTTACGTACTATTTAACAAATCTTTCTTTAGAAAGTTCAGAACATAAACAGTTAAAAATATTTCCATATTATTTTAAACCAGGAAACGCTTTTGATTTGAAAAAAAAAAAAAGATTCAATATTGAAATTGACGTAATCAATTTCGAATATTTCTCCCTTTTCTTTTAAAAATCAAAATTCTGCTCTGATATGTTTACATATGTTTTTCTATTATTATTTTATCTTATATAAATTTTGAATAGAATACTGTATGTAAAATCAAATTTCTGTCGAAACACGTGTCAACATATAATAAATTTCATCTATACCAATATTACACGGAGGCGCGTGGTGTAATGGTTAGAGTTGAAGGAAATGAACTCGTCATTCAGAATTCAACTGGACGAAGCAGTTTGCATTTAATATGGCGCTAATCCCCTTGGGAAAGGTATGAATCCAATTCTCCCTTCAGCTATGGGTAAATAGCAGGGCAGACCGGGCTCTTTAACCATGACTAGGTAGCCAGAAAGAAAACAAACTGAATTCAAACTGTTAATTCAAACTGTTAAATTGACCTTGTGTCGAATTCTGCTTGTGTGAAGGGGTTGGTAAATATATATAATATTACATATATTTTTACATTTAATTTTCAATATATATATATATATATATATATATATATATATATAATATATGATGAATAAATAGATCCGTCTGATATGAAAAGTTTTAGTGTTTAGTGTTCGATCTATGTGATGAATATTCGTTGTGGAATAAGTTCATAATTTATATCTGAATGCTAAGAATAAAATATTGTTTTTAATCTGACAAGAGTGTCCGATCATGGTGTAAAGTTAAAGAGCTAGTCTCACAGATCCATTACAACTGAATAGCAAGTTCGATCCTCATGATGATCTGATTTCAAAGCAAAAAGGGCACATTGTTGTTAGATATTTGTTTGTGCTATAACGCTAAAGCGACGATTCTTTCAAGCTGTAGCCGTGCCCGTGCTACTCTATGACTACACTACTTGGACTCTAACGATACGCTTGGAGAAAAGGGTAGATGGAAACTACACAGGGATACTGCGTGTTGTCTGGAGCACATCCTGGAACTAGCAACCCACAAAATAGCAGGTGTACGGCCACTTACTCCCTATTACAAAAACCAAGGATGAGGCTCCAGTTCTGGAGAACTGGGGAGTGTTGAGTACTCACTCATTGTCATTACACGCAGGTCCATTCTGATCCGTAGTGGTAGTACCTGTAAATGTATCATCTATGGGTAAAAAATCTGTTTGAAAACAGACCAGCAAAAACTTACATCAATCAGCTCTGAACGGATTCTGGATACCGTGATATCATTCACTAGAATTTTAAACTTTGGATTTTATTGTAAACATTTAAAATTCATTAATTTATTAGTAAATAATAAATTTCAATCTGACCTTTGAACCGAAAAAAGTCCACATGCTATAGGAATTTGGAGGTCAGATGTACTTTGCTTGGGTTCTGAAGATACAGTTTTTCAATTTCTGTTCATGCTCTTTAAAGTTATCTACTAGGGTGAGACAAATACAAACTGTTCGCAAAGTCCACGTGCACTTTTAAATTAAAAATACTTTAAAGTACACACATAAATTATGGACACATTGTATTTTACACTATTTTGGTAGCATGAGACACAATTCGCAAGATCCGGATGATTTTGCCGAGGCCGTGAAGATGATGAACCACACTAGACTGAGAGAAGCCGAGATTGCCTGGTACTCTCCGAGTGCTACTCCCCGGATTTGTCTCTATGGTTTGGAGCACGCCTTCGGAATCCACGGTTCTAGGCCCACCTGGCCATGTCTGATCGTCGAGGTTCTTGCAGCCCATGTAGAATTTCTTGAACTATCTGTTTACTGTAATGAGATCAACTGTAATGAGATCAATTATGGCTCAGTTCGAACACGTAAAGCTCTACTGCAACTGAATAGTGAGTTCGATCCGCGCTGGATGCCCCATACTTACGACATTGTGTCCCATCCCACCCGTGGCGAACCGGTTAGGTAAATACCTACTTCGCTTAAAAATTGAAGGCGTCCCATCGCGGTGTAATAGTTAGCAAGCAAGTCTAACAAACCCATTACTACTGAATTGTGAGTTCGATCCTCGCTGGATGCATCATACTAGCGACCTTGTGTCACACACTTCCCGTGGCAAACGGGTTGGGTAATATGGTAGGTTGATTTTTCCCTTTTTAAACATATTAAATTCTCTCAAATAGCGAAAGTTGTATGTTGATATAATGAGTACTGATACCAAAAACTAGATCTCTTAATTACACCATTGTCTGAGGAAATAGCATCAAAGATTGTCTACTAAAATGCACCAAATATCCTCGTTTTCGCAAAGTTTAGCCTAGAAATTGGTTAGAAAATTTAGCAATTTCACAATTTAAAACAGAAAAGTTGTCATTTTAAACGAAACGAATGAAACATTATAACTAGAATTCAAATTGAAAATATAACCCCATCACCACCGACACCTCCGATATGCTGCTTTTTATCCAATAATTAAGCTGTAACAGTGATAATATTTTATTTGAAATCTATTTCCTCAATCGAAGACAAAGATTTGAAGAAAGATATCTACTGTTGTATTTTTTAAATGTTAATTTACAACTTTCGCCACATGGAAAACGTTACAATTTCAAAATCGAACTCCCCTATTGGGTAAATAGGGTGTTCCGATTTAGATTATGGTGGACGTTCATCTGCGCAGCTTTCAAATCACACATGGCGTGAAGCAATACAAAACGTGTTATATTTATATTTTTTGTGTAGTTATTTAAAAAAAGTTTCTTACTGCACTCGGTACTATCAAATACGAATAATTTTTAAGCCAACCTATTTGACCCATAGATGGTACCCTAACAGGTACTATCACTCCGGCTCAGTGGATGTAGGAGTAATGGCAATAAAATCGTACTCCACACTTTCCCCATAACTTGAGGCTCAACATCAGATGCAGTTTAATGCCCTACCCAGGACACCCTTTTGTTGGGGGTGGAGATCTTACTCCTGTGTAGGAGATGCGATCAGAATATTCTAAGCTTTGCCGGCAAATTGTGTTAACACTGTAGTTATACCGATTCTCATTAGACTCTCTATTCTTTTGATCTTGTGTCAGACTAGGATAAGGCTAGTAAAACGCTATTGTTTGTTTTAATTTTGGAAGATGGGGAAAATCCCCGAGCAAGATTTCTAGGAATCCTCTTGTTCGTCCATATTTTGGGATTTTTTTTATCCCCGCGTTAGTCACAAATAATTATGAACTTTCCCAACAACAGCAGGCACTTCCAGTAAAAATTGGCCAATGAGAGACGAAGACAGAAAGCATTTTTAGATCGTTTGCAACTATCCTCAAATCAACTTCTAGTTGAACTTTCTGCCAGGAAGACCTATCTTTTGAATTGCCACTAGAGGAAACCTACAAACTAATATTACCAACTCAACAACAGAGGAAAATGCTAAATAATGACGCTTTTTTACTCTATGGGTAAGAGAGTTTCTCGGTGAAGTAAATTGGCCCTTTGACGTGAATTGAAATCAAAACTGTCAAATAACTATTAATAAATTCAATCAATAGTGTTTATTCCTCGGACTCATTAAATCCTGCCTTCAATCAAAATTTAATTTGAGGGGACAACTAAGTTTCATTTATAATTGTTTTATTTCTTTTACTCCTTTAATACATTTGATAATTCTACTTACTTATGATAAAAAGCCCTCTGACATTGAATTTTTAACTCCACCCCACTCAGGCAATATCTTTCAAAAATAAATGTTTACACCACCCGGAGGGTGTTTTTTTTTTGCTAGTAGTTATAATTGCAACCAAAAATTTACATATTAATCAACTTTTGGCATTAAATAATCCATAATGTATTTATATTCTGTTAAACTAACAAGCTAAACCAAAACATAAATTTCAGCATTAAATAGCCCATAATGTGTTGATATGCTATTAAACAAATAAACCAAACCAAAACATCAAATTTTGGCATTAGATACTCCACAAGGCGATGATGTGTCGTTAAACAAATAAGCCAAACCAAATCATCAAATTTCGGCATCAAATAATCCATAAGGTGCTTATATGTCGTTAAACAAACCAAACCAAACGAAACCTAACCAAACACTACTGTTCTTCTACAAGGATGACTTTGGCATTAAATAACCCACGAAGGCTTATATGCCATTAAAAAATCAATCTGTGCAAGTTTTTCACAGCAGTTGTAACTGGGATCCAAGTGATAGCAAGTCTCCTTAGCTCTCCAGGACTCTCCGTAGAATTATAGCCGATTTCAGCAGTGCTGTGGTCTGGACAGTCCCCATTCCTTCTCTGATTTCCAGTTCCCAAAGTCTCTTTTTCAGTTATTTTTTGGGAGGTCAGAAAATAGATACTTTCGAATATTGATGTCTTGAAAAGATGGTGCTACCATTGCCACTTGCCTAGCACCACACAGGTTACAATTTAAAATAAGGAAGGTATTTTTGCCGCATATTGTATATACATTTTATCCATGGATTTTGAGCTCACCGTGTACAGTCATTTTTTGATCAGTTGTAAAAGAAAGAAAGAAAAAAAAAGAAAAAGATATCACTATCCAAAAGTATGGCGTATGACTTATCAACACTTAGCACCATTGGCGAGCCAACCAGCGAGCTAGCGAGCCAGCCAGCCAGCCAGCGAACGAAAAAAAAAAAAAAATAAAGCAGCGTACGCCAGCAAAAGCTCTCTGCACCGCTGCCAGGTATGCAAATAGGTCAGTGTGTTATTACGCAGTAGGCAAGAACGGACGCTATCGGCCCACACGCACAGGTCTATTACAAAGAGACACATGAACGTATATAAGGCCGTGTTGTACACACTCACACACACACACACACAACTGAAACATGTGTATTTCATTAAAATCACAACTGATACAACGATAAGTAAAACCGTTTGTTTCTCATGGTTCTTTTCTTTCCTTTTTTATTTTATTTTCATCGTTGCTACTGTTATCACTCCCACTACTACTAATAATAATACTAACCACAAAGTCACTACGAACTGTATTAGTACCACAAAGTGACTAACACTACTGTTTTGCTGCAGCTGTATAGTAATGATAACCATGATTAAAACAAGTGTATATAACAACAGCAGCAGTAATGATAATAACATTGACCATACAACAAAATGGTAGGTGTACAAACTAGAATCTGTTCTTGAGAATGAAATGCATAAAATTCTCCGGGACTTTGAAATAAAGACGGATCACCTTATCACAGCCAGAAGACCCGGCCTAGTATTGATTACAAAAAAAAAAAAGAGAACTTGTCAACTGGTAGAGTCGTGCATGGATGTAAAAAAAAAATGTCAACTACAGGTGTAGGGAGTTTCCATCAACAACGACACTGTTACTCAACGACATGGCGGCACAGCTGATATGATATGGGAATACAAACATCGCCACAGCGCCTATAAAAATGCACCAACCGAAATAACGATTATGTAGAAAAATAGATACACGCTCAAACATTAAAATGATCTAAACATCATTGACAATAAACAATAAACGTTTCTGTGATTTCTAAATATTTTGGAGACCTTACCTTTGGGATTACCCTCGTATTTTTCACGACACAATCAATAAAACACATACACACACACACATGCGCGTGCGCGTACATATATATATATATTTGTTTTAAGTTACAATACATTTAAGGTGCGATTGTTACCATTGGTTTCAAAGCAGCGTGTTAGCCACTTATCGTCAAGACAATGCGTCTGTGAAAGCATTGGCGATAAGTAGCTAACACGCTGCTTTGAAACCAATGGTAACAATCGCACCGTAAATGTATTGTACCCTATAACAAATAAATGAAGCTCTAACACCCGTAATCAAGCACTTTATTGTCAATTCTCCAATACTAGAAAAAAACTATATATATATATATATATATATATATATATATATATATATATATAAGTGGATGATATCAAGTGTTACTTTGATAGGATTCAACCAAAATTGAGAACGTAGATATAAAGATTTAAGTATATATATATATTTTTATTTTACATATACGGAGTATTATAAATAAATAAAAGGATATGTACCTTTAGAAAATAAATTTATTTCGACATTATAGTCTCATCAGCTCTATTTTTGTTGATTTTTGTCTGATATTTCACCGAAAAAAGTGAAAAAAAAAAAAATTTAAAAATTTAAATGAATAAAGAAATAAAATGAAGAAACGGAAAATCACACCAGTAAGACCGACGGTGAAATATTTAAGACAAAAATCCACAAAAATAGAACTGATGAGTCTATAATGTAGAAATACATTTATTTTCTACCGGTAAATATCCTTATATATATATATATATATACATATATATATATATATATATATATATATATATATATATAGAGAGAGAGAGAGATGATTTTCTTTCCGTATATTGATTTGTAATATATCGATTTATCATGTCGTCACGCCGATCAAGGTCTCACAATCCTACTCATCTCCGGTCAAATACATATAAAATATTCGCTCACGTTCGACTTCACTTTTTCCTCTCTTCCTGATAAAGTAAGGGATTTTTTTTCTATATCTAAACCTACTTAAGTAACAGTACTTAAGGTACTGTTAGGAATTGAGTCCTTTGTTTATGAAAATGACTTGATTCGCCATTAAATAACCCGAAAAACGTTGATATACTGTAAAAAAACAAAAAAAACAAAAACAAAACAAAACAAAAAAAAATCAGTAAAAAAGAGAACAGATTTAACGGACTGTCTTGAGCCACAACTAATCGAAGTTAAGCAGCATTGGACTTGTTCACTAATTAGATGGGTGACCATTTAGTAACAGCAGGTAATGTAAATAATCTGAGGTCTGTGTATGAGATAAAGTAAAGCTTAGTAAATCCAATATACCCTATGTGTTCGCAGGTCGTCTAGTAAATAAATCTAAAAATGTCTCGCAGATATCTAAAAATATCTTGTAAATACTTAGAAGCATCTTGCAAATACATCTGGCATTGTGCCACAACTATGCCAGAATTAACTAACTCTGACCGCATCGCTTTGAACTCACAAACCACCGTATCCCTGTTGACACTTCCCCTTCCCTTCTCGCTCTTTTTCCTCACACCTTCCGTCGCATCCGCCCCTACTCTTCTTCTCCTCCATCCACCTTTTCAATGTATAAACACACTAGTTCTTGTCTCAAATATTAATTGAATGAAGTTGTTTGTGTTTTATCCGTTATTCCTCCATTTTAAATCACATTTTGTTGGATTTTACCCAATCTGTTACTCCCATAGGAAGGACTGAAAATTGAACAGACTGAAACGCTGTGTTAACAGCAATAACAATCATACGAAGACGAGGTTCAATTTTCTTAACAATATTTGGTTTGTATTTCTCCATTTAGGTATAAATAAGTAAGTACAATGCTTAAAAGCAGTGTACTTACAAACACACACTGAGATTTAATAAAAAAAAAAATGAATAACGACCCAGATCCGCTAGAAGAGGAACAATTTGAAAAAGAAAAACGTAAAAGTAGTGGAACGAGGTAAAAAGTAGAGGAACAAGGTAAAAAGAAAAAAGAAAAAAAGAAAGAAGAAATTGAGCCGATAAAAAATTGAACCCAATTCTGAGAAATAATAACAAGGACAAAGAAAAAGAAAAAGAAAGAAAAAGAAAAAAAAAGAAATGCTGCTTCTACTCATTTCCTCTTAAAATTGATTTTTTTTAAAGGGGCGCCGTTTGTCTATATTAATCAGCGAATATGAAAAGGGGAAGAAGAGGGAAACGATGAAGATAAGAAGGAAGAAATGAAGTATAAAGAGAAAAAGAAAAGGAAGAAAGTAAAGAAGATAAATACAAAGAAGAAGAAGAAGAAGAAGAAGAACAACAACAACAACAACAATAACAACAAGAGGAAGAAGAACATAAAGCATCACAAAATTAAGGGGATAATCTTAAACAATTATCAATACTTACTGAAAAATATCAATATTCATTATGATGATGATGATGATGATGATGATGAAGAAGAAGAAGAAGAAGAAGAAGAAGAAGAAGAAGAAGAAGAAGAAGGACGATGACGACGACGAAGATGACAATAAGAAAAAATTAAACCCAATATCACCTATGAGGGTTAAGGTCGTGCCGATTGTGATTGTGGCCCTTGGAACAATCCAAAAGGGGTTAGAAAAGTGTCTGGATGAATTAAAAATCGGAGGAAGAATCGAGACCATCCAGACTACAGCATTATTGAGAACGGCTGGAATACTCAGAAGAGTCCTGGAGACCTGAGGAGACTCGCTGTCACTCAGCCTCCAGTGAACCACCGGCTTCTGCAGGTGTGAAAAACTCGAATGGAGTGAAATAATAATAATAATACCTTCAAGGTACACACGGATCACCTAATCCCGGCCAGGAGACCGGACCTAATATTGATTGACAAGAAGAAGATATCTTGTCATCTCGTGAATTTTGCCGTCCCGGCTGATCACCGAGTGAAAATAAAAGAAAGCGAAAAGATAAACAAATACTTAGACCTTGCCAGAGAACCGAGGAAACTGGGGAACATGAAGGTGAAGGTCGTACCAATTGTAACTGGTACCCTTGTAACTGACCCCAAAGGTCTGGAAAAGAATTTGGGTGAATTGGAAATCAGAAGAAGAATCGAGACCATCCAAACTAAAGCACTGTTAAAATCGGCTAGAATACTTAGAAGAGTCATGGAGACATGCTGTCACTCAGCATTCAGTGAACCAACGGCTACGACAGGTGTGAAAAATCCGATAATAATAGTGATAATAATAATAATAAATTTGTCTGTTTTGTAAAAAAATGCGTCGCCAAAACAACTGCTTCCTTCCGCCTTAACAATTTTACAAGTAGCATGCCATATAATTATTTACTAAGCTTAGCTTAGATATGACACATGACTAAAAGTACGGGGCGCTCAGTGAGAATCGAACTCACTAACAATGATCTGCGAATCTAGCTTGTTAACCATTACACTTCGTGAGGTGCCCGGATATTACTTAAGAAATATAACGGAATATCAATACTTCAAATCGGACTTATTTCCTGTTGAAGATAATACAATTTGATTTTTTATCGTGTCATCAAACTTGATTTTTTCGTGTCATCAAACTGAACATTAAAAAAGCCTTTAGGACACAAACATTGATTTAGTATAATATATGTGTATATATATATATATATATATATATATATATATATATATATATATATATATTATATATATATAGTGCATTCTTTATTTATAGATATAGCAAGCTATATAACTAATATATGTATAATTTAGGATAGCGTAGGCGTGGAGTCAAAGGTACATGGTGATTGCCTAAAAATAACCTGTGGAAATATATATATATATATATATATATATATATATATATATTATATTTCCACATATATATATTATACTAAAGCTGAGCGAATCAATGTTTATGTCCTAAAGGTTTTTTTACTGTTTAGTTTGATGACACGAAAGTTATTTATCTGAAGGACAAATCATTACCTAAATAAAGTAGGAAAACATTTATTTATGTATTTGTCATGCTTCATTTCCCAACGGCGTTTAATTATAAGTACATAGCATTTTTTCAACACTTTCTTTTAGTTATTATCATTAGTTAAATATATATAGGCCATGCCATTTTCGCCTAATATATATATATATATATATATATATATATATATATATATATATATATATATATATATTATACTAAAGCTGAGTTTATCAACCTTCGCCAGCTAAAGGATTTTTTTCTTTTTATATTATGGACACAATATTTACACTTAGATATTCCTTGGTTTTAGCACTTCAAAGTGGTTGAAAAAAATTCAGTTTAATTGGTTTTAATTAGGCGTAATTAGCAATTAAGTCAACAACCGACCAATCCCTGTCTAAATTAGACCTGACTCTCTTCCCCTCTCCCTCTATATAGAGTTACCGTGAGTGGGCGAGTTAATGTGAGTAGTCGAGTTATACAGAGTGGGAGGCCCACAGCCTGTAAAAAATCAGCACTTGAACCCCCTCCCATCACCTAGGAGCACAAACTGACTGTTGATACTGCTTGCTTGTTTGCTCTCTCTCTCTCTCTCTCTCTCTCTCTCTCTCTCTCTCTCTCTCTCTCTCTCTCTCTCTCTCTATCAGTGATACTTATACTAATACTTAAAATTTCTTAAGCATGTAAATAAGACTTGACGTTTGAAGACGGTCGGAAAATTAAAACGAAAAGATTTTTGGTGGTCCCCAATAACAGTTTAACTACAGTCTATGAATTAACATTTTGCGAATTGGGTTACGGTTTTAGGGGATTAAAGTTGTTTTTAATTACGTATTGCTTAAAAGAAATAAACAGCAAAAAAAAAAAAAACAACAACAAATTACTATACATTTAATGAATTATTGAATCTATTATTGAGACATATATATCTATTTCAATCAGTTCATTATCTATCTATCTATCTATCTATCTATCTATCTATCTATCTATCTATCTATCTATTTCAGTCAGTTCATTATCTATCTATCTATCTATCTATCTATCTATCTATCTATCTATCTATTTCAGTCAGTTCATTATCTATCTATCTATCTATCTATCTATCATCTATTTCAGTCGGTTCATTATCTATCTATCTATTTCAGTCGGTTCATTATCTATCTATCTATCTATCTATCTATCTATCTCACTCAGTTCATTATCTATCTATCTATCTATCTATCTCAGTCAGTTCATTATCATATAGTTGTTTGTGTTAGTATTGCAGTGTATAATTTCAATTAAACTTAGTTTAAAAAATATTTTCAACATTAAATGTACAGTAATTTGAGTTTTTTGTTTATTCTTTAAAGCAATACGTAATTAAAATCAACCTTAATCCCCTAAAACTGTTGCCTAATTCGCAAAATGTTAATTCATAGACTGTAGTTAAACTAGCTGAAGCAGTGCCTGCTGTATATGAAAAAATAATTTGTCGATTGAATTTTTGAAAATATTAAAAAAAAAAAAAAAAAAAAAAATAGCGCTTTAGGCGTTTTATTATTGTGATTTTTTAACAATCTAACCCAAGCTCAATGGGTGACCCAACGGGTCACATCTTTTCTAGTATATATATATATATATATATATATATATATATATATATATATATGCTCCCAAAATCCGGTAGAGCTCTCTAGGAGCGACTTAAATTAGCTTTCACCGCCAGCATAAAGCAATAATCGTCTGTTTACAGACTGGATATCTCTGGTGATCGTAAAAATATATAAACAAATGTATTTATTAAATAGTTAAAACGCAGCTGTCAAATGGCCGAGAGGTTAACGGATCGGTCTGATGAAAAGTCAGTCATATTTCGCTCCTGGTCAAAGGTAGTTGTTGTGTCTAGCCACACTGAAGAGACCTGAAAATCGAAACACGGTGTCTGTGACTATATATGTTGGTACGTATCTCCCCATTGTCACGTGTGGAAATAGAATCATAAATTTTGCAAAGTCTGTCAATCTGATTATTCATTAATTTTAATGCAAACATTTTATTCTTTCTCCACGGTCGGTGGGGTTTAGAATACGCTGATTGTATCCCCTACAGAGGAGTAAGACCCCTAAAAAGGGTTCTCCTATATATGACATTGCATCTGATAGTGAAGCTTTTATGGAGCTCTGTCTCGTGTACCACTTCATTGCCATTGCTCCAGGGTCCACTCTAACCCGGAGTGGTAGTACCTGTTAGGGTCCCATCTATGGGTAAAATAGATGGAAATTATTTGTATTAAATAGGGATACTTGATATCATATAACTGTTCGCAAAAACTCTTAAGAAACTACACAAAACATGTGAATATGAATGTAGAATGTAGGCAATTCCCTAACCTCTAGGCAGAAAATAATCCATACGGGTTAACATGCCGTTAAAATCAATCAATCTTTTCTTTCTAAAATCAAATGTCACAGAATCTTTTTGCTTGCTTGAGTTAATAACCATAGCTACTTTAACAAAGTCATAGTGAGTGTATATCTTTAGAGGTATTCTAGAGAGAGAGAGAGAGAGAGAGAGAGAGAGAGAGAGAGAGAGAGAGAGAGAGAGAGAGAGGAGAGAGAGAGAGAGTGTGTGTGTGTGTGTGTGTGAGTTTTAGATTATTAGAGAGAAGGAGAGAAGGGAAGGAGAGACGAGGAGAGAGAGAGAGAGAGAGAGAGAGAGAGAGAGAGAGAGAGAGAGAGAGAGAGAGAGGGGGGGAGGGGGGGATATAACTTCAAATGCAGAAAGTTAACACGAAGGAAAAAGAAAAAGAAAACTTTTTTTTTTTATTGTAAACTTAGACCACCTGAAGCATTGCACGTGGTTTAGTACTGAGGGAAAACAAATCGCAAACCTCCACATCTGAAACTAAAAAAAAAAACTAATAAAACATTAAAAAAAAAATGAAAATAAATAAAACAGCCACAAATACTATCGCCTAAGAAGGAAAGATTTTTTGTTAGTGGAATATATCTTATAATAATGGAGATTGTATGTTTGTCTGTCTGTAATCAAAACTATATTACTACTCAAGTCACAATTTCGCTGATTTCATTTTTATTTAAACCTCAACCAACAAAAGGGAAACCAACTACTCTTGTGTGATAAAGTCTTATTATAATGAAGATTGTTTGTTTGTCTGTCTGTAACCGAAACTATATCTCCACTCAAGTCACAATTCCCTTTGTTATTTACGTCACATTCTCAAAGATTTTATTTTTTATTTAAACCTCAATTATAAATAAAATTGTTTTACATTATTAATACTGTTGGCCTAATCTACATACTAATAACATGCAATTGTATTTATATACACAGCAAAATAACGGTTTGCAGTGTGAACGGGAAGGCTAATTTGCATACTGATATTAAAATTTGATTTTAATAAATATGTGCTTAGTATCATTGATTTCTAATTGTTTGGTTTTATCTTAATAAATATGAACAAAAATCTCGGGAATACATCTTAAAAACATCGATTAACAAGAAGAAATAACTGTAATTTTATTCTTTAATTCCTATTTTAACTAAATAGTTAAATAAAGAAAATTTAGCAAAGAAAGAGGGGAGTGATGGAAGAGTAAGTTTCAGTTGTTCTATTGTTCGATTATACCTAACCTCTGTTTCAAATCTTTTTATCTGCATCCTTATTTAGTTTCATTAACCTTTCTAATTTAAATTAATATTTCATTACATTAATACTTGCACCCGGAGGGTGCATATATTTGCTAGTATATATATATAATATGTACTAGTAGGGATACTTGGCGTTGCCTTGGAAAGATAACTTCAAATAAAAAAACCGAGTTAAAATACGCACTTTAATATATTGTTATGATAAAAAAATACTAGAATAGAATATATTAATTTAAAGCAGACCGAGTTCGTATTTTGTTTTCTTAGAAAAATCATTCTTTATTTATGCAGGCATTTGCTTTTATGTGAACTCAGATAAATCTCCATACTTAAAGATAAGCATCTCAAATTATTAGACCAGTTCACATACCTAGGTAGTAATATCTCATCTACAGAAACTATTGCAACTCTTGCAATTCGCGGCAATCTCGTAGCACAAAGATAAAACAAAACACCCATGTTTATTAACTAAAAGAAAATATTCAACGACCTTGATGGGACTCGAACCCATAATCTTCAGTCCCGGAGACCGATGCTTATCCATTAGACCACAAAGATCGCGATATGGAATTTAAGAAAGTGAACCTATTGTCTAATTTTTTACTAAATGCATTGTCATAAATAATGAATATTAAACAAAATTCTATACCAAATACTAATTATGATAGAGTGTGGGTAGTTTAGGACAATTTAAAAAACTAGAATTAGCGACCTTAATAGGACTCGAACTCATAATCTTCAGTTCCGACAGTTTAACGACACTATACATGATGAAATAAACATCAAACCATAACACCTATATGATAACCACAACCCTATTACCCTTATGGCAAACCCCAACTCTTTTTATCATATATGTGCTAGAAGGTGGCGGCTGAGGGTCTTAGTGTTTTGCGTATGACCTTAAACTGCATCTAATGGTGAAGTTCCAATTAAGGAACTCTAGAGAATGTAGAGTACCCCTTTATCGCCATTATTCCCAGGTCCACCCTGACCCGGAGTGATAGTACCTATTAGGGTTCCATATATGGGTTAAATAGATAAAAAGTATAAAAATGTGTTCACAAAATTGAGTTTGAAAAAAAAATGAATACACAACAAGAATTAATAAAACGAAAGGTTTTCGGAAATATTACCCAACAAGGGTTGACATGCCGTAAAATCCAACTAACACGAGTCCTAAGCGTATCATCATGACCAAAAAATATATAACAAGATTATATACCTAATATTTGATTAGCAGAGAGGTATGTTTAGGACAATTAAAAATACGCACTGACCTTGATGGGACTCGAACCTACAACATTCGATTCCGGAACTCGATGCCTTATCTAATAGGCCACAGGGACGTAACTGATTATTATCTATTTGAAACGGCCAAAAATACTATTTACCACACAAAGAATAAAAAATAAATCATCTTGTTTATTAACAAGACCTGAAACAACGATCACATATTTCAAAAAACGACTTCCTATCGATTGGGCCATGCTCGGATCGAAACCGTAACATTCAGAGCTAGAAACAGATGATTAATCCGTTGGGCTACAAGGGATAGACAGTCTTTCTCTATCACATATATATTCAGGTCAGTTAAAAACAAAATCGATTTTTTCGGCTCTGTATACCGAAGCCTTACATTTAGGCCACCAGCTCTTCGTCTTTCATGATGCATCATCATCATCATCATCATCATCATCATCATCAAGTCGTTCTATCAGCACAGATTCACTTGACTCTCTCTCTCTCCCCCCTCTCTCAACCCCCTCTCTCTCTCGCCATCCGTCCTTATTGGTCATCACTCTTGGTAAGTACTCTAGACAGCATCCGGTATCCGCGCAGAGTTGATGTATGTACGAATTTGGCGGTCGACCAACACTAGTGTGTCCATGTGTAGGAGTCCACAGGAGAACATCGCTTATAAGGTTGTCAATGCTCCTTTTGCAGTGTCTGAATTGAGAGACATTTGGTTTTAATCAAAATATCCTCTGTGTTCGTGACTCTCGTCAATTTTTGTAACTCTCGTCAATTCTCGTAATCGTTGAAATCATCTTAATCCTCAGTTCCGACAGTTTAACAACTTTGTACACAATGAGAAAAATAGTTTACACCATGGCTATTTTTAAAAATCACTGCTCTTTGTCAATCTTAACCAGACACA
Organism: Doryteuthis pealeii; assembly: GCA_023376005.1. Taxonomy (NCBI): domain Eukaryota; kingdom Metazoa; phylum Mollusca; class Cephalopoda; order Myopsida; family Loliginidae; genus Doryteuthis; species Doryteuthis pealeii. The sequence continues at coordinate 60,591,672 of CM042154.1, forward strand.
AATCAACAACCGCATATTTAAACAAAAACTTCTCTGAAATTTCTCTGAATTTTTTTTTATATGAGGCTTGATAATTAGTTCATGTGATTTAAACAAGATGGACACATCTCCGCCCTGGATGATAAACATCTCAAATTAGAAGACCAGTTCACATACCTGGGTAATAATATCTCATCTACAGAAAGCGATGTAAATATACGCATAGGAAAGGCATGGGCTGTAAATCAAAATGTTCACCATGTTCATAACACTTGTCACATCTTATAAGTCTCGTCAATTCTCGTAACTCTTATTCGCGCCAATCTCGTAATCTTGTAGCCTAAAGACAAAACAAAAACACCCGTGTTTATAAATTAAAAGAGAACATTTAACGACCTTGATGGGACTCGAACCCATAATCTTCGGTTCCGGAGACCGACGCCTTATCCATTAGGCCACAAGGCCCTTTCCGTTTTTAATTCATTGTACACAATTAGAAAACGTATTTATTACATATATATTTAAAACATGAATACATATTTATCAAGATTAAATCTTAAGTTTTGATTATGGCAGAGAATAAATAACGTTTAAGATAATTAGAATATCTAAAAGATTTTAAAGACCTTGATTGGATTCGAACCCATAATCATCGATTCCGGAGATTGATACTTTATGCAAGGCCATACACAGTAACGATCTAATGTAAACAATCAGAAAGTTAATTTATGACATATCTATGTAAAAAGTAAATACATTTCTTCTTATTTCCATTATCATCTTGCAACACCCTATGGTTAAAAATGAGACCGTCAAAATTGAATTATCATACTGTGGTATATCGGCAGGTTTTGCTAGTATTTCTCAATATTAAATTCAGAAATTTTGATTATGGCAGAGATTTGGGAACGTTTAAGACAATTAAAAAAAAAGCACGGCCTTGATGGGACTTGAACCCATAATCTTTGGTTCCGGAGACCGACGTCTTATCCATTAGGCCACAAGGTCCACGGCTGTAGAAATCTATTGTCCACGACCAATAAGTTGATTTACCACACATCTATTTAAAACATAAATACATATTTATCAAGATTCGATCCAGAAGTTTTGATTATGACAGAGAATGGGTAACGTTTTAAAAAATTACATCTTGCATATTCCTGTTAGCCAATTACATATTAACTATTACTTTAACTAGCAAAAGAAAAGAAACAAAACAAAAAACGACCTCCGGGCAGTGTAAAAATCTATTTTTGAAAGATTACCTGAGGTGGGTGCGTGCTAAAAATTACATGTCAAAGGGTTTGTATCATAAGTAAGCAAAATAATCAAGTTTATGAAAGGAGTAAAAAAAACAAAAAAACAAAAAACAACAAAAAGCCAAAAACAAAAAACAAAAAAACAAAAAACAAAAGAATTTGAAATGGAAACTTAGTTTTGTCCCCCTCAAATAAAATGTTGCGTGCATCTATTGAATATTAATTAAATAATTATTTTGAATATTTTGCACATAAATTTTGCAAAAAATCGTAGGTATTTACTTATTTGTACACTTTTTGTTAACTTCTTGTTACTAAAGAAAGGACAAGAGTAAAAAAAAAAAAAACAATTTTTAAAACTGCGTATTTAAATTTTGAGTGTATATAACACAGGGTTGTTTTTATTTTATGTATAAACGATTTTAACTATAATTAAATGCACATTAATAAACTTACGCAATCATTGAGAATAGTGGGACGTAAGCTCTGACGTAGTTTTGGTTACAGACAGAAATACACCCAATCTCCATTATCAATAGAGATAATAGATACAGATTCGCATCACAAATTTTAACACATTATCTATTATTATAACCCTTACATATTATCACTTGCCTTTTATCTGGTATCACATACATTTTACACATCACCCTTTGCTGCGTCATTAAGAGAAAAGAGTTACAAATTTTTTCCCTGATTGAATAAACCGGTTTATGTATAGATACGTGAGTGATAGTGAGTATTTACAAAAGTCGTTACAAAACCCTGAGACAGGGATGGGTAAAAAAAGGGCCAAGTAAACTAAGGGGTCAGGTGAGCAGTCAAAAAGGATTCAAAGTTGAAAGACTACCAGAGATATGACAGAAAAATATGCCTCTATCTTTAATGACTCGGTTCCACCTTTGCTTGGTTCGTTGGATTTTACGACATGTCAACCCTTGTTGGGTTATTTTATGCCGAAGACGTTTTTGTTTTATTCATTCTGGGTATTCAATTTTTTAAAAACTAATTTTTGACCACATCTTTAAAAAAGCATTTTTGATCTATTTAACTCATATATGGGACTCTAACAGGTACAATCACCCCGGTTTACAGTGGACCTGGGAGTAATGACAATGAGATACCCAGGGCTCCAGAATTGAAACTCACCACTAGATGCAGTTTAACATCATACCCAGGACACTAAGACCCTTAACCACTGCCTTCAAGTACATATATGATAAAAGGGTTGAGGGTTTGTCATAAGATCAATACAGTCGAGGCAATCGTATCATTGCGACAGCTTCTAAAAAAAAGAGACACTCGTTTAGTAGCGGTTATCATTATCGTCGTAGAAAATAGACCCAACGATCCGAGTTCAAATCCTGAACGAGACTGATTTCATTTCAAGTATCTAATCATAATAATAATAATAAAAAAATAATAATAAAGGGAACGTGTAAACTGGTTGACTTCGCAGTTCCAGTAGATCACAGGGTGAAGATGAAGGAAAACGAAAAGATGGACCTTGCCAGAGAATTGAAAAAGTTGTGGAATATGAGGGTCAAAGTGATACCAATTGTAATTGGTGCACTTGGAACGGTTCCAAAAAGCTTGGAAAAAAGACTAGAGGAACGGGGAATCAGAGGAATAATTGAGACCATCCAGACTACTGCATTGTAACTATTCTTAATACAAATAGTGCACATACAATTAACTGTTTTCAAGCATTCCTTTCTAGCATTAATAATTCTATGAGGGTAATCCCAAAGGCAAGATCTCCAAAATATTTAGAAATCATAGAAACGTTTATTCTTTATTGTTAATGATGTTAACATCATTTTGATGTTTTAGCATGTATCTATTTTTCTACATAATCACCATTTCGTTCGATGCCTTTTTGTTGGCACTGTGGCTTTGTTTTTGTATGTCCATGTCATACCAGCTCGACGCTATATTGTTGAGGAAGTGTTAAACCATACACCCAACAGTGTTGCCAATAGCTACCCGAACAGTTTACCCGCGTCCCCAGTACTTTGGATACCTTACTTAGGGATTGCCCTCTTATCTAATAATAATAGTTTGACACTTGGATTGGAGTGGACGCACGTGCACAGCATAGTTGAGCTAGTTAAGTCACTTTTAGGGTAGAGACATTCTCTCACCCGTGTTAAAATAAAACCTTGTTAATTTCCAACAACCTGGGTTTTGCATTTTCATTGTGTTCCATATTTTATCTGTACGTAAAAATATAACAATTATTTGATACGAAAGCCATCCTTGTAGAAGAACAGTAGTGGTATTATCCAACGCATAACTGGGAGATGAGGAGAAAATACCTTTCCCTTAGGTATTAACCTGAAAGTCAACGTATTTGCAGGACTGGAGTTCAAACCCTCTAACAAGGTTGTCACAGCGCAGCACGTTAGCCACTGCATGACTTAATAAGAATAATTTGTTTTGTTTTTTGGTTTGGTTTGATTTGTTTTACGGCATATCAACCTTAGTGGGTCATTTAATGCCGATAAAGTTTTTAAATAAATTCATTCTTAATGGATAATACATTTTTTTAATAAATACATTTTTCTATTTAACCCATAGATGGGACCCTAACAGGTACTACCACTCCGGGTCAGAGTGGACCAGGGAGCAATGGTGATGAAGGGGTGCTCCACATTCCCCAAACTGGAACCTCACCATCAGATAGAGTTTACGTCATTCCCAGGACATGTAGACTCGCAGCCACCGCCTTCTAGCACCCATATGATAAAAAGGGGTTGGGGCTTGCCATAAGGGCAATAGGCTTGGGAAAATCATATAGGTGCTAGATCTTGACATGTCCAGCCGATTGATCGGAGGGGGCCGAATAATTTGTTTGTGCACAATTATATATATATATATATATATATATATATATATATATATTCATTAAAGGTTAACTTACCTTGTAAACATTATAGCAGCAAAGTAGTTAATCCAAAAGGCTCAATATATCTTGTAAAATATAGAGCAGTAATAGTTGTAGAAAAGTTATTTCCCTACCACGGTTTCAGTGTTCTTAGTACACCGTTTCAGGGGAACTAAGTAAATCTATGTGGCTAATGAAATAAATACTAGTCTGGTTTAAGCTTATTTTTTTTCACCAATTTTTATTTTCTCTAATAAATGTGTCATCGCAACCAAAAAATATTGATCAAGATTCTTTCACCCCAGTGCTAATTAAGACGGAGAGCGGGAAATGCTAAAGTTCCATCAATAGATGGTAGAGAAATAACCCAACAATGGTTGGCATGCCATAAAATCCAACCAACCAACTAGTTGTGATTATGGTAGAGAATCGGTGAGGTTTTTACCTCAATACAAAACAAAATCAGGATTATTTGGATTATACGGACTATTGTCCTCAGCTTTATTGTTATCTGTACAACGTTTTGGTCGATGTGTCCTCCGGTCTTCTTCAGGTATTTCATGTCGGACTTGGAAGCCTTCTAGAACTCAGGAAGCTTCTTTTCGAACTCAAGAACCTTCTCGTCGTAATCGGGAGCCATCACGGAACTTTGAACCCAACCCTTTATTCAATCCACAGGGGTATCCTGTTCTCATTCCGTTAATCATAGCTGGGTACAAGTGTTAAGTTGTATTAAACATTAGTCTATGTTACTGTCACCCTTGACCAATAGTCCGAATAATCCAAATAATCCAAACTCATCTGAAAATTTCAGAGAAATAAAACAAAATCAAATATATTATATATATATATATATATATATATATATATATATATTGTTTCTTAGGATATATTTTAAATGATAAGAAAGTCGATTTAGCACGTATCTATTTAAAAAAAACAACAACAAAAACAACAATATTTGTCAATTGTAAAAAGACATGAACGAACAATTTTTTTATTTCAAGAATTTTTATCGATTAAGTCACATATTCAAGAAAATAAACCAATCAACAATTTTTGTTTTCTTTAATGTCATCGCAACCAAAAAATATTTATCAAGATTCTGTCACCTCGGTGTTAATTAAGATGAAGAGCGGGAAATGTTAAAGTTCCATCAATAAATCTATTCAAAATTATTTGTTTTCGATAGGAATACATAAAACCATATGATTGGAGGTGTGTGGTGTAATTGTTAAAGTCGTAGAAAATGGACTTGTCAACGCTAGTTCAAATCCTGGACGAGACTGTTTGCATTTCACATAGCGCTAATACCCTTGGGGAAATGTATAAATCCAATTCTCCCTCCAGCTATGGGTAAATAGTAGGGCAGGTGGGCTCTTTAACCTTGGCTAGGTAACCTGTCTAGTAGAAGGAAAACTCTGAATTCAAACCTGTTAAACTCCGCTTAAGAAATTGGCCTTGTGTCTCATCCTGCTCGTGCGGAGGAGTTTGGTATATATATATATATATATATATATATATATATATATATATATATAAAAGTTATTTCCCTACCACGGTTTCGGTGTTCTTAGTACACCGTCTTCAGGGGAACTAAGTAAATATATGTGGCTAATGAAATGTATACTAGTCTGGTTTAAGCTTATTTTTATTCTATTTCTCCTAAGAGTCAATTAACTTTAGTCTTCAAAGCTTGTTCCTTTGAAGTTAAACCTATGTTGACAGGCAGATGTGATTAAAGCTTCTATCTAGCCGTGCCCTCCCTATCCTATATTTTTATTTCCGCTTCTTTATTTCCTGACAAAGCGGACCGGACTAGAAAATACATCATTGCAACACTGAAGGACATGGGACTACCTGTGGACATCAAATCGAACACTAAAATTGAGAACTTTCTAGATGTTACTTTTAATCTCATTACAGGTAATTTTGAACACTACATGAAACCAAATGCTGACCCAATATATATTAACTCCGGATCTAGCCACCCACCCCCAGTTATTAATAAAATCCCAGGCCTAGTTGAATACAGAATTAGTAAAAATTCTTCTAATCAGGAAATTTTCAATAGGGTTAGCGATACGTATAACAAAGCATTATACGATACACTAGTAATAAAATAAAATTTAAACAAAAGCAACAAAATGATAAATTAAATAGGAAAAGAAGCAGAAATAGAAGAATTCTGTGGTATAACCCACCATTTAACCTACAGGTGATAACAAAAATTGGAAAGATACTTATAAATTTAATAAATAAACATTTCCCAGTTGACCACACTCTACACAAAATCTTTAATAAGAACAACTTAAAGATTATATTCTCCTGTATGGCACAGTATAGATAGGATAATTAAAAAACATAACAACAAAATAATTAACAACCATGTAAATAATAGAAATAAGGAAGGAGACAAACAGAAAAGCTGAAATTTCCGAGACCCAAGCAGCTTTCCGGTGGAAGGAAAGTGTTTAAGCAAGGGTGTAATTTACCTTGCATCGGTAACGTTTACACGTGAACCGGGCACTACTAAATTTTATGTAGGTTGTACAAAATCAGATTTCGAAACTAGATTCACAAACCATAAACACTCTTTTTTAAAATACTAAACTAAAAAAATGCAACAACTTTAGCTAGCTACATTTGGAATTTAAAGCATCAAAATATAACACCTATTATTAAATGGGAAATATTAAAGAAATCAAGTACTTGCCGAGGCTTAACTGATCCATGCTTCTTGTGCTTACAAGAAAAAATAGAGATAATTAGATTCCCAAATAAGAATGAATTAGTGAATAAAAAGGATGAATTCCTAGGTAAATGCATGCACAGGTTACGTAACGCATTAATGTATCACTAAAATTAATTTAGATATAATATAATAAATGCACCAAGTATAAAAAAACCCAATTAGCTCAGTAAACTCACCAGAATACTAGAATTTCAAAAGTTCAAATAAGTAAGAAGTAAAGAAAGAAGGGGAAATAAAAATATAGAATAGGGAGGGCACGGCTAGATAGAATCTTTAATCACCTCTGCCTGTCAACATAGGTTTGGCTTAGCACTAACTTCAAAGGAACAAGCTTTGGAGACTAAAGTTAATTGACTCTTAGGAGAAATAGAATAAAAATAAGCTTAAACCAGACTAGTATATATTTCATTATCCACATAGATTTACTTAGTTCACCTGAAGACGGTGTACTAAGAACACCAAAACCGTGTTAGGGAAATAACTTTTCTACAACTATATATATATATATATATATATATATATATATATATATATAAGTAATCCACAGACACTTGTTTCGAGGTTTCACCTCTCATCAGTGTGGTTATATTTTAAGTGCTACCCCTGGCCAGGTTTGAGACCTGAATGAATTTTCGTCCGCCAAGTCTCTTACCCATGCGGCTGTCAAATATATGAGAATATTTAACTGATACATTTCTAAGCGGAAATGAATTCACTAGATTACTCTAACTTTGTAAACAAAGTGAGATACCAAACTCTTCCGAACGAGTAGGATGTGACAGAAGGTCAATTTCTTAAGCGGAGTTTAACAGGTTTGAATTCAGAGTTTTCCTTCTCCTAGACAGGTTACCTAGCCAAGGTTAAAGAGCCCACCTGCCCTACTATTTACCCATAGCTGGAGGGAGAATTAGATTTATACATTTACCAAGAGTATTAGCGCTATGTGAAATGCAAACAGTCTCGTCCAGGATTTGTACTCGCGTTGACGAGTCCATTTCCTACGACTTTAACCATTACACCACGCGCCTCCGATTATATGGTTTTATGTATTCCTATCGAAAACAAATAATTTTGAATAGATCTATTGATGGAACTTTAACATTTCCTGCTCTCCATCTTAATTAGCACTGAGTTGACAGAATCTTGATAAATATTTTTTGGTTTCGATGACATTAAAGAAAACAAAAATTGTTGATTGGTTTATTTTCTTGAATATGTGACTTAATCAATAAAAATTCTTGAAATAAAAAAATCGTATGTTCATGTCTTTTTACAATTGCCAAATATTGTTGTTTCTGTTGTTGTTTTTTTAATAGATACGTGCTAAATCGACTTTCTTGTCATTTAAAATATATTCTAAAAAACAATATATATATATATATATATATATATATATATATATATTATATATATATATATATATACTGTAGTGTGAGATGGTCACTATTTCAGCTTTTTGCTGGAATGGTGTACCAAAGGCAGTATTAATTGGTAGAGTGCTCATAATATAATAGAGCTGTTATATAATATAATAAGATAATATATAGGTTTTACATATCTATTTATTGGTGACAAAGGAACATTCACAACCATATTGGTTTCATGCGATGCATTCATCAGGTGAAGATGTTTCAAATGTGTCACATTTGAAACATCTTCACCTGATGAATGCATCGCATTATACAAAGTGTGTAAAAGTGTGTAAAAAAATACAAAAAATCTCGATACTTTTTGACACACCTTGTACATAATAAAAAAAGTTGGGGGGAAACAGAACTGAGGTAATCTAATCTTGATTAATATTGTTACATAATCTATGCATAGATTATTGTCAACCCCCTGTATTTCTGAAGGGATGGCCGCTTTTCATATCACGGGCGGGTGGAATATTACAGAAAGCCCGCGAAATACGTGAAGTCACATGGGACCGAGTTAACCCTCAGTTCCAGCTTGGACGTCAGGCAGAAAGCATGTCTTCCTTAGCTGGAATCAAATGCACACGCGCGTTGTGTTAGTGAGAAGAAGAAGTTTAAGCAATGCAAGTTTAAAGAAATAATATGGTGTTCTTGCTTGATGAATGTCTTGGCAAAAAGACTGACCGAGAAGAAGGAATGAATCAAAGACGAACAGCCAACAAGAATCTGGAAATAGAATTCAACATGGAGAGAAAGAATAGAAACGACTAGAGATCACCAAATGGCCAAAGAAGTAAGTAATGCAAAATGCATATGCATCTCTCTGTCTACCTATGTTTATCTCTCTCCCCTCTCTAGTAAAAGAACACTTGTGTATATACCTAACATGAGTATATGTAACAATATTTCCGTGTTACAGTGACATGTTTAATAAGAAAAAGAAAAAGAAGGCAATTAGCAACTAAGACAGTATAGCGCCCGCCAAGGAACCACAAGGTTGCTGGTTCAATATCGGTCCTCACCAACTCAGCGCATGAATAACACAGTGACCTGTGGGGTAAACTGAGGAGCTGATGGTAAGTGTGGAGTTGCATCTTAGACGCAAAACAATCTCCTTTATCTAGCGCTAGTGAAAAGGGGATAGACTCACTTGCTGTCTGGCTGATACCGACATTAGACCACACCGACGAATTTACTTTTCCTTACCAATAGGAAGTCGGGTTTTGAATTTTGGTTTCGTTGATTCGTGTCATGTTAAGATTGAAAAACATAAGTCTGACAAGAAATACCTGAGGAAGGCCGGAGGGCACATCGTCCGAAACTTTGTGCAGATAACAAAAAAGATGAGGACAATAGTCCGAATAATCCAAATAATACTAATGTGGTAAATAGTTTTTCTCAACGTTTAACAGATGGCGTTTGTGGCATGACCCAAGTTCAACTCCCAGCCAAGTCGCTATATTTTATACAATTAAAAAAAAAAATTCACTGAACATATCTCACGGCGATAATCAGAACTGAAATAAATCTTCTTATTATAATGGAGATTATATGTTTTTCTTTTCTATAACCGAAACTTTATTACGACTCAAGTCACAATTCCCTTAGTTATTAACGACACATTCTCCATGATTTTATTTTTATCTAAACCTCAATTGTTAATAAAAGTGTTTTAAATTATTTATACTGTTGACCTTATCTACATATTAGTAACATGCAATTGTATTTATATATACAACAAAATAGCGGTTTACAGTGTGAACGGGAAGGCTAATTTGCATATTGATATTAAAAATTTGATTTGGATAAATATGTGCTTAGAATTATTAATTTCTAATTGTTTGATTTTATCTTAATAAATATATGCAAACATCTCGGGAATAAATCTTAAAAGAAATCCATTAACAAGAATAAACAACTGTAATGTTATTCTTTAATTCCTATTTTAACTAAATAGTTAAATTAAGAAAATTTAGCAATGAAAGATGGGAGTGATGGAAGAGTAAGTTTAAGTTGTTCGATTTTTCGATAATACCCTCCTCTGTTTCAAATCTTTTTATCTGCATTCTTATTTAGTTTCATTAGCCTTTCTAATTCATTATAATATTATGTTACATTAAAACTTACATACTTGCGCCCAGAGGGTGCATATATTTGCTAGTAACCTTGATGAATATGTCTGGGTCATGATGAGACACTTAGTGGAATAAAAAAGTAGTAATTTATCCATTCTTTTGAATTTGTGGTTAAACTAATATTTATCTGTGGATATACCACAGTATGATAATTTAATTATTACAACGTTTGATATATCTACTTAAGAGCTATTGCAAAATAGTTAAGTATACAAAAAAGTATAATAATCTTGATTTAACTCTATCTCCCACTCGTTTTCTTTCTTTCCTTCTTTTCATTTTTTTATATTCAATTAAAACAGATAAGCGTTATCGCTTCGGCGCGTTCACCCTCACGCTGTCTTTACCCTACTCTTTTTCTTTCTTTCTTATATTTTTTCTATGTATATTATCCTTTTTATTCCCCTTCTTTCTTTATAATAAAAATGGAATGGTTCATTATTTAGCTGAGGTGACAACACTCATAAAAAAAGATTCGGCGGATAAGCAACACCAGATAATCAGAATTGGCATTTTTGCATTTCATCTTGGACGATTTGGACGGTCTCATTTTTAACCAGAGGCTATTGCAAGATGATAACAGACAATCAGGAACACGACTATTAATATATAGACTAGCAGGACCTGTAGATATACCACAGTATGATAATTTAGTTATTATAACGTTTGATTTGTTTACTTAAGAGCTATTTGCAAAATAGTTCAATATGTAAAAAGTATAATAATCTCTATTTAACTCTCTGTCTCCCTTTCTTAAAAGTGTGTGTTGGGGTGTGTGTGTAAAATATTTGCATTGATTTGCCGTTAAAAATCTGTGAGGAAGCGTTTAAAATATCTACATTAATTTGCCGACAGAAAGTGACAAAAACACGACTCGGAAAATATCTAAGTTGGGTCGGAAATTACTCAAATATATTCAGTAATTCACAATGTAACTTCCTTTTTTTCAGGTCATTTTAATTTTACGTTGGGCATTTAAGCGACGCAAGACCATTTGGAATGTTTCATTTTTAAAATTGGGTGAAATAAAATGGAAAAAATAAGAAATCTGCGATTAAGCGACACCAAATAATTTGGATTTACCTTTTTGTATGGCATCTTGAACAATTTGGACAGTGTCATTTTTAACTAGAGGGTGTTGATAATGATGATAACGGATGGAAGATTTAGGAACAGGCGTATTAACATATAGATTATATGAGATGTGAAACGGTCGATTTATATATCAAAAACAATTTCTTATCGATTAAGAAAAGAAATCTGTTTTGAAATATAAAATCATTTGTTCACATCTCGTATAATTAATTTTTTTTTCGTCTTTTAATAGATACGGGCTAAATCGACTTTCTTGTCCTTTGTAATATGTCCTAAGAGAAATTGTGACCAAATTGTAAGGAATCAAGAGCCGGTTTAGCTCAGTCGCTAGAGCGTCAGCATAGGAATAACCGGCGACGATACCGGCCCTAACCGACTCAGCGTAATGAGTAGCACAGGGTTATGTGCTGTAAAGTGAGGAGCTGATGGTAGGCGTGGCGCTCCCACCTTAGATGCTAAATAATCTCCTTGTCTAGCGTTAGTGAAAAGGGGATAGACCCAATCGCTGTCTGGCTGATACCGACATTAGCCCATCCCGCCGACTAACTTATCCGTAACTGAAGATGATGGGTTCAATTCCCGTTAAAATCTAAATTCGATTTTGTTTTAGATTGTGGTAAAAACCTCAACGATCCTCTAGGATCTTATTATAATGGAGATCTGTGTTTTTCTGTCACAATTCCCTTGATTATACACATTCTCCACGATTTTATTTCACTAATAAAATTGTTTTACATTATTATACTGTTGGCCATATCTAATACTCGGTATTTACCTCGTACCACACGTGTACGGGTTGGTACAAGCCCTATAAAAGTGGTACCACCCACAAACCGTTGATCCCGTCGGTATTCCTCCTCAAGGGAGGCACCTCAGACACTGGGCAATAAACCTGCCCTGTCCCTTTAATTCAAGGGTCAGGTGTTGTCTGTGGGGATGGCCCCTAGGATCAACGATGTTAGCTTGTACGGCTGGGCCATATCTACATGATATTTTCCACGTACCCACTTGTACGGGTCAGGCACAAAGGCCCTATTTATGTGGGACCACCCACAAGCCGAGACTCATGAGGTGGGCAGGTGAAAATTGCGTCGATCCGTCGGCATTCCCCTCAAGGGGGCGCCTCAGGCGCTGGGCAATAAACCCAGCCCTGCCCCTTTAAATCAAGGGGGCAGGTGTTGCCTGGGGGGATAGCCCCCTGGGATCGACGCCGTTAATTATATCAATGGTCCAGAGGCGAAGCCACTGTTGACCATATCAACATGAATATTTACCGCGTACCCCACTTGTACGGGTAGGCACAACAAAGTCCTATTAACGTGGGACACCCAAAAGCCGAAGCTCATGGAGTGGCAGGTGAAAAATTGCGTCGATCCGTCGGCATTCCACCTCAAGGGGGCGCCTCAGGTGCTGGGCAATAAACCCAGCCCTGCCCCTTTAAATCAAGGGGGCAGGTGTTGCCTGGGGGATGGCCCCTGGGATCGACGCCATTAATTATATCAATGGTCCAGAGGCCGAAGCCACTGTTGATATATCAACATACTCATACCATGCAATTGTATTTTATATTACAGCAAAATAGCAGTTTACACTGTGAACGGGAAGGCTAATTTACATATTGATATAAAAAATTTGATTTTAATAAGTATGTGCTTAGTATTATTGATTTGGTTTTATCTTAATGAATATGAGTAAAAAAAATCTTAAAATAAATCCATTAACAAGAAGAAATAACTGTGATCTTATTCTTTACTTCCTATTTTAAGTAAATAGTTAAATTAGGAAAATTTATCAATGAAAGGAGTGAGGTAAGAGTAAGTTTCAGTTGTTCTATTTTTCGATTATACACCTTTCTGTTTCAAATCTTTTATCTGCATTCTTATTTAGTTTCATTAGCATTTCTAATTTAATTTAGAATTGTATTACATTTAAACTTAAACAGCTGCACCCGGAGGGTGCATATATTTGCTAGTAATCATAACGAAGATGATCTAAACTTGATAGATATTTTCTTGTTCCACTAACACGTTTAGTAAAACAAACAAGAAAATTGTAAATTGGTTCATTCTCTTCCATACCAATAGGAAATAGATTTTTGGGACATGTGATCGTGTCTTGTTAAGATTGAGAAACATAAAGGTTTGTTTTCTTTTGATATACTAGCACCACCCCCAAATAAAACACCCTCCGGGTGGTGTAAAAGTAAATTTTCGAAAGATATTGCCTGAGGGGGTGGGAAAATTAAATAAATAAAATAAAACGTTTAACATTTAAAAAAAAAATTAGTTACTTAAAAAGCATCCTATCCACTCCACTCCACTGAGATATTTGTTTTACGACAGTACAATTTTTCAGACTCTTATCTTTAGAGAAAAATTAAAAAATCGTAAGAGTAGAATATATTTTTTCGGATTTCATAAAATTAAATAAGTGAGGGAGGGATCAACCTAGTAAAAAAAATATTTTCCTAATATATTATAGGAAAAAAAACTATTTTAAACATAAATTCAATCTAAAGGTGAATAAGTATCGAAATTTTCGTGAAAATTTGATAATTAACTGATTTTTCATTGAAATTTTAATATTTTTACGTAGTAATGATACAGACTATAAATTCAATACTCATTGATAAATTAAATTCCTGAACGTAAGCAGTGATGTAGTTTCGGTGACAAACAAATAAAGACCGAATCTCTATTATTGATAAATATGTGGTAAGTAGATTTTCTGTTGGGGAGTAGACAAACTACCCCATAAGATGGACTTGTCTGAGGACTATTTAGTGGCCAGCTCTCGGGGCAGCCTAAGAGCAACGTAAGACTAATCGTATTTAACCGTGAACCGTTTTCTTCTAGGAAATAAACCTTCTTGTTACATGTACATGTGTGTCGACCTTCATAGATTCCACGATACAATATTTTCTCATTGAGTTTACTAGACGATGTTTGTGGCCTAATAGATGATGTCGTCGGTAATCCTGACCGATGGGAACTACACAAAAATGCTACGTGATGTCCTCAACAAATCATGGTGCAGCACCCACAAAAAGCAGCCGTACGACTACTTACCTCATCTAATAGAAACAATGTAAGTCAAACAAGACACGTTAGAAACTGCTCGAGAAGTAAGGACGAGCTCATAAGTGATGTTCTCCAGTGGACACCTCCATATAGACACATCAGAGTGGGCCGACCAGTTAAGACTAACATTGATCACATCTGTGGATACAGGATGTCGTCAATTTTTTGAAAAATAGCATAAATTTTATCGACCTTTGATGGACTCGAACACATAATCTTCGGTTCCGGAGACCGACTCCTTATTCATTAGGCCACAAGGCCTCGATGACTGCTTCAAGAAAATAAACTAATAATATAATGTTTTGTACTGAACGTGTTATCGTAACAAATAAACATTTAACAAGATTGTATAATTAAATTCTGTTTGGCAGAGAGTTGGTAACGTTTAAGAAAATTAGAAAAAAAAAAACAAAAAAACAAAAAAAAAAACAAAAAAAAAAACAAACTGGATTTAATGACCTTAATGGAGACTCGAATTCATAATATTCCCATTTAACTATATTGTACATGATGACAAAAACAGCTACAACATATTTATTTTTAACTCCTTCATGTTTGTCAATCTTAACAAGCCACGAACCAAAATAGCAACAGACTTCTTATCGATTAAGACACAAATTCAAGAAAATGAACAATTGTTATTGTTTTAGTTTTACTAAGAGTATCATCATGACCAAAAATATTTAACAAGTTTATATACCTATTTTCTGAAAAAAAGCGTATAAAATCTAAAGACCATGATGGGACTTGAACCCACAACTTCGTTCCAGGCGACTTATCCCATTTAGGCCACAAGGGCCGTCTATTTTTCACAATATTTTAACGATCTGCAAAGACAATTTACCACATATCTATTTCAAAAGAAAAAACCCGGTTTAATATATTCGACTTGAAACACACATGTTCGGTTCGAGACCAATGACATAATCCAAATAGGACCAAAGCTAATCACATGTTTAGCATATTATTAACAGGAAAAACTATTCACATCACATATCGACATTTTGAGGATGGTAAGTGAATTTTAACGACCTGAGGGGTTTTTGAACCTTTTATTTTTGGTCCAGAGATCGAGTTAATATCCATTTGTTACGATAATACGTTTAGCAAAAAATAAGTTTATTTTCTTCAGTTTAGCAACAATTGGCCATGTACCAAATTGATTAAGGCGTTGGGTTAAATCGAACTTAAACAGGCCTTAAATTCACCATCATATGTCACTCCACCGAAAAAAAAAATCCAAAATAAAGGAAACTAATGAATTTAATTAAATTTCAGTGTTGATATATTAAATGAATAAATATATAATGCATCAGTTATTTTTATTTAAAACTTTTACATTTTTCAGGTCAGTTACTTTGAAATACGTATATTTGAGAACTCTGTGTTACGCCTCAAGATTTCGTGGTTCAATGTTAACTGACCTGGATTTTTGGTATTTCTTTTCTTTCGGCGGGGTGCATAACATGGCGGAATTTAAGTCGTTAAGTTCGATTTAAACAGCGTTGATCTCCCGATCCGAATATATTGGGTTCAAGTCCCATTAAGTCATTAACTTTTCAACTACCTTTCAAAATTGACTTTCTTTTCATGCTCAGAATGTTCGTATATCATTGTCATAATGTCGCCTGACAACACGGATTTCCATCACACACACACACACACACACAAACGCACAACACACACACACACAACAGACACACACACTCTCTCTCTCTTCATCTCTCTCTTCTCTCTCTCTCTGTCGGTCTCTATTGTTAATCGCTTCCTGAAAGGTTCATCACGTCACTCAGTATCCATACATAACTGATCAAAAGTCTTGCTGGATCGCATACTCTAGTTGTTCAATGTGTGTGTGTCCACAGGAAAGTCTTTATTGGTTCGCTTTTCTCCAGTAGTATCAAGGCATTTATAAGTTCACTTCACTTGGATGTTTTGTGGATAGGAGATAATGTGGCCGTACACGTCTTTTTTTGGGAGTGCCTGCTTCCAGGATCTTTTAAGGACAGCACGCAGATCCGGTGTAGATCCCATCAAAGCGTTTTCCAAAGCATTTTGTTAAAGTTCAAGTGGTTTGGCAACCATACAGTAGCAGCTGACATGTCTACAGAAATTGCAAGAATTCCGTTATCTTATTAAGAAATTCAGATATTAGGTATAATTTTGCTGAATATTATTTGTCACGAGACGTTTAGTAGAAAAAATATTGTGTTACTAGGCCTTTCTTTGACGGTACCAAATAGGGTTATTATGTTGCATACCTCTTTACGCGGCACTCAAAATATCTATATATATATACCTCATGTCTTACTCTGTCGTCCTTTCTATTCTTCTGGCCGGATGGTATAATCTTCTACATCTGTTCTTTTCTTATCTGGGTTCCCGGGTCCTGGTTCTGTTGGGGATCGTTTTTCAGAAGCTTGGTCATTGATAGCTTTTAGTAATAACAACAAGAATTCGATTTAACTTTTGATGTTACTATCGTAGAACCCCAGACCAAGACAATCACGCAGTGAGCTCACATCTTGCTAGCTTTCGCTTCTTAAGCCTACACTCCCTAACTGACTTGCTTACTCCTAAACGAAGGGCCTTCTATTGCCTTCCGTTCTCCGTTCCCATCATTACATGGAAGTGATGAAGGGTCATAATTTATTATGGATTTCTAAAAATAGCAAAAAAAAAAAAATGAGTATTCAAATGTTAATGCTATCTGTCTGTCGTCTATTTTTCTTATCATTTTGTTTCATTTTGTATGTATTTATGTAGAGCCGTTATCATAACATATATATATAATATATATATATTTATATATATTATATATATATATATTATATTATTATTATTTATTATATTATATTATTAATATTATTATATATAGTTAATTTAATTATTATTTTATATTATTATTTATTATTATTATTATTATTATTATTATATGTATGTTATATCGTTATGTGTTCTAAGTTAGTGCAAGATGGTGGATGGATTGAAAAGTCATGAACGAGCTCACAAACGGGACAATGAATGAAGGAGTGGTAGACGCCTGACAGACGTTGCGATCCAATATGTATGTATGTATGTATGTATGTAATCTATCTATCTATCTGAATAATTAACTATTTACCTTAGTCTATTCAAGTATATCTATCATGGCTTGTTTTATCTAGTATGAAACCTTCTCATCCAACAGCTATAGGTAAAATTGTACTCTACTGTTCTTTATGAAGAATGGATTAGGCATTAAATATTCACTATTTTGACATGCCATTAAACAAGACGCCTGCTCCTATCTTCTATCT
The DNA here is from genome assembly GCA_023376005.1 of Doryteuthis pealeii. Lineage (NCBI taxonomy): Eukaryota > Metazoa > Mollusca > Cephalopoda > Myopsida > Loliginidae > Doryteuthis > Doryteuthis pealeii. The sequence continues at coordinate 60,609,576 of CM042154.1, forward strand.
ATCTAAGGCCTAATGCTCATAGAACACCTGATACACACAACGCGTGCGTACGCACTCACACACACACATATACAGACCTTTTCATCTATCTCCTATCTATCTACTCACGCATTGGTCATACAGACCATTGGCTCTCATCTCTCTCTTCTCCTCTCTCTCTCTTCTCTTCTATATATATATATATAAAATATATATATATATATCAATCAGTTTCTATCTATCTATCTCACATATTCTCCATTGCACATACACATACATATATTATAATATATCAGCCTGTTTCTATCTATCTATCTACATATCTATCGATCTATTCCATGCATAATGTTCATACGAACATGCTATATATTTCATCTATCATCACATATTATTCTCATGAAACACTGATATATATATATTATATATATATATTATATATATATTATTAATAAAAAAAAAAAAAAAAATTATAATATTATATATATTATGCAGGTGGGGGTTATAAAGTTAAAAAAATTTTATCGTGAGTTTTACAATTTCAGGCGATTAAGAAGCTATATCCAATTCCTCTTCGCCGAAAAGGTGCGCCCTGCATTCCTATTTTCCGTCTTGAAATTTTTTAACTGATATTTTTTGGTTTAGGAAGAAAGGGAAGTGACGACCAAGTCAGCAGGCAAAATTCACAGTCATAAGAATGAAAATATCCGAAACGGAATCTATAGAGAAAAGTTTTCAGAATTTTTTTAACAGACATTGTGATTTGAGAGTATCAGGATAACTGAAATACCAGAAAGACTGCATAAATAT
>CM042154.1:60610461-60685264 GCA_023376005.1 Doryteuthis pealeii
ATTGTATTGTTTTAGTTTACTAAGAGTATCATCATGACCAAAAATATTTAACAAGTATTATTATACCCTCTCTTCTGAAAAAAAAGCGTATAAAATCTAAAGACCCACTGATGCGACTTAAACCCACAATCTTTCAGTTCCAGCGACTTATCCATTGGCCACAAGGGCTTCTATTTTTACAATATTTTAAACGATCTGAAAGGGAACCCCAAATATTTTTACCACATATCATTTCAAAAACACAGTTAATATATATCGACTGAACACACAATGTTCGGTTCCTTGAGACCCAATTGACATATCCACATAGGACACAAAGCTTATCACATGCTTTAGGCAATATATTAAACAACGGAAAAAACCTCTCTCCAAGATTACAATTTTTGAGGATATAGTAAGTGAATTTAACGACCTGAGAGGCGTTGAACCTTTTATTATTTTTGGTTTCCAGAGATCGACGTTAAAATATCCATTTGTTACGATAATACGTTAGCAAAAATTACAGTTTATTTCTTCAGTAGCACATATTGCCATGTGACCAAATTGATAAGGCGTTGGGTTAACACATCAAACTTAATCAGACCTAAATTCCAACCATCATATTTGTCACTCCACCGCAAAGAAAAAAAACCAAAAAAAATCAAGGAACAATCCGAATTTAATTAAATTTTCAGTGTTGATATATTAATGAATAAAATATATTAATGATCAGTTATTTATTAAAAACTTATACATATATATTTCAGGTCAGTTACTTTGAAATTACGTATCTTTTGAGAATCTGTGTTACGCCTCAAAGATTCGTGGTTCAATGTTAACTGACCTGATTTTGGTTATATTTCTTCTTTCGGGGGTGACATACGAGGCGGAATTTAAGTGTCCGCTAATAAAGTTCCGATTTATTCCCGATCGCCTGGTTCAATGGTCATTAAAGTCATTAACTTTTCAACTACCTTTCAAAATTGACTTACTTTCATGCTCAGAATGCTCTCGGTTGATCATTGCATAATGTCGCCCGCTGACCAAACACGGCATTTCCATCACACACACACCACATCACACACACGCAACACACATCACACACACACACACACACCACACTCCTCCTCTCTCTCTCTCCTCTCTCTTCTTCTCTCTGTCCGGTCTCTATGTTTATCCGCTCTGAAAGGTCTTAGAATTCATCCTCCACGGTACCGACCTCGACGTATTACATAACTGATCCCAAAAGTCTTTGCCTGACTCGGCATATCAGTGTGTCAATGTGTGTGTTGTCCAACAGGCTGGAAACGTCCTTTATGGGTCGCTTTTCTCCATAGTATCAAGCATTTATAGTTTCACTTTACTTGGATGGTTTGTGTGATAGGAATAATGCCGTACAACTGTGCTTTTTTGTGGGGTGCTGCCTTCCAGGAATCTTCAAGTAGACAGGCACGCAGACATCCGCGTGTTAGAATCCCATCCTAGCTGTTTTTCCAAATCATTTGTTAAAAGTTCAAGTGGTGCAACCATACAGTAGCACTACATGTTCACAGATTGCAAGAATTCTCGCTTGTATCTTATTTAGAGAAATCAGATATTTAGGCTATATAATTTGCATGAATATCTATTAGTTCACGAGAAAACACGTAGTAGAAAAATATGTGTACGTAGTGCCTTTTCTTTGACGAGTACCAATAGGTATCATGTGCATACTCTATTACCGGCACTAAATATTCTATCTATTATATACCTCATGTCTTACTCTGTCGTCTTCATTTCTTCTGGCCGGATCGGTATATCTTCTACAGGTCTGGTCTCTTATCTGGGGATCCGGGTCTGGTTCTGTTGGGATCGTCCTTATCAGAAGCCTTGTTGCATGAAGCTTTTAGTAATAACAACAAGACTTCGATTTATGTTAGATGTTACTTTATCGTAGAAACCCCAGACAGACCCAATCACGCAGTGAGCTCACATCTTGCTAGCATTCGCTTCTAAGTCCTAACTCCTAACTGACTTGCTACTCCTTAAACCGGAAGGGCCTCTATTGCCCTTCCGTTCTCACGTTCCATCATTACATGGAAGTGATTGAAGTAATAATTTATTATGGTTTCTTAAAATAGCAAAAAAAAAAAAAATTGAATATTCAAATGTAATAGCTATCTGTCTGTCCGGTCTATTTTTCTATATTCATTTTGTTCATATCTTCGATGTATGTTATTGAAGAAGCGTTATCATAACATATAATATATATATATAATATATATATATATAATATATATATATATCTATTATTATTATTTATATTTATTATTATTATATATTATATTTATTATATATAGTATATTTATTATTTATTATTATTATTATTATTATTATTATATTATATTATTTATATATGTCATGTTATATCGTTATGTGTTCTAGTTATGCAAGATGGTGCAGGATTGAAAGTCATGAACGAGCTCACAAACGGACAATGAATGAGAGGGCTAGGACGCCCTGACAAAGAGTGCGATCATATGTATGTTGTATGTATGTATGCTATCTATCTATCTTATCTGATAATAACTATTACCTAGTCTATTCAAGTATATCTATCATGGCTCTCGTTTCTATCTAGTATGAACTCTCATCCAACAGCTATAGGTAAAATTGACCTCTACTTGTTCTTTTATGAGAATGGATTAGGCATAAATAATTCAACACTAATTTTGACATGCCATTAAACAAAGGACGCCGCTCCTATCTTATCTATCTATCTTACAGGCCTATGCTCATTAGAGACACTGATACACACACGCGTGCGTACGCACTCACACACACACATATATCAGACCTTTTCAATCTATCTACCTATTCTATCTATCTCACGCATATGGTCATACAGACATTGCTCTCTCTCTCTCTTCTTCTCTCTCTCCTCTCTCTCTCTATATATATTTATATATATAATATATATATATATATCAATCAGTTTCTATCTATCCATCTCACCATATTCCATATGCACATACACATACATATATGTATATATATCAGCCTGTTTTCATCTATCTATCTACTATCTATACTATCTCATGCATGTTCATACAGACCATGCCTGATATATTTTATCTATCTACCTCACATATATTCTCATGCAAACACTGATATATATATATATATATATATTTTATATATAATATAATCTATATATATATATAATATTATATATATATATGCGGTGGGGGTATAAAGTTTAAAAAATTTTCGCTGAGTTTCTACAAATTTCAAGGCAGAAATTAAGGAAGCTCATATCCCAATCCTCTTCGCCGAAAGGTGCGCACCTGCATTCTATTTTCCGTCTTGAAATTTATTTAACCTGAAATATTTTGGGTTTCAAGGAAGAAAGGGAAGTGAACGGACCAAGTCAGCAAAAGGCAATATTAACAGTCATAAGAATGAAAAAATATCCCGAAACGCGAATCTATAGAGAAAAGTACTTTTCAGAATTTTTTTTAAACATTAGACATTTTGTGATTTTTGATTGAGTATTCCAGGAAAAGATACTGAAATACCGAAGAGACTGCTATAAATATGAACAAACTAGAACATAGAATATATTGTTGTATACTGCGATAGATATGTTGTATACTGAATCATACAATATTCAATATAGAAGTACACCAAATACAGTTTGCGCCAACATAGAGTAACTCCGCAACAGAGTGATAAAACATCGAGAAGATGGTTCCATAATCTTCGCAGTCTCAGTAAATCACTCCGAATGTCTAACAGCAATGTAACAAATAGTCTCTGACTAGCTCCATTTACTCTCTCGAAAGGTAAGCTAGGCTAGTCCACAACAGATATGAACATATATATATATATAGTATATATATTATATATAATAATATATATAAATATAATATTTAAGGAGTAACAGATTGGGTAAATCCAACAAAAATGTGAATAAAAATTGAGAATAACAGATCCCGAGGCAAAATATTCAATTGAATGCTGTTGTTTGTGTTTATCCGTTATTTCTCAATTTTCATTCCCCCCCCATATATATTATATATATATATATTATATATATATAACGCTGCATATTACGTCACATATTTAAAAAAATTGGATCTTGTGCGTAAACTGAAGGAGCTGATAGTAAGTGTGCCGCTCGCGCCTCAGACGCAAAAAATTCTTCTTGGTCTAGGATATGAAAAGCGGGATATATCTCTGCGGTGTGGCTAATACGACTTTAGGCCACCCGTGCGAATTTACTTCCTTTTTCATATACATTAAAGACAATCAACCAAACCAACAGCCTACTAATCTAGATGAAAAAATACACCAGTTAAGCCTCTATCTAAAAGTAATACCACCTGTGCTTTTGGATTACAGCGTTTTCGAAGTAATATTAAAAATCTGCAAAAGGGTATCAGGTTGAATTTCAAATGCCTACGTGGAGTTGCCTAAACACTGTAGTCAAACCTGGATAACAAGTGTAGCAATGGTAGGCCATATGTATGCAGCAGGATCGACCCTGCCACACCACTGGAAAAGTCAAAAATGTTTGTCGCAATTTTACGACTTACACCACTTCCCAACTTTCTGGCTCTGAACTCCCCAGATCTTAACCCCATGGATTATTATGTAAGGGACACTGTTGAAAAAGACACAATCTCCGTCTAGTACTACAAAAGCCAGTTAATCGAGAGAATTAAGATAGTTTTTAGACCCTTCCCACGGGAAACTGTAAACATCAGCTCGCTCCAGGTTACGGAGGAGGATATGCCGTGATCAACGGCCTAATGCGGATATTTTGCAGTGAAACTTGTTGAATAATATGATTGATTATTGAAGAAAACTAATTTATTTTTGACAAGTTACAATTGGCCTAATAACAATCGCGCCAAACAATTACAGCTCTCATAAACATTACTTGATGACATACACGAATGTCTGAAAGATTTCAGAGCAGGTTTTTCTTTGTTGTCTTATTACTCAAGGCTTTTGATTGTACCAACAGATAACTTATAAATTTACGGTTGCTGGATTCTGTGATGATTTATTCGCGTTGGGTTTTTCTTCTTGCCTTAAGTCCGATACCACAAGGTTACAATGGGTAAAGGGGAATCTTGCTGAAATGAGAGCTGAAAATGGCGGGGATTATCAGGTTCCGGTTCTTGGCTTTGCTCATGCTTTTACAGTGTTATTGTCTGATCTTGGAGGTGCAATAAGAGAGGTATATATATATATATATATATAATATATATATATATATATAATATATAAGCTGGTGTAGGTGTGACGATTCGCCTCAGGACGATAAAAACCTAATCTCCTTGGCTCTAGCGGTTAGACTCCATCGCTGTTAGCTGGTCCGACTTTTAGGTCCCCCCTCACGATATATATATATTATATATATTATTATATATTATATATCTTATTATTAAATGGAAATGTGTGTTTTCTGTCTGCTAACCGAACTGAATTCCTACTCAAGTCACAATTCTCTAGTTAATTGACAATCACATTCTCCATGATTTTATTTTTATCTAAACCTCAATTATTAATAAAATTTTGTCTTACATTATAATTACTGTTAACTATGTCTACATACTGAAAACATGCAATTATATTTATATATACAACAAAATAGCGGTTTACAGTCGTGAACGGAAGGGGGCTAAAATTTGCCATATTTTAATATTTAAAAAAAAAAAAATCGAATATTAATAAATATGTGCTTGTATTATTGATTTCTAACTGTTTGTTTTTATTAATGAATAAAGCAAAAACTCTTCAATGGAATCTTAAATGAAATCCATTTAACAGAAAAATAACTGTCATTTATTCTTTACTTCCTCTTAAGTAAATACTTAAATTAAAAACAACAATGAGACGAGAGTGTGGAAGAGTAAGTTTTAGTTATTCCCATTTTTATTATACTCCCTCTGTTTCAAATCTTTTATTTATAACTCCCTCTGCTTTCAAATCTTTTTATCTTGTATTCTATTTAGTTCTTAAGCCTTTCTAATTTAATACATATTTTTTACCCTTAAACTTAAATCTTGCACCCGGAGGGTGCAATATATTTGCTAGTATATTATATATATATATTATATATATATATATATATTATTTCTTTATGTTGGTGGATTAGAACGGTAAGACTAAAAAGAATTAAAGAATAACATTTCTTTGATATACAAAGAGCAGGGAAGGAGATTTGCTGGATGAGGAGGGCCCCGAGTACAGCTAGGTGTAAATTCGCTGTTAGAAAATGCCAAGATCGTGGACATTGAGGGCTTATATTGCTGCAGCAGTGAGGGAAAATAAATGTATCACGGAAAATTAAGAAATCTGCGAGTCTCTTTGCTTTGTCGGTCAGTCTATTTAAAATTGTTGAATGAAAACGCGAGCGTTCTGGGGATTTTGAAATGTAACAGAACGCTCGCGCTTTCATTCAACAATTTTGAATAGACTGCCGACAAAGCCGCAAAAGAGAGTTCTCGCAGATTTTTTTTTTATGCTGATACATTTTATTTTTTTCTCAAACTACATGAAAGCCCTGATGAAGATCTATTGGAAACAGATCGAAACGTTGCAGTGAGGCGATTATAAAACATCACTCGTTTTTATTAAACTTGTGCTTTTTTCAATATTTTTCTCGTTAATTAGTTAGCATTTACTGTCGATTCACATTCCACTTTTTCTTCAACACACACACACACGCACACCCACACACATATTAATTATATATATATATATATATGTGTGTGTGTGTCTCGTCGTGTGGTGTGTGGTCTGTTTAGAACCACTACTCTCTCTCTCTTGATTTTCATATGCAAACATTTCCAAAATTATTATTAAAAATATTTAGAATATGAATTAAGAGAATACTTGATAAACTCTCAGTTACATTGCTTTCGATTGCGTATATTGGACATCACTTTCTGTAGATGAGATATTAACTACCAAAGGTATAATGTGAAGCGTTTACTATTTCAGATGACTTGACATCTAGTTGGAGATGTTTCAATGTTGTTTTTAAAACACATGAACTCTGGTGTTCATATGAGTTTAATAGAGGCCAATGCCCGACTGTTCCATCTTCTAGGCTATGCAGCAATGATTCCCGGCTTGTTTTTGCTGATTTTTTGCTGTTTTTTTTTGCTTGTTGGTTTTTTCAGTCTGATTTTAAGCTGAAGTAATACCTGAATAAATAATTTGAGGGCGTGGGCGGAAGGAAACCACCCTCTGAGCTATTAAGTGCTTTAATATTTTGATTTATTGAAATTAAATTGAATAAAGAATTTTATTTATCTTTAATATATTTCCTTCTTCTTAACCTATATCCACGCTTCTTTTCATTGTGCAATGTCTCCAATTTTGTTCGTTTTGAAGTATCCAATATAATTTGTTTTTTCTTTCCATTTGTTTTCTTGTTTTCGTGTTTTTCTGTTTCCCATATGGTTGCATCTGCGATTGTTCAAAAACTAATCTTTCTTTGCTCTTTTTGTTATCTTCGGTTCTTGGATTGTGGCCTCCTACTCGCAGTCTTCATGTTGGCCGAAGACCTCTTAACCTTTCTTTCTTGATACATATAGCATACGTCTATCGTCTCTTGTGTGGTAAGTGTGCATTGCCATCATTTTTTTGTCTTTTGGTCATCTGCTGGAGTCTTCTTTGTTCCATTTTAAGAATGGCACAGAGTATCTTATGATGGGACGGCCCAGGTATTATTACTTGATCGAGATTTCTGCTGTTTGAGCTTGTTCTCGGGGGAATTTTTCTTGTTCTCCTTGGGGTATTCTTTTTTTTTTAAAAACATTTTCTTTCATCCGCATTGCTTGATTAATTCTACCTTCCTAAAAATTTCTAAGATATTTGATAAACTTTCTTTTTTTCTCCCAAGTATGTTTTATTAGTCGTCCCTGATATATGGTAATCCTCATATCTCTCTTTCCCCCTTTTTTATCACTTATACGGCACATTTTTCAATTCCGATTCCATTCCAATATCTGGGACTGTATCATCTCATGGTTTGTACCATGGTTACTAGTTTTTATTTTATTTTGTGCAAATTTGTTTATATTACCATGACATTAGGTGGTTTATTTTTTTCCTCCGAGTTAGTGAATTTCGTAAAACCCGTACATTTTATCATCATTTACTCTTTTTGAGTTTTCACATCATGTTAAGCTGATGGTCTGTCACTGGATCCTGATGTAGTTGGACAGGCAAGTCTCCTAGTCTCCATGGACTCTTCTGAGTTATTCTGGCAGATTGCAGCAGGCAGTGTTCTGACATGTTTCAATCCTTCCTCTGATAATCCAAACTTTCCAAGCCTTTTCTAATCTTTTTGGGACGTTCCAAGTGCCACCAACTACAATTGGTATAACTTTCACTTTCATATTCCACAACTTTTTCAGTTCTCTGCAAGGCCAGCATATTTGTCTATTTTTCATTTTCCTTAGCTTCAAACTGTGATCTGCTGGCACTGCAAAATCCACCAGTTTGACAAACTTCTTTCTCTCTCTCTCCTCTTATCAACACTGGTTCTGGCCTTCTTGCTGCGGATAAGGGGATTCGTTTTTATCTCAAAGTCCCAGAGAATTTTGTCGTTTCGTTCTCAAGAACAGTTTGTTATGGCATATACGCATTTTTTGTGTGGTCAAATTTAATTTGCATAATTCCCAGTGAATCACCTCTCCAACCCAGTCGTGTTCTAGTTTTGTATTCTCGTTGTGCTAGTTTGCCTACTATTTCGCAGAGTAATGGTTAACAGTGTGCATCTCTATTACCGCAAAGTCTACATTTACTATTTTGTTGGTTTATCAATTTCGCGTTGATCGTTGTAGTTTGTCCTTACTGGCATTATTTTATTGCACAATTAAAGAGTGATTGTTTCTCTTTTTGAGTATCCCTATCTTAACCATGCCAAGTCTTTCAGTGCAAAACCTCTCTATTTGTCGTTTGAAGCGTCCGTATAATTGTTTTTCTTCCCATTTTTGTTTCTAGTCTTTGTCGTTTTTCTGTTTGTCCATCTCCGTTTCTCTTTGTGGCCGCAATATTAAGTAATTTGTCTTTGCATCTCCTTGTGTAATCTTCAAGTTGTTGGATTGTGTTTCTACGCATTCCTCTATGTTGGCAAGACCTTCTTCCCCCTTCCTTTTTCTGACACATACAAAAATTCTTTATCTCTATCATCTCTCGGGTGGAGAGCCTTGGTGCCTGGTCATTAAATTTTCTCGTCCTTTGGTCTATCTGTCTGAGTCTTCTTTTGTCCATTTTAAGGGAATGGTCCTGAGTTATCTTATAATGGGGACACCAGGTATTAATTCCTTTTGATCCAGATTTCTGCTTGTTTAAGTTTGGTTTCTAGGGAACGTTTTTCTTCTTCTCTTCTTCTTCTCTTCTTCTTTTCGTCGTGCTTCTTCTTATTATTATTATTATATATTATTACATTACTATTATATTATATTCACACCTGCCGTAGCGGTGGTTCCACTGGATGCTGAAGAACTCAAGCTCCTCAGTCTTCCGGACTCTTCTTAAGTATTCTAGCCAATTCTTAGCAGTGCTGTAAGTTGGATGGCTCTATTCTAGCTCTAATTTCAATTCACCTCGAAGCCAAGAGAGAATTTTATGCATTCTCATTTCTCCAGATAAGTTTCAGGCTTGAGGCATATACCATTTAGGTGTATGGCGAAAATTAAATTTCTTGCAACAATTCCCAGTGGATTACCTTTCCCTCCGAGTCTTGCCCTAGTCTTGTACTCTGTTTGTGCCTGGTTGCTGCATTCGCTTATTATATATGATTAACCGTTTCGTCTCTGTCCCACACATTCGGCACTTGCTGTTATCTTGCGTCTTATCTAGTGTTTGCCTTTCATATAGTTTGTTCTTTATGGCATTGTCTTGTACTACAATATAGAGATTCAGTTTCCCTTGAGGCTTCCTTCTTCTTAACCTGTCCATGTCTTCTATGTGATATCTCTTGAAATTTGAAACTTGATGCTAACCCATATAGGTTTTTTTCCAAATTTCTGTTTTTTAGTTTTTATGTATTTATGCTTGTCAATTTATATTTCCTTACTTATATAGTTATTCGTCAAGTGCTCGGGTTTATCGTATCTACACCATCTTCAATGTTTGGCGAGACCTATTTATTATATTATTATTGATTATTATTATTATTAATATTATTATTATTATATTATAGAGTTTTTCCCAATTTGTATAGAGTTCATAGATGGTCTCAATTTCTTTCTCTAATTACCAGTTCCTCGGTCTTTTTTTTCAAAGCTTTTTTGGCGTTTCTAAAGTGCACCAACTACCAATCGCGTATCACTCCTCGACTCCTCATATTCCATAGCTTTTCAAATTGTACTGACTAGGTTCCAGGTATTTGTTCTATATTTTTTCGTTCTTCCTTCAACTTTACCCTATCATCTGCTGGAACTGCAAAGTTCTAACCAGCTGAAAGTTCTCTTTTTGTTAATCAAATACGAGGTCTGGTCTTCCTGGATGGATTAAGGTGATCGCGTCTTTATCTTGATTTTTAAGTGACCAGTTGAATCTTATGCGTTTCATTTCTCAAAAACAGAATTCTGGTTTATGCCCAATATACCGTTGGTTGTATGGTCAAAATTAATTTATTGCATAATTCCCAGTTGGATCACCTTCCTAACCCAGTCGTCCCTGGGCTTTGTATTCCGTTTGTGCTAGTTTCGCTACCATTCGCTTAATAACATGGATCTACCGCCTCTCTCGTCACCGCACAGTCTACATTTACTGTTTTTTAGTCGTATCAAGTTTTGCTTGATATAATTGTTCTTATGGCATTATTTTGCTGCAGCAATATAAGTGGTTTCTGTTTCTCTCGGTTTCTTCTTCTTAACCATGTCCAAGTCTTTCATGTTCCAACCTCTCCCGAATTTTATTATTATTATTATATTATGATATTATTATTATTATTATTATTATTATTTTGTATAGTAGTAGTCCTCTAGAGTAGTAGTAGTTAGTTTCTATATACATTCCATTTTCCCGACCTCTTTCTTTTTCTCTTTCGTTAATTCAACCTTTTCGATTTCACGATTCTTCATCCTTTCTTTCTTACCTTTTTATAAAGATTATATTTCTTTAACAAAGCCCTCCCTCAAATTCCTTTTCAACCACACACGTATTAATTTCCTCAGACCCTTCTTTTTTGTCTTACCATTCTTCTTTTTCTTTTCATTGTATTTCTATTTTAAATGACCTCCTTACAAAATTCTGGATTCCCTTTCTAAACCCCACCCTATCTCTCCTCTACTATATATATTATTATATATATATATAATATATATATATATATATAGCACAGGATCTTCTGTATACGATCATTCCCATTCTACTTTTATTTTATTTTCCCTTTCTCATTTATACTCCATCTTGTCTTTCTTTCTTTCTTTCTCCTCGCCCTTCGCTTTATAGATCAGCCCGATTTTTTCTTCTCGTTTTTTCCCGCCATTCCCATCAAGCACTTCGGTTTTCGCATACCCCTCTCTATCGTCAAATTAATGGCGACAGATTGAGCTTTTGCCACTTTGCCGCCAGCTTCCACATGCATCCCGTGAAGAGATTTGACATATTTGCTCACTCTCGTGAGATTTTCGAGCGGAATCGCGAGAATCCGAAGCAGTGAAGCGTGAAAAGATAAAAAATCGCCGTTAAGGCATTTTATTTTTTTGTGTTGTTGTGAACACGGCCATCTTACTTCAAGAGATTTTGTGAGCATGGCTCGCGCATACTAATGAGCGCATATTCGTGTAAAGAAGCAATGCTTACCGGTATATGAATTATCTTCTTTTTTTTTACCACAAGAGTTCACGTATTTTACAAGCACCAAAACTCGTACTAAAAATAAGGAATAAATAATGAATAATAGATAAAAAAAAAATAAATGAATTAAATAAATATTTCTAAAGAGAATCTTATAGTTCTTTCTCTTTTTCGAAATACGGTAAACCCTTACCTACAAGAACCTTCGAATATTAACACCTCCCAAACTTATAAACAAACTAGTGTATCAATTCCGAAACTCATTTCAAAGGGCAGCATCGGTCTAGTCCGAATAGCATCGTTACAATGTTAAAATGGAAAAGAGCCCACAAAAAGCTCTCTTGTGCAGCCAATTACAGATTCACTAACAACATTTCAATAGCAAACACACGGTGTGTCGGTCCGGAACCATACATCTGTAATTTGATTCTTATCTTGAAAAAAGAATGATTAGCACGTATAGCTAGAAGGATGCTACCATACCACTTGCCTCTTTGCAACGAAACGGATTGACGTTTAGCACATTGTTGGAGGATATTTCTCAGCACGTTAGCCGATTAATATTATTATTAACATAATTAATTGTGAGGCTGAACCAAATAATTAATATTGATTTATTTGTTAATATTTATTACTTGGTTATTAATATTAATTTTTGAAGCTATTAATTTAATTTAAGTTTATAGTATATCATTTATTTCAATAACTATTATATTGTAAGTATCAATAATATCAATATTAATTAATATATTAATAGGATATTTATATAATATTAGTTATTATATAATTCTGAAGCTATTAATTAATTACTAATATATTTACTTTATATCCAAAAAGTACACCGCCTGTATATGCAAAATGCTGCAGAAAATTATCTCCACATCTTAAACTGTCATCCGTTTGTGCCAAAGAGCAAGTGGTAATGGTAGCTCCTTCAGCTAACGTCTAATCATTCTTTTTTTTTCAGATTAAGATCAATTACGATTATGGTTGGACCGGAACACACCTGTGTTTGCTATTGAAATGTTGTGTTAGTGAATCTGTAATTGCTGCACAGAAGAGCCTTTTGTGCCTCATTTCATACATTGTAACGATGCTATTCCGGATAGAAAAACCGATGCTGCTTTGAAATGAGTTCGGATTGATACACTAGTTTGTTAAAGTTGGGAGTTCGTTATATCGAGGTTCGTTGTTAGCGTAAGGTTTACCCGATATTTTCGAAAAAGAAAAAACTATAAGAAATTCTTTAGAAAAATATTTATTTATTCATTTATCTCTTTTTTTAATCTATTTATTCATTTATAATCCTTTATTTTTTAGTACGAGTTTTGTGCTGTAAAATACGTGATACTCTATGTGGTAAAAAAAGAAGATAAATTTCAATATATTCGGTTAAGCATCTTCATTTACACGCATATCGCCCATTAGTATGCAGCGCGCAAAATGCTCACAAAAATCTCTTGCAAAAGTAAAGATGGCCGTGTTCACAACAACAACAAAAAATAAAATGCCTAAAACGGCGATTTTATCTTTTCACGCTTCACTGGCTTCGGATTCTCGCGATTTCCTGCCGGAATCTCACGTAGAAGTGAGCACAATATTCAAATCTCTTCACGGATGCCATAGTGGAAGCTGGCGGCAAAGGGACAAAAACGCTCAATCTGTCGCCATTTTATGACGAAGAGAGGGTTGCGAAAACGAGGCTTGATGGGAATGGCCTGGGGAGGAAAAAACGAGAAGAAAATCGGGCTGATCATTAAAGCGAAGGGCGAGGGAGAAGAAAGAAAGAAAAAAGATGATAATAAAATTGAAAAGGGGAAAATAAAATAAAAGATAAATGGGAATGATCGTATACAGGAAGATCTGCTGTCATAATATATATATATTTATAATATTATTATATATTATATATATATAAGTAGAGAAGAGAGATAGGGTGGGAGCTTTGAAAGGGAATACCAGAAATTGTAAGGAGCGTCATTTAAAAATAGAAATACAATGAAAAGAAAAAGAAGAATGGTAAGACAAAAAAAGAGGGTCTGAGGAAATATAATACGTGTGTGGTAATCTTGAAAAGGAATTTGAGGTGAGGGTTTTGGTCTAAGAAAAACTTTATAAAGGTTTAAAGAAAGGAAGGAGAAAGAATCGTGAAAATCGAAAAGGTGAATTTAACGAAAGAGAAAAAAAAGAAAGTATTCGGAGAAAAAATGAGAATGTATTATGAACACTACTACTACTACGTAAATTACTACTACTACTACTACTACTATACATAATAAATAATAATAAAATAATAATAATAATTAATAATAATAATAATAATTAAATCGGAGAGGTATGGACTATGAAAGACTGGACATGTTAAGAAGAAGAACCTCAAGAGAGAAACAGAACCACTTATAATTGACTGCACAAAATAATGCCAAAGAACAAATTATACAAAGCAAAACTGATACGACTCAACAAACAGTAATGTAGACTGTCGGTGACAGAGACGAGGCTGGTAGACCATGTATTAAGCGGAATGTAGCAAACTAGCACAACGGGGAATACAAAGCCAGGACGACTGGGTTAGGAAGGTGACTCCACTGGGAATTATGCAAAAAATAAATTTTGCCATACAACAAACGGTTATGCATAAACCAGAATCTGTTTTTGAGATTGAAACGCATAAGATTCACTGTCACTTCAAGATAAAGGACGGATCACCTTATCCCCTTCCAGGAGACCAGACCTCCGTAATTGATTAAACAAAAAGGAACTTGTAAACTGGTAGATTAGACTTTGCAGTTCAGCAGATGATAGTGTTAAAGTTGAAGGAAAACGAAAATATAGACAAATACCTGGACCTAGTCAGACAATTGAAAAAGCTATGGAATATGAGGGTCAAAGTGATACCAATTGTAGTTGGTGCATTTAGAACGACCCCAAAAAGCTTTGAAAAAAGACCGGAGGAACTGGTAAATTAGAGAAAAGAATGAGACCATCTAGACTACTACATTGGGAAAACTCTATATAATAATAATAATAATATTAATAATAAATATAAAATAATAATAATAATAATAGGTCTCGCCAACATTGAAGATGGTGTAGATACGATAACCCCGAGCACTTGACGAATACACTAATATAAGTAAGGAAATACTAATTGACAAGCATAAATACATAAAAAAACTAAAAAAACAGAATTGGAAAAAAAACTATATGGGTACATCAAGTTTCAAATTCAAGAGATATCACATCAGAAGACATGGACATGTTAAGAAGAGGAAGCCTCAAGGAGAAACTGAATCTCTCATAATTGTAGTACAAGACAATGCCATAAGAACAAAACTATATAAAGGCAAACATAGATAAGACGCAGCATAACAGCAAGTGCCGAATGTGTGGGGACAGAGACGAAACGGTTAATCATATAATAAGCGAATGCAGCAAACCAGCACAAACAGAGTACAAGACTAGGCAAGACTCGGAGGGAAAAGTAATCCACTGGGAATTGTGCAAGAAATTTAATTTTCGCCATACACCTAAATGGTATATGCTCAA
Organism: Doryteuthis pealeii; assembly: GCA_023376005.1. Taxonomy (NCBI): domain Eukaryota; kingdom Metazoa; phylum Mollusca; class Cephalopoda; order Myopsida; family Loliginidae; genus Doryteuthis; species Doryteuthis pealeii. The sequence goes on from CM042154.1 coordinate 60,625,807, forward strand.
GCCTGAACCTTATCTGGAGAATGAGATGCATAAAATTCTCTTGGACTTCGAGGTGAATTGGAAATTAGAGCTAGAATCGAGGCCATCCAAGCTACAGCACTGCTAAGATTGGCTAGAATACTTAAAGAGTCCTGGAGACCTGAGGAGACTTGAGTTCTCTCAGCATCCAGTGAACCACCGGCTACGGCAGTGTGAAATTAATTAATAAAAATAATAATAATAATAATAATAATAATAATAATAAGAAGAAGAAGAAAGAAGAAGAAGAAGAAGAAGAAGAAGAAGAAGAAGAAAAACTTCTAGAAACCAAACTTAACAGCAGAAATCTGATCAAAGGAATTAATACCTGGGCTGTCCCCATTATAAGATACTCAGGACCATTCTTAAAATGGACAAAAGAAGAACTCAGACAGATAGACCAAAGGACGAGAAAATTAATGACCAGCACAAGGCTCTCCACCGAGAGATGATTGAGATAGATTGTATGTGTCAAGAAAGGAAGGGGGAAGAGGTCTTGCCAACATAGAGGAATGCGTAGAAACCACAATCCAACAACTTGAAGATTACACAAGGAAGAGCAAAGACAAACTACTTATGGCGGCCAACAATAGTAGAAACGGCAGATGGACAAACAGAAAAACGACAAAGACTAGAAAACAAAAATGGGAAGAAAAACAATTATACGGACGCTTCAAACGACAAATAGAAGAGGTTGCACATGAAAAGACTTGACATGGTTAAGAAAGGGAAACCTCAAAAGAGAAACAGAATCACTTATATAATTGCTGCATAAAATAATGCCATAAGGACAAACTACATCAAAGCGAAAATTGATAAGACCCACAAAATAGTAAATGTAGACTTTGCGGTAATAGAGATGACACTGTTAACCATATACTCTGCGAATGTAGCAAAACTAGCACAACGAAATACAAAACTAGACACGACTGGGTGGGAAGGTGATCCACTGGGAATTATGCAAAAATTAAATTTTGACCACACAACAAAATGGTATATGCATAAACCAGAATCTGTTCTTGAGAACGAACGCACAAAATTCTCTGGGACTTTGAGATAAAAACGGATCCCCTTATCCCAGCAAGAAGGAGACCAGTGTTGATAAACAAAAAAGAAAGAAGTTGTCAACTGGTGGATTTTGCAGTGCCAGCAGATCACAGGGTGAAGCTAAAGGAAAATGAAAAAATAGACAAATATCTGGACCTTGCCAGAGAACTGAAAAAGTTGTGGAATATGAAAGTGAAAGTTATACCAATTGTAGTTGGTGCACTTGGAACAGTCCAAAAAAGGATTAGAAAAGGGCTTGGAAAGTTTGGAATCAGAGGAAGGATTGAAACCATTCAGAACACTGCGCTGCTGCAATCTGCCAGAATACTCAGAAGAGTCCTGGAGACCTGAGGAGACTTGCTGTCACTCAGACTCCAGTGAAGACCATCAGCTAACACTGATGTGAAAACTCAAAAGGAGTAAATGATGATAAAATGTACCGGGTTTTACGAATTCACTAACTCGCAGGAAAAAATAAACCACCTTATGTACATGGATAATATAAACAAATTTGCACAAAATAAATAAAAAACTAGGAACCATGGTACAAACCATTAGAATATACAGCCAAGATATTGAATGGAATTCGGAATTGAAAAATGTGCCGTATAAGTGATAAAAAAAGGGGGGAAAGAAAACTAATGGACGGAATACAACTACCAAATCAGGACACTATAAAAACACTTGGAGAAAAAGAAAGTTACAAATACTTAGAATTTTTAGAAGTAGACATTATCAAGCAATCAGAAATGAAAGAAAATGTTTTTAAAAAAGAATACCCCAGGACAAGAAAATTCCGAGAAACCAAGCTCAACAGCAGAAATCTCATCAAAGTAATAAATACCTGGGCCGTCCCCATCATAAGTAACTCTGTGCCATTCTTAAAATGGACAAAAGAAGAACTCAGACAGACTGACCAAAAGACAAAAAAATGAATGGCAATGCACAAGGCTTTACACACAAGAGCGATAGACGTATGCTATATGTATCAAGAAAGAAAGGTGTAAGAGGTCTTGCCAACATTAGAAGACTGCGTAGAGGCCACAATCCAAGAACTCGAAGAATATACAAAAAAGAGCAAGAAAGATTAGTTTTGACAGCAGATGCAACATATGGACAAACAGAAAAACAACGAAAACAAGAAAACAAAATGGAAAAAAAACAATTATATGGATACTTCAAACGACAAATTGGAGACATTGCACATGAAAAGACTTGGATATAGTTAAGAAGAGGAAATATATAAAAGATAATAAAATGTCTTTTATTCAATTTAATTTCAATAAACAAATATAAAGCACCTTAACTTAGCTACAAGGGGTTCTTCCGCCAACGCCCTCAATTATTTATTCAGGTAATTACTTACGCTTAAATCAGAACATGAAAAAAAACAACAAGCAAAAAAACAGCAAATCAGCAAAACAAGCGAATCATTGCTGCATAGCCTAGAGAAGGCAACAAGCGGCATTGCCCTCTATGTGAACTTATATGAAAACAGAGTTCATGTGTTTTAAACAACATTGAAACATCTCCACACTAGATGTCAAGTCTCTGAATTAGTAAACCAGTTCACATACCTTGGTAGTAATATCTCATCTACAGAAAGTGATGTCAATATACGCAATCGGAAAGCAATGTACTGAGAGTTTATCAAGTATCTTATTCAATATTCTAATATTTTTAATAAAAATATTTTGGAAATGTTTGCATATGAAAATCAAGAAAGACATTAGTGGTTACTAAACAGACCACAACACACACACACCCACACACACACACAACATATATATATTATATATATATATATATGTGTGTGTGTGTGTGTGCGTGTGTGGTGTGTGAAGAAAAAGTGGAAGTGAATCCGACAGTATGTAATATTAAGAAAAAATTGAAAAAACACAAGTTTTATAAAAACGAGTGATGTTTATATCGCCTTCACTGCAACGTTTCGATCTGTTTCAATAGATCTTCATCAGGGCTTTCATTAGTTTTGAGAAAAAAATAAATGTATCACATAAAATAAGAAATCTGCGAGACTCTTTTGCTTGTCGGTCAGTCTATTCAAAATTGTTGAATGAAACGCGAGCGTTCTGTTTACATTTCAAAATCCAAGAACGCTCGCGTTTTTCATTCAACAATTTTAAATAGACTGACCGACAAAGCAAAGAGACTCGCAGATTTCTTATTTTCCGTGATACATTTATTTTTCCCTCAAACTGCTGCAGCATATAAGCCCTCAATGTCCACGATCTTGGCATCTTCAACCAGCGAATTACACCTAGCTGTACTCGGGGCCCTCCTCATCAGCAAATTCCTTCCTGCTCTTTGTATACAAAAAGAAATGTTATTCTTTAATTCTTTTTAGTCTTACCGTTCTTAATCCCACCAACATAAAGAAATAATATATATATATATATATATATATATATATATATATATACTAGCAAATATATGCACCCTCCGGGTGCAAGTATTTAAGTTTTAAGGTAATAAAATATTGTATTAAAATTAGAAAGGCTAATGAAACTAATAAGAATACAGATAAAAGATTTGAACAGAGGGAGTATAATAAAAGATTTGAAACAGAGGGAGTATAATAAAAAAATGGAATAACTAAAACTTACTCTTCCACCACTCTCGTCTTTCATTGTTTGTTTTTTAATTTAAGTATTTACTTAAAAGAGGAAGTAAAGAATAAAATGACAGTTATTTTATCTTGTTAATGGATTTCATTTAAGATTCATTGAAGAGATTTTTGCTTATATTCATTAAAATAAAACCAAACAGTTAGAAATCAATAATACTAAGCACATATTTATTAAATTCGATTTTTTAATATTAATATGCAAATTAGCCTTCCCGTTCACACTGTAAACCGCTATTTTGTTGTATATATAAATATAATTGCATGTTTTCAGTATGTAGACATAGTTAACAGTATTAATAATGTAAGACAATTTTATTAATAATTGAGGTTTAGATAAAAAATAAAATCATGGAGAATGTGATGTCAATAACTAAGAGAATTGTGACTTGAGTAGGAATATAGTTTCGGTTACAGACAGAAAAACACACAATTTCCATTATAATAAGAATATATATATAATATATATATATATATATATATATATCGTGAGGGGGGACCTAAGTCGGTACCAGCTAAACAGCGATGGAGTCTATACCGCTAGACCAAGGAGATTGGTTTTTATCGTCTGAGGCGAATCGTCACACTACCATCAGCTTATATATATATATATATATATATATATATATATATATATATATATATACCTCTCTTATTGCACCTCCAAGATCAGAAAATAACACTGTACAAAGCAATGGAGCCAAAAGCCCAAGACCGAACCTTGATAACCTCCGCCATTCAGCATCTCATTCCAGCAAGATTCCCCTTTACCCATTGTAACCTTGTGGTATCGGACATTAAGGCAAGAGAAAACCCAACCGAATAAATCATCACAGAATCCAGCAACCGTAAATTTTATAAGTATCTGTTGGTACAATCAAAAGCCTTGGAGTAATCAAGACAAACAAGAAAAACCTGCTCTGAATCTTCAGACATTCGTGTATGTCATCAGTAATGTTTATGAGAGCTGTAATTGTTTGGCGCGATTGTTTATTAGGCCAATTGTAACTTGTCAAAATAATTAGTTTCTTTCAAATAATCAATCATTTATTCAACAAGTTTCACTCAAAATATCCGTCATTAGCGTTGATCACGGCCTCAATCCTCCTCCGTAACCTGGAGCGAGCTGATGTTACAGTTTCCCTGGGAAGGGTCTCAAAAACTATCTTAATTCTCTCGATTAACTGGGCTTTTGTAGTACTAGCACGGCGATTGGTGTCTTTTTCAACAGTGTCCCTTACGTAATAATCCATGGGGTTAAGATCTGGGGAGTTCAGAGACCAAAAGTTGGGAGTGGTGTAGTCGTAAAAATTCGCCGACAAACATTTTTGACTTTTCCCAGTGGTGTGGCAGGGTGCCGAATCCTGCTGCCATACATATGGCCTACCATTGGCTACACTTGTTATCCAGGGTTTGACTACAGTGTTTAGCAACTCCACGTAGGCATTTGAATTCAACCTGATACCCTTTTTGCAGATTTTTAATATTACTTTCGAAAACGCTGTAATCCAAAGCACAGGTAGGGTTATTACTTTTAGATAGAGGCTTAACTGTGTATTTTTTCATCTAGATTAGTAGGCTGGTTGGTTGGTTGATTGTCTTTAATGGTATATGAAAAAGGAAAGTAAATTCGCCGGGTGCCTTAAAGTCGGTATTAGCCACACCGCAAGAGAATATTATCCCCTTTTCACTATCACTAGACCAAGAAGATTTTTTAGCGTCTGAGGCGGAGCGGCACACTTACTATCAGCTCCTCAGTTTACCGCACAGATCCCAATTTTTTTTAAATATGTGACGTAATATGCAGCGTTATATATATATATATATATATATATATATATATATATGGGGGGATGAAAAATTGAGAAATAACGGATAAAACACAAACAACAGCATTCAATTGATATTTTGCCTCGGTATCTGTTATTCCTCAATTTTTTATCACATTTTGTTGGATTTTACCCATCTGTTACTCCTTATATATATATATATATATATATATAATATATATATATATATATATATATATATATATGTTCATATCTGTTGTGGACTAGCCTAGCTTACCTTTCGTAGAGAGTAATGAGCTAGTCCGAGACTATTTGTACATTGCTGTTAGAACATCGGAGTGATTTACTGAGACTGCGAAGATTATGGAACCATCTATCTCGATGTTTTATCACTCTGTTGCGAGTTACTCTATGTCTGGCGCAAACTGTATTTGGATGTACTTCTATATTGAATATTGTATGATTCAGTATACAACAATATCTATCCAGTATACAACAATATATCTCTATGTTCCTAGTTTGTTCATATTTATAGCAGTCTCTTCTGGTATTTCAGTATCTTTTCCTGAAATACTCATCAAATCACAATGTCTATGTTTTAAAAAATTCTGAAAGTACTTTTCTCTATAGATTCCGTTTCGGGATATTTTTTCATTTCTTTATGACTGTTTGAATATTTGCCTTGCCTGACTTGGTCGTCACTTCCTTTCTTACCTGAAACCAAAAATATTTCAGTTAAAATAAAATTTCAAGACGGAAAATAGGAATGCAGGTGCGCACCTTTCGGCGAAGAGGAATTGGGATATGAGCTTCTTAATTCTGCCTTGAAATTTGTAGAAACTCACGATAAATTTTTTAACTTTATACCCCCACCTGCATATATATATATATATATATATATATATATATATATATATATATATATATATATATATATCAGTGTTTGCATGAGAATATATGTGAGGTAGATAGATAGAAATATATAGCAATGTCTGTATGAACATATGCACGAGATAGATCGATAGATAGATAGATAGATAGATAGAAACAGGCTGATATATATACATATATGTATGTGTATGTGCATATGAGAATATGTGAGATAGATAGATAGAAACTGATTGATATATATATATATATATATATATATATATATATATATAGAGAGAGAGAGAGAGAGAGAGAGAGAGAGAGAGAGAGAGAGAGAGAGAGCAATGTCTGTATGACCATATGCGTGAGATAGATAGATAGGTAGATAGATTGAAAAGGTCTGATATATGTGTGTGTGTGAGTGCGTACGCACGCGTGTGTGTATCAGTGTCTCTATGAGCATAGGCCTTAGATAGATAGATAGATAGGAGCAGGCGTCTTTGTTTAATGGCATGTCAAAATTAGTGAATTATTTAATGCCTAATCCATTCTCATAAAAGAACAGTAGAGGTACAATTTTACCTATAGCTGTTGGATGAGAAGGTTTCATACTAGATAGAAACAAGCCATGATAGATATACTTGAATAGACTAAGGTAAATAGTTAATTATTCAGATAGATAGATACATACATACATACATACATACATATTGATCGCAACGTCTTGTCAGGCGTCTACCACTCCTTCATTCATTGTCCGTTTGTGAGCTCGTTCATGACTTTTCAATCCTGCCACCATCTTGCATAACTTAGAACACATAACGATATAACATACATAATAATAATAATATAATAATATAATAATAATAATAATAATATAATAAATATAACATATAATATAAATATAATATAATAATAATAATAATAATAATAATATATAATATATATATATATATATATATATATATATATTATATATATATATATATAAATGTTATATAACGGCTCTTATCATAACATACATACAAAGATATGAACAAAATGATATAGAAAAATAGACCGACAGACAGATAGCTATTAACATTTGAATATTCATTTTTTTTTTTTTTTGCTATTTTTAGAAATCCATTATAAATTATTACTTCATCACTTCCATGTAATGATGGAACGTGAGAACGGAAGGCAATAGAAGGCCCTTCCGGTTTAAGGAGTAAGCAAGTCAGTTAGGGAGTTAGGACTTAGAAGCGAAGCTAGCAAGATGTGAGCTCACTGCGTGATTGTCTGGTCTGGGGTTCTACGAATAAAGTAACATCAAAAGTAAATCGAAGTCTTGTTGTTATTACTAAAAGCTATCAATGACACAAGGCTTCTGATAAGGAACGATCCCCAACAGAACCAGACCCGGAATCCCCAGATAAGAAAGACCAGACCTGTAGAAGAATACCAGATCCGGCAGAAGAATAGAAGACGACAGAGTAAGACATAAGAGGTATATAATATATAGATATTTAGTGCCGGTAAAGAGGTATGCAACATATACCTATTTGGTACCGTCAAAGAAAAGGCACTACGTACACAATATTTTTTCTACTAAACGTGTTCTCGTGACTAATAGATATTCAGCAAAATTATTATTACCTAAATATCTGATTTCTCTAATAAGATAAAGCGAGAATTCTTGCAATCTGTAGACATGTCAGTGCTACTGTATGGTTGCACCACTTGAACTTTAACAAATGCTTTGGAAAACAGCTAGATGGGATCTACACGCGGATGCTGCGTGCTGTCCTTAAAAGATCCTGAAGCAGCACCCCACAAAAAGCACGTGTACGGCCATTATCTCCTATCACACAAACCATCCAAGTAAAGTGAACTATAAATGCTTGATACTACTGGAGAAAAGCGAACCAATAAAGACGTTTTCCTGTGGACACACACACATTGGACACACTAGAGTATGCCGATCAGCAAAGACTTTTGATCAGTTATGTATGGATACTGAGTGACGTGATGAAACCTTTCAGGAGCGATAAACAATAGAGACCGACAGAGAGAGGAGAGAGAGAGAGAGAGAGAGAGAGGTGTGTGTGTGTGTGTGTGTGTGTGTGTGTGTGTGTGTGTGTGTGTGTGATGGAAATCCGTGTTGTCAGCGCGACATTATGACAATGAATACCGACATTCTGAGCATGAAAGATAAGTCAATTTTTGAAAAGGTAGTTGAAAAGTTAATGACTTTAATGGGACTTGAACCCCAATATATTCGGATCGGGAGATCAACGCGTTTAAATCGAACTTAACGACTTAAATTCCGCCATCGTATGTCACCCGCCGAAAGAAAAGAAATACCAAAAATCAGGTCAGTTAACATTGAACCACGAATCTTTGAGGCGTAACACAGATTCTCAAAAGATACGTATTTCAAAGTTAACTGACCTGAAAAAATGTAAAAGTTTTTAAATAAAATAACTGATGCATTATATATTTTATCATTAATATATCAACACTGAAAATTTAATTAAATTCGATTAGTTCCTTGATTTTTTGGTATTTTTTTTCTTTCGGTGGAGTGACATATGATGGTGGAATTTAGGTCTGTAAGTTCGATTTAACCCAACGCCTTATCAATTTGGTCACATGGCCATTGTTGCTAAACTGAAAAAATAAACTGTATTTTTTTGCTAAACGTATTATCGTAACAAATGGATATTTAACGTCGATCTCTGGAACCAAAAATAATAGGTTCAAACCCCCTCAGGGTCGTTAAATTCACTTACCATTCCTCAAAAATTGTGATATGTGGTGAATAGTTTTTTCCTGTTTAATATATTGCTAAACATGTGATAGCTTTGTGTCCTAGTGGATTATGTCATTGCGTCTCAGGAACCAAACATTGTGTGTTCAAGTCGATATATATTAAACCGGTTTTTTCTTTTGAAATAGATATGTGGTAAATTGTCTTTTCAGATCGTTTAAAATATTGTGAAAAAATAGACGGCCTTGTGGCCTAATGGATAAGTCGCCTGGAACTGAAGATTGTGGGTTCAAGTCCCATCATGGTCTTTTAGATTTTATACGCTTTTTTTTCAGAAAATAGGTATATAAACTTGTTAAATATTTTTGGTCATGATGATACTCTTAGTAAACTAAAACAATAACAATTTGTTCATTTTCTTGAATTTGTGTCTTAATCGATAAGAAGTCTGTTGCGATTGTTGTTCGTGGCTTGTTAAGATTGACAAACATGAAGGAGTTAAAAATAAATATGTTGTAGGCTGTTTTTGTCATCATGTACAATATAGTTAAATGGAAGATTATGAATTCGAGTCTCATTAAGGTCATTAAATCCAGTTTGTTTTTTGTTTGTTTTTTTGTTTGTTTTTTTTTGTTTTTTTGTCTTTTAATTTTCTTAAACGTTACCAACTCTCTGCCAGAACAGAATTTAATTATACAATCTTGTTAAATGTTTATTTGTTACGATAAAACACGTTCAGTACAAAACATTATATTATTAGTTTATTTTCTTGAAGCAGTCATCGAGGGCCTTGTGGCCTAATGAATAAGGAGTCGGTCTCCGGAACCGAAGATTATGTGTTCGAGTCCCATCAAGGTCGATAAAATTTATGCTATTTTTCAAAATTGACGACATCCTGTATCCACAGATGTGATCAATGTTAGTCTTAACTGGTCGGCCACCTCTGATGTGTCTATATGGAGGTGTCCACTGGAGAACATCACTTATGAGCTCGTCCTTACTTCTCGAGCAGTTTTCTAACGTGTCTTGTTTGACTTACTTGTTTTCTATTAGATGAGGTAAGTAGTCGTACGGCTGCTTTTTGTGGGGTGCTGCATCCATGATTTGTTGAGGACATCACGTAGCATTTTTGTGTAGTTCCCATCGGGTCAGGATACCGACGACATCATCTATTAGGCCACAAACATCGTCTAGTAAACTCAATGAGAAAATATTGTATCGTGGAATCTATGAAGGTACACACATGTACATGTAACAAGAAGGTTTTATTTCCTAGAAGAAATACGGTTCACGGTAAATACGATTAGTCTTACGTTGCTCTTAGGCTGCCCCGAGAGCTGGCCACTAAATAGTCCTCAGACAAGTCCATCTTATGGGGTAGTTTGTCTACTCCCCAACAGAAAATCTACTTACCACATATTTATCAATAATAGAGATTCGGTCTTATTTGTTTGTCACCGAAACTACATCACTGCTTACGTTCAGGAATTAAATTTATCAATGAGTATTGAATTTATAGTCTGTATCATTACTACGTAAAAATATAAAATTCAATGAAAATCAGTTAATTATCAAATTTTCACGAAAATTTCGATACTTATTCACCTTTAGATGAATTTATGTTTAAAAATAGTTTTTTTCCTATAATATATTAGGGAAAATATTTTTTTACTAGGTTGATCCCCTCCCTCACTTATTTAATTTTATGAAATCCGAAACAAAATATATTCTACTCTTACGATTTTTTAATTTTTCTCTAAAGATAAGAGTCTGAAAATTGTAACTGTCGTAAAACAAATATCTCAGTGGAGTGGAGTGGATAGGATGCTTTTTAAGTAACTAAATTTTTTTTTTTTAAATGTTAAACGTTTTATTTTATTTATTAATTTTCTCCACGCGCCCATTCAGGCATATCTTTCGAAAATTACTTTTCACCACCCGGAGGGTGTTTTATTTGGGGGTGGTGCTAGTTATCAAAAAGAAAACAAACCTTTATGTTTCTCAATCTTACAAGACCGATCACATGTCCCAAAAATCTATTTCCTATTGGTCAAGGAAGAGAATTGAACCAATTTACAATTTTCTTGTTTGTTTTAACTTAAACGTGTTAGTGGAACAAGAAATCTAAGTTTAGATCATCTCGTTATGAGTTACTAGCAAATATATGCACCCTCCGGGTGCAGCTGTTTAAGTTAAATATAATACATATTCTAAATTAAATTAAAATGCTAATGAAACTAAATAAGAATGCAGATAAAAGAATTTGACAACACAAAAGGTATAATCGAAAAATAGAACAACTGAAACTTACTCTTACCTCATCCTTTCCATTGATAAAATTTCCTAAATGTAACTATTTTACTTAAAATAGGAAGTAAAGAATAGAATCAACAGTTTATTTCTTCCTTGTTAATGGAGTTTATGTTTTAAATTTTTTTTTTTTACTCCATATTTCATTAAGATAAAACCAAATCAATAATACTAAGCACATACTTAATTAAAAATCAAATTTTTTATATCAATAATGTAAATTAAGCCTTCCGTTCACAGTGTAAACTGCTATTTGCTGTATATATAAATACAATTGCCATGGTAGGAGTTATGTTGATATAGTCAACAGTGGCTTCGGCCTCTGGCCATTGATATAATAATGGCGTCGATCCCAGGGGCCAATCCCCCAGCACACCTGCCCCCTTATTTAAAGGGGCCAGGCTGGGTTTATTGCCCAGCACCTGAGCGCCCCCCTTGAGGTGGAATGCCGACGGGATCGACGCAATTTTTCACCTGCCACTTCATGAGCTTCGCTGTGGGTGGTCCACGTTAATAGGGACTTTGTGCCACCGCGTACAAGTGGGGTACGCGGGTAAATATCAGTTGATTATGGTCAACAGTGGCTTCGGCCTCTGGACCATTGATATAATTAAGGGAACGGCGTCGATCCAAGGGGCTATCCCCGCCAGGCAACAACCTGCCCCTTGATTTAAAGGGGCAGGCTGGGTTTTATGGCCCACGCCCTGAGGCGCCCCCTTGAGGGGGAATGCACGACGGGATCGAACGCAATTTTTCACCAGCTGCCACCTCAATTGGTCTCGGGGCTTGTGGGTGGTCCCACAAAATAGGGCCTTTGTGCCTGACCCGTAACAAAGTGGGTACGTGGAAAATATCAGTAGATCATGGCCCAGCCGTACAGAGCTAAACATCGCTTTGATCCTAGGGGCCATCCCCACAGACAACACCTGACCCTTGATTAACAGGGACAGGGCAGGGTTATTGCCCCAGATGGTCTGAAGGGTGCCTCCCTTGAGGAGGAATACCGACGGGATCACGGTTTGTGGGTGGTATCCAACTTTATAGGCTTTGTACCTTACCGCCGTACACGTGGGGTACGAGTAAATAACGAGTAATGTTAGATATGCCAACAGATTAATAATGTAAAACAATTTATTAGTGAAAATCGAAAATCGTTGGAGAATGTGTCATATAATCAGGGAAATTGTGACAGAAAAACACAGATCTCCTTATAATAGTATGCCTAGAGATTCGTTAGGTTTTACCACAATCTATAAAACAAAATCGAATTTAGATTTTTAAACCGGAAGGAACCCATCATCTTCAGTTACGGATAAGTTAGTCTGCGGGATGGGCTTAATGTCGGTATCATGCCAACAGCGATTTGGGTCCTATCCCTTTTCCTACGCTAGACAAAGGCAGATTATTTTAGCATCTAAGGTGGAGCGCGCCACTGCCTACCCACACTTCCTCACTTTAACAGCACAATAACCTGTGCTTTACTCATAAACGCTGAGTCGGTTAGGGCCGGTATCCGTCCGCCGGTATTCTAATTGCTGACGCTCTAAGCGACTGAGCTAAACCGGCTCCTTGGATTCCTTACAATTTGGTCACAATTTCTCTTAGGACATATACAAAGGACAGAAAGTTCGATTTAGCCGTATCTATAAAGACGAAAAAAAAAAATTAATTATACGAGATGTGGAATACAAATGATTTAATATTTCAAAAACAGATTTCTTTTTCTGTCTTAAATCGATAAGAAATTTGGTTTTTGATAAATAGTAAAATCGACCGTCACATCTCATATATCTATATGTTAGATATCGCCTGTTCTATAAATCTTCCATCCGTTATCATCAATCAACAAACCCTCTAAGTTAAATGACACTGTCCAAATTGGTTCAAGATGCCATACAAAAAGGTAATCCAAATTATTTGGTGTCCTTAATCGCAAGATTTCTTATTTTTTCCATTTTATTTCACCCATTTAAAAATGAAACATTCCAAATGGTCCTTGCCGGTCCGCTTAAATGCCCAACCGTAAATTAAAATGATGAACCTGCAAAAAAGGAAGTTACATTGTGGAATTACTGAATATATTTGAGTAATTTCCGACCCAACTATAGATATTTTCGAGTCGTGGTTTTTGTCACTTTCCCTGTCGGCAAATTAATGTAGATATTTTAAACGCTTCCTCAAGATTTTTAAACGGCAAATCAATGCAAATATTTTACACACCCCCCAACACCACAACTTTTAAAGAAAGGGAGACAGAGAGTTAAATAGAGATTATTATACTTTTTACATATTTACTATTGTGCCAAATAGCTCTTAAGTAAGACAAATCAAAACGTTATTAAAAATAACTAAAATTATCATACTGTGGTATATCTACAGGTCCTGCTAGTCTATATATTAATAGTCGTGTTTCCTGATTGTCTTTATAAAATTTGCAATAGCCTCTGGTTAAAAAGTAGACCGTCCAAATCGTCCAGAATGAAATGCAAAAATGCCAATTCTGATTATCTGGTGTTGCTTATCCGCCGAGAATCTTTTTTTTATGAGTGTTGTCACCTCAGCTAAATAAAATGAACCATTCCATTTTTTAATTATAAAAGAAAGAAGGGAATAAAAAGGATGAATATACATAGAAAAAAATATAAGAAAGAAAGAAAAAGAAAGTAGGGTAAAGACAGCGTGAGGGTGAACGCACCGAAGCGAATAACGCTTTATCTGTTTTTAATTGAATATTAAAAAATGAAAAAGAAGGAAAGAAAGAAAACGAGTGGAGATAGAGTTAAAATCAAAGATTAATTATACTTTTTTGTATACTTATACTATTTTTGCGAATAGCTCTTAAGTAGAATATATCAAACGTTTGTTAATAATTAAATTATCATACTGTGGTATTATCCACAGAAAATATTAAGTTTAACCCACAAATTCAAAAGAATGGATAAAGATTAATATTTTTTATCCACTAAGTGTCTCATCATAACCCAGACATATTCATCAAGGGTTACTAGCAAAGTATATGCACCCTCTGGGGCGCAAGTATGTAAGTTTTAATGTAACATAATAATTATAATGAAGTAGAAAGGCTAATGAAACTAAATAAAGAATGCAGATAAAAAGATTTGAAACAGAGGAGAGGTAATTAATCGAAAAATCGACAACTTAAACTACTCTTCCATCACTCCCATCTTTCATTGCTAAATTTTCTTAATTTAACTATTTTTAGTTAAAAAAATAGGAATTAAAGATACATACGAGTTGTTTATTCTGTTAATGGATTTCTTTTAAGATTTATTCCAATGTTTGCATATATTTATTAAGATAAAATCAAACAATTAGAAAATTAATAATTTGCTAACATCATATTACCAAATCAATTTTAAATATCAATATGCAAATTAGCTTCCCGTTCACCACTGTAAACCGCTATTTTTGTTTGTTATATAAAATACAATTGCTGTTTACTAATATGTAGATAAGGTCAACAGTATAAATAATTAAAAACACTTATATTAACCAATTGAGGTTTAGATAAAAATAAAAATCATGAGAAATGTGTCGTTTAATAACTAAGGGAATTGTGACTTTGCGTCGAATAAAGTTTCGGTTTAAGAAAAGAAAAACATATAATCCCATTTAATAGAAGATTTATTTCAGTTCTGATTATCGCCGTGAATATGTTCAGTGAAATTTTTTTTTTTTAAATTGTTAATAGGAAAATATAGCGACTTGGCTGGGAAGTTGAAACTTGGGTCATGGCCACAATACGCCATCTGTTAAACGTTGAGAAAAAACTATTTAACCACTTAGTAATTAATTTGGATTTTCCGACTATTGTCTCATCTTTTTTTTGTTTAATCTGCACAAAGTTCCGGAACGACTTCCCTCCGGCCTTCCTCAGGTATTTCTTGGCTTGTCAGACTTATGTTTTCAATCTTTAACATGACACGAATCAACCGAAAACCAAAATTCAAAACCCCATGACTTCTATTGGTAAGGAAAAGTAAATTCGTCGTGTGGTCTAATGTCGGGTATCAAGCCAGACAGCAAGTGAGCTATCCTCCTTTTCACTAGCGCTAGATAAAGGAGAATGTTTTGCGCTAAGATGGCAACTCTCACACTTACCATCAGCTCCTCATTTTACCCCACAGGTCACTGTGTTAATTCATGCGCTGAGTTGGTGAGGACCGATATTGAACCAGCAACCTTGTGGTTCCTTGCGGGCGCTATCTGTCTTAGTTGCTAATTGCTTCTTTTCTTTTCTTATTAAACATGTCAACTGTCACACGAAATATTGTTACAATATACTCATGTTAGGTATATACACAAGTGTTTCTTTTTACTAGAAGTGGGAGAGAGATAACATAGGTAGACAGAGAATGCATATGCATTTTGCATTACTTACTTCTTTGGCCAATTGGTGATCTCTAGTCGTTTCTATTCTTTCTTCTCCATGTTAATTCTATTTCCAGATTCTTGTTGGCTGTTCGTCTTGATTCATGTCCTCTTCCTCGGTCAGTTTTTGCCAAGACATTCATCAAGCAAGAAACCATATTAATTTCTTTAAACTTGGCATTGCCTTTAAACTTCTTCTCTCACTACACAAGCGCGTGTGCATTTGGAATTCCAGCTAAGGAAGACCATCTTTCTGCTGACGTCCAGCTGGAATCGAGGGTTAACTCGGTCCCATGTGACTTTCACGTATTTCGCGGGCTTTCCTGTAATTTCCACCGCCCGTGATATGAAAAAGCGGCCAATCCGTCAGAAATACGGGGGTTGACAAATAATCTATGCATAGATTATGTAACAATATTAATTCAAGAAGATTACCTCAGTTCTGTTTCCCAACTTTTTTATTATGTACAAGGTGTGGACAAGAAAGTATCGAGATTTTTTGTATTTTTTTTACACACTTTTACAACTTTGTATAATGCGATGCATTCATTCAGGTGAAGATGTTTCAAATGTGACACATTTGAAACATCTTCTCACCTGATGAATGCAATCGCATGAAACCAATATGGTTGTGAATGTTCCTTTTGTTCACCCAATAAATAGATATGTAAAACCTAATATATTTTCTTATTATATTATATAACAGCTTCTATTTTTATATTGAGCACTCTATACCAATTAATACTGGCTTTGTAACATCCATTCCAGCAAAAGCTGAAATAGTGACCATCTTCACACTACAGTATATATATATATTATATATATATATAATATATATAATATATATACTATAATATATATATTGTTTTTTAGAAAATATTTAAATGACAGAAAGTCGATTTAGCACGTTATCTATTAAAAACAACAACAGAAACAACAAATATTTGGCAATTGTAAAAAGACATGAAACATAACGATTTTTTTATTTCAAGAATTTTTATTGATTAAGTCACATATTCAAGAAAATAAACCAATCAACAATTTTTGTTTTCTTTAATGTCATCGGAAAACCAAAAAATATTTAATCAAAGATTCTGTCAACTCAGTGCTGAATTAAGATGGAGAGCAGGAAATGTTAAAAGTTCCATCAATAGATCTATCAAAATTATTTGTTTCGATAGGAATACATAAAAACCATATAATCGAGGCGGCGTGGTGTAGATGGTTACAAGTCGTAGGAAAGGACTCGTCCAACGGCGAGTACAAACCCTGGACGAGACTGTTTGCATTTCACATAGCGCTAATAATTCTTGGTAAATGTTAAATCTAATTTCCCTCCAGTATGGGTAAATAGTAGGCAGGTGGGCTCTTAACCTTGGCTAGGTAACCTGTCTAGGAGAAGGAAAACTCTGAATTCAAAACCTGTTTAAACTCCGTTAAGAATTTGACCTTCCTTCACATCTACTCGTTTCGAAGAGTTTGGTAATCCTCACTTTGTTACAAAGTTAGAGTAATCTAGTGAATTGCATTTCCAGCTTAGAAATGTAATAGTTTAAATATTTCTCATATTTGACAGCCGCATGGGTAAGAGCTTTGGGGACGAAAATTCATTTCAGGTCTCAAACCTGGCCGGGGTAGCACTTTAAAATATAACCACAACTGATGAGAAGGTGAAAACCTCGAAACAAGTGTCTGTGGATTACTTATATATATATATATATATATATATATATAAATATATAATATAGTTGTGACCAAGTTAATTTCCTAACACGGTTTTGGTGTTCTTAGTACACCGTCTTCAGTGAACTAAGTAAATCTAATGTGGATAATGGAAAATATATACTAGTCTGGTTTAAGCTTAATTTTATCTATTTCTCTAAGATCAATTACTTTAGTCTCCAAAGCTTGTTCCTTTTGAAGTTAGTCTAAGCAACCTATGTTGACAGCAAGAGGTGATTAAGAATTACTATCTAGCCGTGCCCTCCATAATTCTTTATTTTTATTTCCCCTTCATTTCTTACTTCTTCTTACTTTATTTGGAACTTTTGAAAATTCCTAGTATTCTGGTGAGTTTAACTGAGCTAATTGGGTTTTTTTATTACTTGTGCATTTATATATATTATATCTAAATTAATTTTAGTGATAACATTAATTGCGTTACGTAACCTGTTCATGCATACCTAAGGAATTCATCCTTTTATTCACTAATCATGTCTTATTTGGGAATCTAATTAATCTCTATTTTTTCTTGAGTAAAGCACAGCAGCATGGGATGCAGTTAAGCCTCGCCAAGTACTGTGATTTCTTTAACATATTTTCCCATTTAATAATAGGCTGTTTATATTTTGATGCCTTTAAATTCCAAATGTAGGCTAGCCTAAAAGGTTTGTTGCATTTTTTTAAGTTTAGTATTTTAAAAAGAGTGTTTAATGGTTTGTGAATCTAGTTTCGAAAATCCTTGGAAATTTTTGGTACAACTACATAAAATTTTAGTGTGCCCGGTTCACGTGTAAAACGTTACCGAATGCAAGGTAAATTTACACCCTTGCTTTAAACTTTCCTATCCACGGAAAGGCTGCTTGGTCTCGAATTTCAGCTTTTCTGTTTTGTTCTCCTTTCCTTATTTTCTATTATTTTACATGGTTGGTTTAATTATTTTGTTGTTTAATGTTGTTTTAATTATCCTATCTAAAACTGTGCCATCAGGAGAATATAAATCTTTAAGTGTTCTTATTAAAGATTTTTTGTGTAGAGTGTGGTCAACTGGGAAATGTTAATTTATTAAATTATAAGTATCTTTCCAATTTTTGTTATCACCCTGTAGTTATGGTGGGTTATACCACTCAAGAAATTTTTTCTATTTCTGCTTCTTTTCCTATTTAATTTATTCAATTTTTGCTTTTGTAATTTTATTTTATTAACTAGTGTATCGTATAATGCTTTGTTATACGACCTACCCAATTGAAAATTTTCCTGAATTAGAAGAATTTTTACTGACATCTGTATTCAATAGGCCTGGGATTTTATTAATAACTGGGGGTGGGTGGCTAGAATCCGGAGTTAATTATATTGGGTCGCATTTGGTTTCAATGTAGTGTTCAAAATTACCTGTAATGAGATTAAATAGTAACATCTAAGAAAGTTCGTCAATTTAGTGTTCGTTGAATGTCCACAGGTAGTCCCATGTCACTTCAGTGTTGCAAATGATGTATTTTCTAGTCCGGTCCGCTTTGTCAGAAATAAAGAACGGAATAAAAATATAGGATAGGGAGGCCACGGCTAGATGGAGAAGCTGTTTAATCACATCTGCCTGTCAACATAGGTTTAACTTCAAGGAACAAGTCTTTGAAGACTAAAGTTAATTGACTCTTTAGGAAAATGGACTTGCAACCGCTAGTTCAAATCCTGGACGAGACTGTGTTTGCCATTTCAATAGCGCTGAAATACCTGGGAGAAATGTATAAATCCAATTCCCTCGCCTCGCTGATTGGTAAATAGTAGGGCAGGTGGGCTCTGTTAACCTGGCTAGTGTAACCTTTCTAGTAGAAGGGAAAACTCTGGGAATTTCAAACCTGTTAAACTCCGGGGCTTAAGAATTGGCCATTTGTGTCTCCATCCTCTCGTGGGGCGGAGGAGTTGGTTATATATCTAATAGTATATATATATATATATATATCATATATATTTATATAAGTTATTTCCCTACCGGGACGTTTCGGTGTTCCTTAGTACAGCCGTCTTCAGGGAACTAAAGGGTTTTAATATAATGGTGGCTAATACGATGTTATACTAGTCTGGTTTAATGCTTATTTTTTATTTCTATTTCTCGCCTCACAGAGTCAATTACGGCCTGATGTAGTCTTCAAAGCTTGTTCCCTTTGGAAGTTAAACCTATGTTGACAGCAGATGTGATTAAGCTTCATACTAGACCGTGCCTCCCTATCCTTATATTTTTATATTTCCCGCCTTTCTTTATTTCCTGCAAAGGGACCGGACAGAAGAATAAACTCATTGCAACACTGAAGGACAGGACTACCTGGGACATCAAAATCGAACACTAAAATTGAAGAACTTTCTTAGAGTTTACTTTTAATCTCATTACGAGGTAATTTTGAAGCACTACATGAAACCAATGCCCTGACCCAATATATATAACTCCGGATCTAGCCACCCACCCCAGTTATTATAAAAATCCAAGCCTGTTGAAAGTACAGAATTAGTAAAATTCTCTAATCAGGAAAATTTTCAATAGGGTTAGCGATACGTATAACAAATGCATGTATACGATACACTAGTAATAAAATAAAATTTAACAAAAAGCAACAAAATGATAAATTAAATAGGAAAAGAAGCAGAAATAGAAGAATTCTGTGGTATAACCAACCAATTTAAACCTACAGGTGATAAACAAAAATTGGATAAGATACTTATAAAATTTAATAATATAAGACATTTCCCAGTTGACCAACTCTACACACATCTTTAATAAGCAAACAACTTAAAGATTATTATTCTCCTGTATGGCACAGTAAGATAGGAATAATTAAAACATAACAACAAAATAATTAACACCATGTAATAATAGAAATAAGGAAGGAGACAACACCAGAGAACAGCTGAAATATCCGAGAACCCCAAGCAGCTTCCGGTGCGAAGGAAAGTTTTAAGCAGGGTGTAATATACCTTGCATCGGTAACCGTTTACACGTGAACCGGGCACTACTAAATTTTATGTAGGTTTGACAATAATCAGATTTCGAAACTGAATTCACAAACCATAAACACTCTTTTTTAAAATACTAAACTAAAAAATGCAACAACTTTAGCTAGCTACATTTTGGAATTTAAAGCATCAAAATATAACACTAATTATTAAATGGGAAAATATTAAAGAAATCAAAGTACTTGCCCCCCGAAGGCTTAACTGATCCATGCTTCTTGTGCTACAAGAAAAAATAGAGATAATTAGATTCCAAATAAGAATGAATTAGTGAATAAAAAGAGAATTCCTAAGGTAAATGCATGCACAGGTTTACGTAACCTTATGTATCACTAAAAATTAATTAGATATAATATAATAAATGCACCAAGTATAAAAAACCCAGTATTAGCTCAGTAAACTCACCAAGAATACTAAGAATTTCAAAAAGTTCAATAATCGTAAGAAGTAAAGAAAGAAGGGGATAATAAAAATATAGAATTAGGAGGGCACGCTAGATAGAATCTTTTACACCCTCTGCCTGTCAACATAAGGTTTGGCATAGCACTAACTTCAAAGGAAACAAGCCTTTGGAGACTAAAGTTAATTGACTCTTAGGAAGAAATAGAATAAAAATAAGCTTAAACCAGACTAGTATATTATTTCATTATCCACTAGATTTACTTAGTTCACCTGAAGACGGTGACTAAGAAAGCACCAAAACCGTGTTAGGGAAATAACTTTTCTACAACTATATATATTATATAATATATAATATTAATATATAATAAGTAAAATCCACAGAACTTGTTTCGAGGTTTCACCTCTCATCAGTGTGGTTATATTTTTAAGTGCTCCCCTGGCCAAGGTTTGAGACCTGAATGAATTTTCGTCCGCCAAGTCTCTTACCCATGCGCTGTCAAATATATGAGAAATATTACTGATACATTCCTAAAGCGGAAATGAATTCAACTAGATTACTCTAACTTTGTAAACAAGTGAGATAACCAAAACTTCTTCCGAACGAAGTAGGATGTGACAGAAGGTCAATTTCTTAAGCCGGAGTTTAACCAGGTTGAATTCAGAGTTTTCCTTCTCTAGACAGGTTACCTAGCCAAGGTTAAAGAGCCCACCTGCCCACTATTTAACCCATAGCTGGGGGTAGAATAGATTTATACATTTACCAAAGATATAGCGCTATGTGAAATGCAAACAGTCTCCGTCCAGGATTTGTACTCGCGTTGACGAGTCCATTTCCTAACGACTTTAACCATTACACCACGCGCCCCGATTATATGGTTTTTATGTATTCCTATCGAAAACAATAATTTTGAAATAGATCTATTGATGGAACTTAACATTTCCTGCTCTCCCATCTTAATTAGCACTGAGTTGACAGAATCTTGATAAATATTTTTTTTGGTTTCGATACATTAAAGAAACAAAATTGTTGATTGGTTTATTTTCTTGAATATGTGACTTAATCAATAAAAATTCTTGAAATAAAAAAAATCGTATGTTTCATG
The DNA here is from genome assembly GCA_023376005.1 of Doryteuthis pealeii. Taxonomy (NCBI): domain Eukaryota; kingdom Metazoa; phylum Mollusca; class Cephalopoda; order Myopsida; family Loliginidae; genus Doryteuthis; species Doryteuthis pealeii. The sequence continues at coordinate 60,647,857 of CM042154.1, forward strand.
TCTTTTTACAATTGCCAAATATTGTTGTTTCTGTTGTTGTTTTTATAGATACGTGCTAAATCGACTTTCTTGTCATTTAAAATAATATCTAAAAAACAATATATATAATAATATATAGCATATATATATATATATATATATATATATATATATATATACTGTAGTGTGAGATGGTCACTATTTCAGCTTTGCTGGAATGGTGTACCAAAGGCAGTATTAATGGTAGAGTGCTCAATATAAATAGAGCTGTTATATAATATAATAGATAAATATATAGGTTTTACATATCTATTTATGGGTGACAAGGAAACATTCAACAACCATATTGGTTTCATCGATGCAATTCATCAAGGTGAAGATGTTTCAAATGTGTCCATTTGAAACATCTTTCACCTGATGAATGCATCGCATTATACAAAGTGTGTAAAAGTGTGTAAAAAATACAAAAAATCTCGATACTTTTTGACACACCTTGTACATAATAAAAAAAGTTGGGGGAAACAGAACTGAGGTAATCTAATCTTGATTAATATTGTTCAAATAATCTATGCAATAGATTATTGTCAACCCCCTGTATTTCTGAAGGATGGCCGCTTTTCATATCACGGGCGGGTGGAATATTACAGAAAGCCCGCGAAATACGTGAAGTCACATGGGACCGAGTTAACCTCAGTTCCAGCTTGACGTCAGGCAGAAAGCATGTCTTCCTTAGCTGGAATCAATGCACACGCGCGTTGTGTAGTGAGAAAGAAGAAGTTTAAGCAATGCAAGTTTAAAGAAATAATATGGTGTTTTGCTTGATGAATGTCTTGGCAAAAAGACTGACCGAGAAAGAAGGAATGAATCAAAGACGAACAAGCAACAAGAACTGGAAATAGAATTCAACATGGAGAGAAAGAATAGAAACGACTAGAGATCACCAATGGCCAAAGAAGTAAGTAATGCAAAATGCATATGCATCTCTCTGTCTACCTATGTTTATCTCTCTCCCTCTCTAGTAAAAGAACACTTGTGTATATACCTAAACATGAGTAATGTAACATATTTCCGTGTTACAGTGACATGTTTAATAAGAAAAAGAAAAAGAAGGCAATTAGCAAACTAAGAAGTATAGCGCCCGCCAGGAACCACAAGGTTGCTGGTTCAATATCGTCCTCACAACTCAGCGCATTGAATAAACACAGTGACCTGTGGGGTAAACTGAGGAGCTGATGGTAAGTGTGGAGTTGCATCTTAGACGCAAAACAATCTCCTTTATCTAGCGCTAGTGAAAAGGGGATAGACTCACTTGCTGTCTGGCTGATACCGACATTAGACCACACCGACGAATTTACTTTTCCTTACCAATAGGAAGTCGGGTTTTGAATTTTGGTTTCGTTGATTCGTGTCATGTTAAGATTGAAAAACATAAGTCTGACAAGAAATACCTGAGGAAGGCCGGAGGGCACATCGTCCGAAACTTTGTGCAGATAACAAAAAAGATGAGGACAATAGTCCGAATAATCCAAATAATACTAATGTGGTAAATAGTTTTTCTCAACGTTTAACAGATGGCGTTTGTGGCATGACCCAAGTTCAACTCCCAGCCAAGTCGCTATATTTTATACAATTAAAAAAAAAAATTCACTGAACATATCTCACGGCGATAATCAGAACTGAAATAAATCTTCTTATTATAATGGAGATTATATGTTTTTCTTTTCTATAACCGAAACTTTATTACGACTCAAGTCACAATTCCCTTAGTTATTAACGACACATTCTCCATGATTTTATTTTTATCTAAACCTCAATTGTTAATAAAAGTGTTTTAAATTATTTATACTGTTGACCTTATCTACATATTAGTAACATGCAATTGTATTTATATATACAACAAAATAGCGGTTTACAGTGTGAACGGGAAGGCTAATTTGCATATTGATATTAAAAATTTGATTTGGATAAATATGTGCTTAGAATTATTAATTTCTAATTGTTTGATTTTATCTTAATAAATATATGCAAACATCTCGGGAATAAATCTTAAAAGAAATCCATTAACAAGAATAAACAACTGTAATGTTATTCTTTAATTCCTATTTTAACTAAATAGTTAAATTAAGAAAATTTAGCAATGAAAGATGGGAGTGATGGAAGAGTAAGTTTAAGTTGTTCGATTTTTCGATAATACCCTCCTCTGTTTCAAATCTTTTTATCTGCATTCTTATTTAGTTTCATTAGCCTTTCTAATTCATTATAATATTATGTTACATTAAAACTTACATACTTGCGCCCAGAGGGTGCATATATTTGCTAGTAACCTTGATGAATATGTCTGGGTCATGGAGAACAACTTAGTGGAATAAAAAAGTAGTAATTTTCATTCTTTTGAATTTGTGGTTAAACTAATATTTATCTGTGGATATACCACAGTATGATAATTTAATTATTACAAACGTTTGATATATCTACTTAAGAGCTATTGCAAAATAGTTAAGTATACAAAAAAAGTATAATAATCTTGATTTAACTCTATCTCCCACTCGTTTTCTTTCTTTCCTTCTTTTCATTTTTTTATATTCAAATTAAAACAGATAAGCGTTATCGCTTCGGCGCGTTCCACCCCACGCTGTCTTTACCCTACTCTTTTTCTTCTTTCTTATATTTTTCTATGTATATTATCCTTTTTATTCCCCTTCTTTCTTTATAATAAAAATGGAATGGTTCATTATTTAGCTGAGGTGACAACACTCATAAAAAAGATTCGGCGGATAAGCAACACCAGATAATCAGAATTGGCATTTTTGCATTTTCATCTTGGACGATTGGACGGTCTCATTTTTAACCAGAGGCTTTGCAAGATGATAACAGACAATCAGGAACACGACTATTAATATATAGACTAGCAGGACCTGTAGATATACCACAGTATGATAATTTAGTTATTATAACGTTTGATTTGTTTACTTAAGAGCTATTTGCAAAATAGTTCAATATGTAAAAAGTATAATAATCTCTATTTAACTCTCTGTCTCCCTTTCTTAAAGTGTGTGTTGGGGTGTGTGTGTAAAATATTTGCATTGATTGCCGTTAAAAATCTGTGAGGAAGCGTTTAAAATATCTACATTAATTTGCCGACAGAAAGTGACAAAACACGACTCGGAAAATATCTAAGTTGGGTCGGAAATTACTCAAATATATTCAGTAATTCACAATGTAACTTCCTTTTTTTCAGGTCATTTTAATTTTACGTTGGGCATTTAAGCGACGCAAGACCATTTGGAATGTTTCATTTTTAAAATTGGGTGAAATAAAATGGAAAAAATAAGAAATCTGCGATTAAGCGACACCAAATAATTTGGATTTACCTTTTTGTATGGCATCTTGAACAATTTGGACAGTGTCATTTTTAACTAGAGGGTGTTGATAATGATGATAACGGATGGAAGATTTAGGAACAGGCGTATTAACATATAGATTATATGAGATGTGAACGGTCGATTTTATATATCAAAAACAAATTTCTTATCGATTAAGAAAAAGAAATCTGTTTTTGAAATATAAAATCATTTGTTCACATCTCGTATAATTAATTTTTTTTTCGTCTTTTAATAGATACGGGCTAAATCGACTTTCTTGTCCTTTGTAATATGTCCTAAGAGAAATTGTGACCAAATTTGTAAGGAATCAAGAGCCGGTTTAGCTCAGTCGCTAGAGCGTCAGCATAGGAATAACCGGCGACGATACCGGCCCTAACCGACTCAGCGTATGAGTAGCACAGGGTTATGTGCTGTAAAGTGAGGAGCTGATGGTAGGCGTGGCGCTCCACCTTAGATGCTAAAATAATCTCCTTTGTCTAGCGTTAGTGAAAAGGGGATAGACCCAATCGCTGTCTGGCTGATACCGACATTAGCCCATCCCGCCGACTAACTTATCCGTAACTGAAGATGATGGGTTCAATTCCCGTTAAAATCTAAATTCGATTTTGTTTTAGATTGTGGTAAAAACCTCAACGATCCTCTAGGATCTTATTATAATGGAGATTCTGTGTTTTTCTGTCACAATTCCCTTGATTATTTATGACACATTCTCCACGATTTTATTTTCACTAATAAAATTGTTTTACATTATTAATACTGTTGGCCATATCTACATACTCGGTATTTACCTCGTACCCCACGTGTACGGGTTAGGTACAAGGCCCTATAAAAGTGGTACCACCCACAAACCGTTGATCCCGTCGGTATTCCTCCTCAAGGGAGGCACCTCAGACACTGGGCAATAAACCCTGCCCTGTCCCTTTAATTCAAGGGTCAGGTGTTGTCTGTGGGGATGGCCCCCTAGGATCAACGATGTTAGCTTGTACGGCTGGGCCATATCTACATGATATTTTCCACGTACCCCACTTGTACGGGTCAGGCACAAAGGCCCTATTTATGTGGGACCACCCACAAGCCGAGACTCATGAGGTGGCAGGTGAAAAATTGCGTCGATCCCGTCGGCATTCCCCCTCAAGGGGGCGCCTCAGGCGCTGGGCAATAAACCCAGCCCTGCCCCTTTAAATCAAGGGGGCAGGTGTTGCCTGGGGGGATAGCCCCCTGGGATCGACGCCGTTAATTATATCAATGGTCCAGAGGCCGAAGCCACTGTTGACCATATCAACATGATATTTACCGCGTACCCCACTTGTACGGGTCAGGCACAAAGTCCCTATTAACGTGGGACCACCCACAAGCCGAAGCTCATGGAGTGGCAGGTGAAAAATTGCGTCGATCCCGTCGGCATTCCACCTCAAGGGGGGCGCCTCAGGTGCTGGGCAATAAACCCAGCCCTGCCCCTTTAAATCAAGGGGGCAGGTGTTGCCTGGGGGGATGGCCCCCTGGGATCGACGCCATTAATTATATCAATGGTCCAGAGGCCGAAGCCACTGTTGAATATATCAACATACTCATACCATGCAATTGTATTTATATATACAGCAAAATAGCAGTTTACACTGTGAACGGGAAGGCTAATTTACATATTGATATAAAAAATTTGATTTTAATAAGTATGTGCTTAGTATTATTGATTTGGTTTTATCTTAATGAATATGAGTAAAAAAAATCTTAAAATAAATCCATTAACAAGAAGAAATAACTGTGATCTTATTCTTTACTTCCTATTTTAAGTAAATAGTTAAATTAGGAAAATTTATCAATGAAAGGAGTGAGGTAAGAGTAAGTTTCAGTTGTTCTATTTTTCGATTATACACCTTTCTGTTTCAAATCTTTTATCTGCATTCTATTTTAGTTTCATTAGCATTTCTAATTTAATTTAGAATTGTTTACATTTAAACTTAAACAGCTGCACCCGGAGGGTGCATATATTTGCTAGTAATCATAACGAAGATGATCTAAACTTGATAGATATTTTCTTGTTCCACTAACACGTTTAGTAAAACAAACAAGAAAATTGTAAATTGGTTCATTCTCTTCCATACCAATAGGAAATAGATTTTTGGGACATGTGATCGTGTCTTGTTAAGATGAGAAACATAAAGGTTTGTTTTCTTTTGATATACTAGCACCACCCCCAAATAAAACACCCTCCGGGTGGTGTAAAAGTAAATTTTCGAAAGATATTGCCTGAGGGGGTGGGAAAATTAAATAAATAAAATAAAACGTTTAACATTTAAAAAAAAAATTAGTTACTTAAAAAGCATCCTATCCACTCCACTCCACTGAGATATTTGTTTTACGACAGTACAATTTTTCAGACTCTTATCTTTAGAGAAAAATTAAAAAATCGTAAGAGTAGAATATATTTTGTTCGGATTTCATAAAATTAAATAAGTGAGGGAGGGGATCAACCTAGTAAAAAAATATTTTCCCTAATATATTATAGGAAAAAAACTATTTTAAACATAAATTCATCTAAAGGTGAATAAGTATCGAAATTTTCGTGAAAATTTGATAATTAACTGATTTTTCATTGAATTTTAATATTTTTACGTAGTAATGATACAGACTATAAATTCAATACTCATTGATAAATTTAATTCCTGAACGTAAGCAGTGATGTAGTTTCGGTGACAAACAAATAAAGACCGAATCTCTATTATTGATAAATATGTGGTAAGTAGATTTTCTGTTGGGGAGTAGACAAACTACCCCCATAAGATGGACTTGTCTGAGGACTATTTAGTGGCCAGCTCTCGGGGCAGCCTAAGAGCAACGTAAGACTAATCGTATTTAACCGTGAACCGTATTTCTTCTAGGAAATAAACCTTCTTGTTACATGTACATGTGTGTCGACCTTCATAGATTCCACGATACAATATTTTCTCATTGAGTTTACTAGACGATGTTTGTGGCCTAATAGATGATGTCGTCGGTATCCTGACCCGATGGGAACTACACAAAAATGCTACGTGATGTCCTCAACAAATCATGGATGCAGCACCCCACAAAAAGCAGCCGTACGACTACTTACCTCATCTAATAGAAACAAGTAAGTCAAACAAGACACGTTAGAAACTGCTCGAGAAGTAAGGACGAGCTCATAAGTGATGTTCTCCAGTGGACACCTCCATATAGACACATCAGAGTGGGCCGACCAGTTAAGACTAACATTGATCACATCTGTGGATACAGGATGTCGTCAATTTTTGAAAAATAGCATAAATTTTATCGACCTTGATGGGACTCGAACACATAATCTTCGGTTCCGGAGACCGACTCCTTATTCATTAGGCCACAAGGCCCTCGATGACTGCTTCAAGAAAATAAACTAATAATATAATGTTTTTGTACTGAACGTGTTATCGTAACAAATAAACATTTAACAAGATTGTATAATTAAATTCTGTTTCTGGCAGAGAGTTGGTAACGTTTAAGAAAATTAAAAGACAAAAACAAACAAAAAAAAAACAAACAAAAAAAAACAAACAAAAAACAAACTGGATTTAATGACCTTAATGAGACTCGAATTCATAATCTTCCATTTAACTATATTGTACATGATGACAAAAACAGCCTACAACATATTTATTTTTTAACTCCTTCATGTTTGTCAATCTTAACAAGCCACGAACCAACAATCCGCAACAGACTTCTTATCGATTAAGACACAAATTCAAGAAAATGAACAAATTGTTATTGTTTTAGTTTACTAAGAGTATCATCATGACCAAAAAATATTTAACAAGTTTATATACCTATTTTCTGAAAAAAAAGCGTATAAAATCTAAAGACCATGATGGGACTTGAACCCACAATCTTCAGTTCCAGGCGACTTATCCATTAGGCCACAAGGCCGTCTATTTTTCACAATATTTTAAACGATCTGAAAGACAATTTACCACATATCTATTTCAAAAGAAAAACCGGTTTAATATATATCGACTTGAACACACAATGTTCGGTTCCTGAGACCAATGACATAATCCACTAGGACACAAAGCTATCACATGTTTAGCAATATATTAAACAGGAAAAAACTATTCACCACATATCACAATTTTTGAGGAATGGTAAGTGAATTTAACGACCCTGAGGGGGTTTGAACCTATTATTTTTGGTTCCAGAGATCGACGTTAAATATCCATTTGTTACGATAATACGTTTAGCAAAAAATACAGTTTATTTTCTTCAGTTTAGCAACAATGGCCATGTGACCAAATTGATAAGGCGTTGGGTTAAATCGAACTTAACAGACCTAAATTCCACCATCATATGTCACTCCACCGAAAGAAAAAAATACCAAAAAATCAAGGAACTAATCGAATTTAATTAAATTTTCAGTGTTGATATATTAATGAATAAAATATATAATGCATCAGTTATTTTATTTAAAAACTTTTACATTTTTTCAGGTCAGTTAACTTTGAAATACGTATCTTTGAGAATCTGTGTTACGCCTCAAAGATTCGTGGTTCAATGTTAACTGACCTGATTTTTGGTATTTCTTTTCTTTCGGCGGGGTGACATACGATGGCGGAATTTAAGTCCGTTAAGTTCGATTTAAACAGGCGTTGATCTCCCGATCCGAATATATTGGGTTCAAGTCCCATTAAAGTCATTAACTTTTCAACTACCTTTTCAAAAATTGACTTATCTTTCATGCTCAGAATGTCGGTATATCATTGTCATAATGTCGCGCTGACAACACGGATTTCCATCACACACACACACACACACACACACACACACCACACACACACACACACACACTCTCTCTCTCTCTCTCTCTCTCTCTCTCTCTCTGTCGGTCTCTATTGTTTATCGCTCCTGAAAGGTCTTCATCACGTCACTCAGTATCCATACATAACTGATCAAAAGTCTTTGCTGATCGGCATACTCTAGTGTGTCAATGTGTGTGTGTCCACAGGAAAACGTCTTTATTGGGTTCGCTTTTCTCCAGTAGTATCAAGCATTTATAGTTCACTTTACTTGGATGGTTTGTGTGATAGGAGATAATGGCCGTACACGTGCTTTTTGTGGGGTGCTGCTTCCAGGATCTTTTAAGGACAGCACGCAGCATCCGCGTGTAGATCCCATCTAGCTGTTTTCCAAAGCATTTTGTTAAAGTTCAAGTGGTGCAACCATACAGTAGCACTGACATGTCTACAGATTGCAAGAATTCTCGCTTTATCTTATTAGAGAAATCAGATATTTAGGTATATAATTTTGCTGAATATCTATTAGTCACGAGAACACGTTTAGTAGAAAAATATTGTGTTACGTAGTGCCTTTTCTTTGACGGTACCAAATAGGTATATGTTGCATACCTCTTTACCGGCACTAAATATCTATATATTATATACCTCATGTCTTACTCTGTCGTCTTCTATTCTTCTGGCCGGATCTGGTATATCTTCTACAGGTCTGGTCTTTCTTATCTGGGGATTCCGGGTCTGGTTCTGTTGGGGATCGTTCCTTATCAGAAGCCTTGTGTCATTGATAGCTTTTAGTAATAACAACAAGACTTCGATTTACTTTTGATGTTACTTTATTCGTAGAACCCCAGACCAGACAATCACGCAGTGAGCTCACATCTTGCTAGCTTCGCTTCTAAGTCCTAACTCCCTAACTGACTTGCTTACTCCTTAAACCGGAAGGGCCTTCTATTGCCTTCCGTTCTCACGTTCCATCATTACATGGAAGTGATGAAGTAATAATTTATTATGGATTTCTAAAAATAGCAAAAAAAAAAAAAATGAATATTCAAATGTTAATAGCTATCTGTCTGTCGGTCTATTTTTCTATATCATTTTGTTCATATCTTTGTATGTATGTTATGATAAGAGCCGTTATCATAACATATATATTATATATATATATATATATATATATATATATATATATATATTATTATTATTATTATTATATTTATTATTATTATATATTATATTTATTATATATAGTTATATTTATTATTATTATTATTATTATTATTATTATTATTATTATTATTATGTATGTTATATCGTTATGTGTTCTAAGTTATGCAAGATGGTGGCAGGATTGAAAAGTCATGAACGAGCTCACAAACGGACAATGAATGAAGGAGTGGTAGACGCCTGACAAGACGTTGCGATCAATATGTATGTATGTATGTATGTATGTATCTATCTATCTATCTGAATAATTAACTATTTACCTTAGTCTATTCAAGTATATCTATCATGGCTTGTTTCTATCTAGTATGAAACCTTCTCATCCAACAGCTATAGGTAAAATTGTACCTCTACTGTTCTTTTATGAGAATGGATTAGGCATTAAATAATTCACTAATTTTGACATGCCATTAAACAAAGACGCCTGCTCCTATCTATCTATCTATCTAAGGCCTATGCTCATAGAGACACTGATACACACACGCGTGCGTACGCACTCACACACACACACATATATCAGACCTTTTCAATCTATCTACCTATCTATCTATCTCACGCATATGGTCATACAGACATTGCTCTCTCTCTCTCTCTCTCTCTCTCTCTCTCTCTCTCTCTATATATATATATATATATATATATATATATATATATCAATCAGTTTCTCTATCTATCTATCTCACATATTCTCATATGCACATACACATACATATATGTATATATATCAGCCTGTTTCTATCTATCTATCTATCTATCTATCGATCTATCTCATGCATATGTTCATACAGACATTGCTATATATTTCTATCTATCTACCTCACATATATTCTCATGCAAACACTGATATATATATATATATATATATATATATATATTATATATATATATATATATATATATATATATATATATGCAGGTGGGGGTATAAAGTTAAAAAATTTATCGTGAGTTTCTACAAATTTCAAGGCAGAATTAAGAAGCTCATATCCCAATTCCTCTTCGCCGAAAGGTGCGCACCTGCATTCCTATTTTCCGTCTTGAAATTTTATTTAACTGAAATATTTTTGGGTTTCAGGTAAGAAAGGGAAGTGACGACCAAGTCAGGCAAGGCAAATATTCAACAGTCATAAAGAATGAAAAAATATCCCGAAACGGAATCTATAGAGAAAAGTACTTTCAGAATTTTTTAAACATAGACATTGTGATTTGATGAGTATTTCAGGAAAAGATACTGAAATACCAGAAGAGACTGCTATAAATATGAACAAACTAGGAACATAGAGATATATTGTTGTATACTGGATAGATATTGTTGTATACTGAATCATACAATATTCAATATAGAAGTACATCCAAATACAGTTTGCGCCAGACATAGAGTAACTCGCAACAGAGTGATAAAACATCGAGATAGATGGTTCCATAATCTTCGCAGTCTCAGTAAATCACTCCGATGTTCTAACAGCAATGTACAAATAGTCTCGGACTAGCTCATTTACTCTCTACGAAAGGTAAGCTAGGCTAGTCCACAACAGATATGAACATATATATATATATATATATATATATATATATATATATATATATATATATATATAGGAGTAACAGATTGGGTAAAATCCAACAAAATGTGAATAAAAATTGAGGAATAACAGATACCGAGGCAAAATATCAATTGAATGCTGTTGTTTTGTGTTTTATCCGTTATTTCTCAATTTTTCATCCCCCCCATATATATATATATATATATATATATATATATAACGCTGCATATTACGTCACATATTTAAAAAAAATTGGGATCTGTGCGGTAAACTGAGGAGCTGATAGTAAGTGTGCCGCTCCGCCTCAGACGCTAAAAAATCTTCTTGGTCTAGTGATAGTGAAAAGGGGATATATTCTCTTGCGGTGTGGCTAATACCGACTTTAGGCCACCCCGGCGAATTTACTTTCCTTTTTCATATACCATTAAAGACCAATCAACCAACCAACCAGCCTACTAATCTAGATGAAAAAATACACCAGTTAAGCCTCTATCTAAAAGTAATAACCCTACCTGTGCTTTGGATTACAGCGTTTTCGAAAGTAATATTAAAAATCTGCAAAAAGGGTATCAGGTTGAATTCAAATGCCTACGTGGAGTTGCTAAACACTGTAGTCAAACCCTGGATAACAAGTGTAGCCAATGGTAGGCCATATGTATGGCAGCAGGATTCGGCACCCTGCCACACCACTGGGAAAAGTCAAAAATGTTTGTCGGCGAATTTTTACGACTACACCACTCCCAACTTTTGGTCTCTGAACTCCCCAGATCTTAACCCCATGGATTATTATGTAAGGGACACTGTTGAAAAAGACACCAATCGCCGTGCTAGTACTACAAAAGCCCAGTTAATCGAGAGAATTAAGATAGTTTTTGAGACCCTTCCCAGGGAAACTGTAACATCAGCTCGCTCCAGGTTACGGAGGAGGATTGAGGCCGTGATCAACGCTAATGACGGATATTTTGAGTGAAACTTGTTGAATAAATGATTGATTATTTGAAAGAAACTAATTATTTTGACAAGTTACAATTGGCCTAATAAACAATCGCGCCAAACAATTACAGCTCTCATAAACATTACTGATGACATACACGAATGTCTGAAAGATTCAGAGCAGGTTTTTCTTGTTTGTCTTGATTACTCCAAGGCTTTTGATTGTACCAACAGATACTTATAAAATTTACGGTTGCTGGATTCTGTGATGATTTATTCGGTTGGGTTTTCTCTTGCCTTAATGTCCGATACCACAAGGTTACAATGGGTAAAGGGGAATCTTGCTGGAATGAGATGCTGAATGGCGGGGTTATCAAGGTTCGGTCTTGGGCTTTGGCTCATTGCTTTGTACAGTGTTATTTTCTGATCTTGGAGGTGCAATAAGAGAGGTATATATATATATATATATATATATATTATATATATATATATATATATATAGCTGATGGTAGGTGTGACGATTCGCCTCAGACGATAAAAACCAATCTCCTTGGTCTAGCGGTATAGACTCCATCGCTGTTTAGCTGGTACCGACTTTAGGTCCCCCCTCACGATATATATATATATATATATATATATATATATATATATCTTATTATAATGGAAATTGTGTGTTTTTCTGTCTGTAACCGAAACTATATTCCTACTCAAGTCACAATTCTCTTAGTTATTGACATCACATTCTCCATGATTTTATTTTTATCTAAACCTCAATTATTAATAAAATTGTCTTACATTATTAATACTGTTAACTATGTCTACATACTGAAAACATGCAATTATATTTATATATACAACAAAATAGCGGTTTACAGTGTGAACGGGAAGGCTAATTTGCATATTAATATTAAAAAATCGAATTTAATAAATATGTGCTTAGTATTATTGATTTCTAACTGTTTGGTTTTATTTTAATGAATATAAGCAAAAATCTCTTCAATGAATCTTAAATGAAATCCATTAACAAGATAAAATAACTGTCATTTTATTCTTTACTTCCTCTTTTAAGTAAATACTTAAATTAAAAAACAAACAATGAAAGACGAGAGTGGTGGAAGAGTAAGTTTTAGTTATTCCATTTTTTATTATACTCCCTCTGTTTCAAATCTTTTATTATACTCCCTCTGTTTCAAATCTTTTTATCTGTATTCTTATTTAGTTTCATTAGCCTTTCTAATTTAATACAATATTTTATTACCTTAAAACTTAAATACTTGCACCCGGAGGGTGCATATATTTGCTAGTATATATATATATATATATATATATATATATATATATATATTATTTCTTTATGTTGGTGGGATTAAGAACGGTAAGACTAAAAAGAATTAAAGAATAACATTTCTTTTGTATACAAAGAGCAGGAAGGAATTTGCTGATGAGGAGGGCCCCGAGTACAGCTAGGTGTAATTCGCTGGTTGAAGATGCCAAGATCGTGGACATTGAGGGCTTATATGCTGCAGCAGTTTGAGGGAAAAATAAATGTATCACGGAAAATAAGAAATCTGCGAGTCTCTTTTGCTTTGTCGGTCAGTCTATTTAAAATTGTTGAATGAAAACGCGAGCGTTCTTGGATTTTTGAAATGTAAACAGAACGCTCGCGTTTCATTCAACAATTTTGAATAGACTGACCGACAAAGCAAAAGAGTCTCGCAGATTTCTTATTTTATGTGATACATTTATTTTTTTCTCAAACTAATGAAAGCCCTGATGAAGATCTATTGAAACAGATCGAAACGTTGCAGTGAAGGCGATATAAACATCACTCGTTTTTATAAACTTGTGTTTTTCAATTTTTTCTTAATATTACATACTGTCGGATTCACTTCCACTTTTTCTTCACACACACACACACGCACACACACACACACACATATATATATATATATATATATATATATGTGTGTGTGTGTGTGTGTGTGTGTGTGTGTCTGTTTAGTAACCACTAATGTCTTTCTTGATTTTCATATGCAAACATTTCCAAAATTATTATTATTAAAAATATTAGAATATTGAATAAGAAATACTTGATAAACTCTCAGTACATTGCTTTCCGATTGCGTATATTGACATCACTTTCTGTAGATGAGATATTACTACCAAGGTATGTGAACTGGTTTACTAATTTCAGAGACTTGACATCTAGTGTGGAGATGTTTCAATGTTGTTTAAAACACATGAACTCTGTTTCATATGAGTTTACATAGAGGCCAATGCCGCTTGTTGCCTTCTCTAGGCTATGCAGCAATGATTCGGCTTGTTTTGCTGATTTGCTGTTTTTTTGCTTGTTGTTTTTTTTCATGTTCTGATTTAAGCGTAAGTAATTACCTGAATAAATAATTGAGGGCGTTGGGCGGAAGAACCCCTTGTAGCTAAGTTAAGGTGCTTTATATTTTGTTTATTGAAATTAAATTGAATAAAAGACATTTTATTATCTTTATATATTTCCTCTTCTTAACTATATCCAAGTCTTTTCATGTGCAATGTCTCCAATTTGTCGTTTGAAGTATCCATATAATTGTTTTTCTTTCCATTTTTGTTTTCTTGTTTTCGTTGTTTTTCTGTTTGTCCATATGTTGCATCTGCTGTCAAAACTAATCTTTCTTTGCTCTTTTTTGTATATTCTTCGAGTTCTTGGATTGTGGCCTCTACGCAGTCTTCTATGTTGGCAAGACCTCTTACACCTTTCTTTCTTGATACATATAGCATACGTCTATCGTCTCTTGTGTGTAAAGCCTTGTGCATTGCCATTCATTTTTTTGTCTTTTGGTCAGTCTGTCTGAGTTCTTCTTTTGTCCATTTTAAGAATGGCACAGAGTATCTTATGATGGGGACGGCCCAGGTATTTATTACTTTGATGAGATTTCTGCTGTTGAGCTTGGTTTCTCGGAATTTTCTTGTTCTCCTGGGGTATTCTTTTTTAAAAACATTTTCTTTCATTTCTGATTGCTTGATAATGTCTACTTCTAAAAATTCTAAGTATTTGTAACTTTCTTTTTCTCCAAGTGTTTTTATAGTGTCCTGATTTGGTAGTTGTATTCCGTCCATTAGTTTTCTTTCCCCCCTTTTTTTATCACTTATACGGCACATTTTTCAATTCCGAATTCCATTCCAATATCTTGGCTGTATATTCTAATGGTTTGTACCATGGTTCCTAGTTTTTATTTTATTTTGTGCAAATTTGTTTATATTATCCATGTACATAAGGTGGTTTATTTTTTCCTGCGAGTTAGTGAATTCGTAAAACCCGGTACATTTTATCATCATTTACTCCTTTTGAGTTTTCACATCAGTGTTAGCTGATGGTCTTTCACTGGAGTCTGAGTGACAGCAAGTCTCCTCAGGTCTCCAGGACTCTTCTGAGTATTCTGGCAGATTGCAGCAGCGCAGTGTTCTGAATGGTTTCAATCCTTCCTCTGATATCCAAACTTTCCAAGCCCTTTTCTAATCCTTTTTTGGGACTGTTCCAAGTGCACCAACTACAATTGGTATAACTTTCACTTTCATATTCCACAACTTTTTCAGTTCTCTGGCAAGGTCCAGATATTTGTCTATTTTTTCATTTTCCTTTAGCTTCACCCTGTGATCTGCTGGCACTGCAAAATCCACCAGTTGACAACTTCTTTCTTTTTTGTTTATCAACACTGGTCTGGCCTTCTTGCTGGGATAAGGGGATCCGTTTTTATCTCAAAGTCCCAGAGAATTTTGTGCGTTTCGTTCTCAAGAACAGATTCTGGTTTATGCATATACCATTTTGTTGTGTGGTCAAAATTTAATTTTTTGCATAATTCCCAGTGGATCACCTTCCCAACCCAGTCGTGTCTAGTTTTGTATTCTCGTTGTGCTAGTTTGCTACATTCGCAGAGTATATGGTTAACAGTGTCATCTCTATTACCGCAAAGTCTACATTTACTATTTTGTTGGGTCTTATCAATTTTCGCTTTGATGTAGTTTGTCCTTATGGCATTATTTTATGCAGCAATTATAAGTGATTCTGTTTCTCTTTTGAGGTTTCCCTTTCTTAACCATGTCCAAGTCTTTTCATGTGCAACCTCTTCTATTTGTCGTTTGAAGCGTCCGTATAATTGTTTTTCTTCCCATTTTTGTTTTCTAGTCTTTGTCGTTTTTCTGTTTGTCCATCTGCCGTTTCTACTATTGTTGGCCGCCATAAGTAATTTGTCTTTGCTCTTCCTTGTGTAATCTTCAAGTTGTTGGATTGTGGTTTCTACGCATTCCTCTATGTTGGCAAGACCTCTTCCCCCTTCCTTTCTTGACACATACAATCTATCTCTATCATCTCTCGGGTGGAGAGCCTTGTGCCTGGTCATTAATTTTCTCGTCCTTTGGTCTATCTGTCTGAGTTCTTCTTTTGTCCATTTTAAGAATGGTCCTGAGTATCTTATAATGGGGACAGCCCAGGTATTAATTCCTTTGATCAGATTTCTGCTGTTAAGTTTGGTTTCTAGAAGTTTTTCTTCTTCTTCTTCTTCTTCTTCTTCTTCTTCTTCTTCTTCTTCTTCTTATTATTATTATTATTATTATTATTATTATTATTATTATATTATTTCACACCTGCCGTAGCCGGTGGTTCACTGGATGCTGAGAGAACTCAAGTCTCCTCAGGTCTCCAGGACTCTTCTAAGTATTCTAGCCAATCTTAGCAGTGCTGTAGCTTGGATGGCCTCGATTCTAGCTCTAATTTCCAATTCACCTCGAAGTCCAAGAGAATTTTATGCATCTCATTCTCCAGATAAGGTTCAGGCTTGAGCATATACCATTTAGGTGTATGGCGAAAATTAAATTTCTTGCACAATTCCCAGTGGATTACTTTTCCCTCCGAGTCTTGCCTAGTCTTGTACTCTGTTTGTGCTGGTTTGCTGCATTCGCTTATTATATGATTAACCGTTTCGTCTCTGTCCCCACACATTCGGCACTTGCTGTTATGCTGCGTCTTATCTATGTTTGCCTTTATATAGTTTGTTCTTATGGCATTGTCTTGTACTACAATTATGAGAGATTCAGTTTCTCCCTTGAGGCTTCCTCTTCTTAACCATGTCCATGTCTTCTGATGTGATATCTCTTGAATTTGAAACTTGATGTACCCATATAGTTTTTTTTCCATTTCTGTTTTTTAGTTTTTTTATGTATTTATGCTTGTCAATTAGTATTTCCTTACTTATATTAGTGTATTCGTCAAGTGCTCGGGTTATCGTATCTACACCATCTTCAATGTTGGCGAGACCTATTATTATTATTATTATTATTATTATTATTATTATATTATTATTATTATTATTATAGAGTTTTCCCAATGTAGTAGTCTAGATGGTCTCAATTCTTTCTCTAATTACCAGTTCCTCCGGTCTTTTTTCAAAGCTTTTTGGGGTCGTTCTAAATGCACCAACTACAATTGGTATCACTTTGACCCTCATATTCCATAGCTTTTTCAATTGTCTGACTAGGTCCAGGTATTTGTCTATATTTTCGTTTTCCTTCAACTTTACCCTATCATCTGCTGGAACTGCAAAGTCTACCAGTTGACAAGTTCTCTTTTTTGTTAATCAATACGAGGTCTGGTCTCCTGGATGGGATAAGGTGATCCGTCTTTATCTTGAAGTGACAGTGAATCTTATGCGTTTCATTCTCAAAAACAGATTCTGGTTTATGCATATACCGTTTGGTTGTATGGTCAAAATTTAATTTTTTGCATAATTCCCAGTGGATCACCTTCCTAACCCAGTCGTCCCTGGCTTTGTATTCCCGTTGTGCTAGTTTGCTACATTCGCTTAATACATGGTCTACAGCCTCGTCTCTGTCACCGCACAGTCTACATTTACTGTTTTGTTGAGTCGTATCAAGTTTTGCTTTGATATAATTTGTTCTTATGGCATTATTTTGTGCAGCAATTATAAGTGGTTCTGTTTCTCTCTTGAGGTTTCTTCTTCTTAACCATGTCCAAGTCTTTTCATGTCCAACCTCTCCGATTTATTATTATTATTATTATTATTATTATTATTATTATTATTATTATTAGTAGTAGTAGTAGTAGTAGTAGTAGTAGTAGTGTTCTATATACATTCTCATTTTTTCTCCGACCTACTTTCTTTTTTTTCTCTTTCGTTAATTCACCTTTTCGATTTCACGATTCTTTCTCCTTCTTTCTTAACCTTTTATAAAGATTATATTTCTTTAACAAAACCCTCCCTCAAATTCCTTTTCAACCACACACGTATTATATTTCCTCAGACCCTCTTTTTTTTGTCTTACCATTCTTCTTTTTCTTTTCATTGTATTTCTATTTTTAAATGACCTCCTTACAATTTCTGGATTCCCTTTCTAAACCCCACCCTATCTCTCTCTCTACTTATATATATATATATATATATATATTATATATATATATATATAGCACAGATCTTCTGTATACGATCATTCCCATTTATCTTTTATTTATTTTCCCTTTCTCATTTTATTATCCATCTTGTCTTTCTTTCTTTCTTTCTCCCTCGCCCTTCGCTTTATGATCAGCCCGATTTTTCTTCTCGTTTTTTCCCGCCATTCCCATCAGCCTCGTTTTCGCATACCCTCTCTATCGTCATAATGGCGACAGATTGAGCGTTTTGTCCACTTTGCCGCCAGCTTCCACATGCATCCCGTGAAGAGATTTGAATATTGTGCTCACTTCTCGTGAGATTTCGAGCGGAATCGCGAGAATCCGAAGCAGTGAAGCGTGAAAAGATAAAATCGCCGTTAGGCATTTTATTTTTTTGTTGTTGTTGTGAACACGGCCATCTTTACTTCAAGAGATTTTGTGAGCATTTGCGCGCGCATACTAATGAGCGATATCGTGTAAAGAAGAATGCTTAACCGGATATATGAATTTATCTTCTTTTTTTTACCACAAGAGTATCACGTATTTTACAAGCACAAAACTCGTACTAAAAATAAAGGAATAAATAAATGAATAAATAGATAAAAAAAAGAATAAATGAATAAATAAATATTTTCTAAAGAATTTCTTATAGTTCTTTTCTTTTTCGAAATACGGTAAACCTTACGCTACAACGAACCTCGATATAACGAACCTCCCAACTTTAACAAACTAGTGTATCAATCCGAACTCATTTCAAAGCAGCATCGGTTTTCTATCCGGAATAGCATCGTTACAATGTAAAATGAAATGAGCACAAAAAGCTCTCTGTGCAGCAATTACAGATTCACTAACAACATTTCAATAGCAAACACACGGTGTGTTCCGGTCCGAACCATAATCGTAATTGATCTTATCTGAAAAAAGAATGATTAGACGTTAGCTAGAAGGAGCTACCATTACCACTTGCCTCTTTGCACGAAACGGATGACAGTTTAAGATGTTGGAGATATTTCTGCAGCATTTTGCATATAAAGGCGGTGTAACTTTTTTGGATATAAAGTAAATATTATTAAGTAATTAATTAATAGCTTCAGAATTAATATTAATAACTAATATTAATAATCAAATATCACATATTAATAATTAATTAAATATTGATAATTAATTGATCACATATTAAATATAATAGTTAATTGAATAAATATGATATATCTATAACTAATTAATTAATAGCTTCAAAATTAATATTAATAACCAAGTAATTAAATATTAACAAATAATTCAATATTAATATTTGGTTGCTCACATATTATTAATGTTAATATATATTAATAGCTAACTGAATAAATCTGAAATATTATTAACTAATTAATTAAATGTCATAAATTAATTAATTAGATGTTGAATATCAATAACTTACTAATCAAATATTAATAACTTGTTAATCAAATATTAATAACTATCAAATATCAATAACCAATTAGTTGAATACTAAATAACAACTAATCAATTAATTGAATATTAAATATTGATAACTAATTTATTAAATATCAAATATTAGTAATTAGTTGAACATTTGATATTAACTAATTAATCAAATATTGATAATTGATTCATTGAATATTAATAAATATTAATTAAAAATTGTCAGACATTTGAATTAAAGATATATAAACACAATGACAAACCAGATCAATTTTATCATTTTATTTCTTTATTTTTTTTATTCAAATAAATAAACTATATATTATTTAAATGAATAAACTATACAAACTATAACATTAATTTAATAATTGTACTACTTTAAATGTAAAAATCTATTTGCGAAATTTGTAATCAATTTTGAGAATTATTTTTATTCTCGACGATTTTCAGGAAAATAATCTAACTAAAAGTTTACAAAAAAAAAAAAAATGAATATTACGATTTTGTGTAAAAGTTATGTGTAAAATATTCAAAATAATGAATTAATCAATAATTAATAGATGCACGCAACATTTTATTAGAGGGGGACAGAACTAAGTTTCGATTTCAAATTGTTTTATTTTTTTTTACTCCTTTAATTTGATGATTTTACTTACTTATACAAACCCGCTGACATTGAATTTCTAACTCTCTCCCGCCTCTGGCAATATCTTTTAAAAATGATTTTTACATTGCCTGTAGGGCGTTTTTTTTTGCTAGTTATTAATAATCTTTGCTCAGCATGTTGTCAGCTTGATGGTGTATAATTATGTTAAAATGATAGCTGTCTATTTTCTGAAATGAAGTCTTGTTGTCATTGTTATTATCTACACATTGAGGACTGCTATACTCATTTTGGTTGCTATACACACAAATTTCGGCCACTGTACGCCCCGGTCTTTTTTCAAACTCGATAAACTTTAGAGGAATTCAGAACTTCCTCTATTTCTTTAAATCACGGAAGTCATCAGTCTTTGTGGAATGAAGTCACAATAATACGAGGATGAGTCAAAAAGTAATGCCATTTTGTTTAGGACAGGTATAATTACCAACACAGGAACGTGTATCATACATCAAAAAATGAAGCTGGTCCTCTGTGGATCACATCCCTACTTCTCCACATAGTCATTATTTCTCTCAATAGCAATGCCCAACCTTCAAATGAGAGCATGTATCCCTGCCCCGTAAAATTCTGTTGACTGTTCTTTGAGCCACCTCTTCACTACAGATTTCACTGCCTCGTCACTGAAATAATGTTTGCCTCTCAAACCCTCTTTCATGGGGCCGAAGAGATGATAGTCTGAGGCAAACATTAATCAAGTATACCTGTCCTAAACAAAATGGCATTACTTTTTGACTCGCCCTCGTATATTGGGAACAATATTGGAAAGTAAGAACATTTAATGAATCAGCGCATATGTGTGACATGACAGTTGGCATTGGAAATCGAATATATTCATGTATGTATATGTGCGTATATGTATGTATGTATGGTTGGTTGGATTTTATGGCATATCAACCTTTGTTGGGTTATTTTATGCCGAATACATTTTATTTTATTCATTCTTGTTGGTATCAATTTTTTCTAACTCATTTTTAAACATGTTTTAATACTTATTTTACTTCTCTATTTAACCCATAGATGGGACCCTAACAGATACTACCCACTCCGGATGATAAAGGGGTACTTCCCATACCCCATAGTTCAAGAACTGGATCTTCACCACTAGATGTCGTTTAATGTCGTACCGAGGATACTAGACTCCAGTCACCGCTTCCTAGCAAATATACGATAAAAAGGAGGCGCGTGGTGTAATCGTTAGAGTCGTAGAAAATGGACTCGTCGACCAGAGTTCAAATTCTGGACAAGGCTATTTTCATTTTACATAGCGCTAATACCTCAAGTTTTGGGTAAATAGTAGGACAGACTGGGCTCTTTAATCTTGGTTAGCCAACCTGTCTAGGAGAAGGAAAACTCTGAATTCAAACCTGTTAAACTCTTCTTAAGAAATTGACCTTGTGTCGCATCCTGCTCATGTTGAGGGCTGGTATATATATATATATAATATATATATATATATATGTGTGTGTGTGTGGTGTGTGTGTTTGTATGTGTGTGTCGATGTGTGTTTAAAAGGGCTGAGGGGTTGCCATGAAAACAATAGTCGGGACAATCATATTAGTGCTAGGGCTTGACATGACCAGCTGATTGATCAGAGGAGTCTTTCCGTATATATGTATGTACATGTGCGTATGCATTTATACCTATGTATGCATGTGTGCATGTGTATTACATGTAGGAGCTGGAATCTCAGGTGCTTTTTGGTCGAAAGATTAAGAAAACCATAAAACCCAAATATGTGTGTAAATATGTGTAACTTGGCATTGGCAAACCCTACTAGAATATATGTATGTATGTGTATGTATAGGCATATATATATCTAAAATGTATGGATATACATACACTACATGCATTCAAAATTGAAGCCGCCATTAGAAAGGGTAATTTTCAGTCCAGCAACATTCAAAATGGAGAAATTACCAACACAAGAACATGTATCATAGATAAAAATGAAGCTGGTCCTCTGTGGATCACACCCCTACTTATTTATCTATCTATGTCTGCCTGTCTGTCAATCGTATTCTCTTTCTACCTATATATATATATATATATATATATATTATATATATATATATATATATATCTGCGTGTGTGTGTGTGTGTATGTGTGTGGAAAGAGGATTGGAATGAATCCGACAGAATGTGGTGGAGATGTTGAGGGCCTGCTTGACCATTTAAAACCTCTACTCACCAACGTTTACCCAACCACTTGACCTCCTCTCCTATCCACCTCCTCCCACCACAGTACCCCCTTCTATAAACACTTGTATGATAACCTATATTCATTAAAACGACTGATAATGCCGAGCTCAAAGCTCTAGCGAAATATATCCTACACACTTTTGTCTGAGTTTTGTTCTTTTGTTCCTCACATCTCCACCATATAATAATTATATATATATATATATATATATATATATATATATATATATTATATATATACGAGGGTGAGTTAAAAAGTAATGACATTTTGTTTAGGACAGGTATAATTACCAACATAGTATCATAGTTCAAAATGAAGTTGGTCCTCTTCTTCACATAGTCCCCGTTTTTCTTAATAGCAATGTTCCACATTCGAATGAGGGCATATATCCTGCTCCGTAAAATTCTGTTGACTGTTCTTTGAGCCCCCTCTTCACTTAGATTTTATTTCCACGTCACTAGAATAATGTTTGCCTCTCTTTGGTCCATGAAAGAGGGTTTGAGAGGCAAACATTATTCCAGTGACGAGGAAGTGGGCCCAAAGATCAATCAACAGGATTTTTACGGGGCACGGATACATGCTCTCATCCGAAGGTGGAACATTGCTATTGAGAGAAACGGTGACTATGTGAAGAAGTAGGGATGTGATTTACAGAGGACACTTCATTTTGAAGTATGATACTTGTTCCTATGTTAGTAATTATACCTATCCTAAACAAAATGTCATTACTTTTTAACTCACCCTCGTATATATATATATATTATATATATATAAATATATATATGTATATATATATATATATATGTATATATATATATATATATATATATATATATATATTATGTATATATATATGTATATATATGTATATATATATATATATATATATATATATGTTATATATATATATATATAATATAATAATATATATATATGTATATATATATGTATATATATATATATATATATATATATATATATATATATATATATATATATATATATATATACATATATATTAATATATATATATATATATGTAGAAAGAGAATATGATTGGCAGACAGACAGGCAGACAGAGGTAGATAGATAGATAGATTGATAAATCGGATAGAGTCCGTTAGATAAATACCTTTATATTCTTTATGACATTTATAGTTCCTTGGTCATATCCTGCTGACATATATATGATAAATTTCTTCTTGGATGAAAGTTTCATGAATCTTTGTCCCCATTCTGAATTAGATATCACCACTTCTACTAATGTTACTTTACTAAAGACACTTCATAGCGTGACACTTGTTGAAGATTAGCCTCTTCTTTCAAGACTGAGTAATTATTTTGCCTCAGGTATCTTAGCGCAGATAACTAAACAGATAATACAAATACCAATTCGCTTCATGAGGCTTTTCCTTGTCCGTCATCGAGTCGGTGCTGGAACTGAGAGAGAGAGAGAGAGAGAGAGAGAGAGAGAGAGAGAGAGAGAGAGAGAGAGAGAGAGAGAGAGAGAGAGAGAGAGAGAGTGTCCATAAAACTTGGGAGATTTGCGTGTGTGCGAATGTGTTTGTGTGTGTTGTGTGTGTCTGTGTATATGCATGTGTGTGTGTTTGTTAGTGTGGGTGTGCGCGTCTCACAAACACACACACACGCCTAGATATTTTCCGACAAAATTCATGTGCTCACGCGCATATATATATATATATATATATATATAATATATTATATATATACTAATATATATATATGCCCATTAGGTTGCGTTCTGTGGATTGGCCCCTAATTGGGAAGTCGTTGTCCTAGAGGTGCCTTGTCTCTGTAATCCTGCGATGGGATACATGGCAATATAGGTTAGGTGGCTGTGCAATTAGAATTAATGTTACATTGACAGATGATTTGGCATTCTCCGTTGTGCATGGGCTGGTGGCCCAGTGTGTTGAGTCCCGCTCTTCACGCTGGTGGTCAGCTGGTTCAATCTCTAGTGGCGGAGATTGTGGTATGCACTGCTGATGAGACCAAAGGTGGTCGAAACAGCTTTCCAGTGCTCCGGATGTCGCAGATGGTGTTTGCCGAGTTGTCTGGTCGTGGTAACATGATTTAAAAATTATCAATTATATATATTATATGTATTGGGTTCGGTTATTATTATTATCCATGCTTGACTACAGTGTTTAGCAACTCCACGTAGGCATGTGAGTTTCCTCCAACACTTTTTTCTGCAGATTTTCGAGGAATTCTGCTGTACGAACGCAATCAGTGTCTGTTATGTTGCTTTCTTCCAGCCACAGTCTCGTAGACTCCATTGCAATTCTACAGTTAATGTCTGATTGTTTTTACAGTGTTAAGAGCATTGGGCAGCAACCATAATCTCCTTATTTTGATAGCCGGCGCAGATCATCATGGTACAAGTTATTCTTTCCATGATTCAGGTGGGTTCAGTCAACCATTCTATCTGTCATCACGTATATGAATGAAGAAGGGTCCAAGCGTTTAAATGATGAGTAGTGCGCGTCAATACCTCCAACCTACAGAGAAAAATAACCAAATAGAAATGTCAAATTTATCCCGAACACCCTGCATAGAGAGAGAGAGAGAGAGAGAGAGAGAGAGAGAGAGAGAGAGAGAGAGAGAGAGAGAGAGAGAGAGAGAGGTCCTGAAAATATTGTCCATAAAAACTAGGGAGCTTTGCGTGCATGCGTGTATGCTTTTCGTGTCTCAAGCACACACACCACACACACACACACACACACACACACACACACCACACATATATTATATATATATATTAATATATATTATAGAGAGAGAGAGAGAGAGAGAGAGTCGTGAAAATAGTGTCCCTAAAAACTTGGGGGATTTGTAATACAATTAAGTTATGAATTATACAAAGAAATTATGCCCACACTTACACACACACACACACACACACACACACAAATAAAATCAGGGAAATAGTCCCTATAAAAGTCCTGGCAGTTTTCTATGATAATTAGAAAGTATAAAATTATTCAAAAAATATTTCACGTGAATACGCACGAAACAGACAGACAAGCAACCCCATACACAAACATAGACATACAGGCATAAGCACAAATACATACACACACAACAGACACAGATACACACACCACACAACCACACACACGCACAAATATAGTCATGAAAATAGTGTACATAAGATCTAGAAAGATTCGAATACAATTATGTTAATCTAATATTTTAGCGTGTCCCGTACACACAATATACATTACTCAATCAACAGGTACAACTAACAGACGCACACACAGACACATACAAACGCACATAATAGACACAAGCACATTAATATGGATTCACAGACACGCACACACACACACTCACAAACACACACACACACACACACACTCACAAACACACACTCACAATCACACACGAGCACACTAACATGCACACATGCATACAAACAAGTGCACTAACATACATACATAGGGGGTGCCGTGGCGTAATGCTTGTTGTCGCAGGAAATGGACTCGGACAGACACGAGTTCAAATCCTGGACGTGGATGGTAGCCATTTTATATGGGCACTATACCCTTGGGAAAGGTATGAATGAAATATTCTCCCCCCCAACTAATGGGTAAATAGTAAGGTGGACTAGGCTATCTAACCGTAGTACGAAACAACTGGCCTAAGAGAAGGAAAACTGAATTTAAACGGCTGTAAACTTATAA
This sequence comes from Doryteuthis pealeii, assembly GCA_023376005.1. Classification (NCBI taxonomy): domain Eukaryota; kingdom Metazoa; phylum Mollusca; class Cephalopoda; order Myopsida; family Loliginidae; genus Doryteuthis; species Doryteuthis pealeii. The sequence continues at coordinate 60,674,127 of CM042154.1, forward strand.
ACGGCATAAAAATAACCTTGTGTCACATCCTGGTCGTGGGTAGGAGTTGGTAAATACCTAAAACACATACACAGACGCTCGCACGCAAGTCCACTGACATCACACCACACACACACCACACACACACACACACACACAACCAGACATATACACACATGCGTGCGCACGCCACACACGTAAAAAACCATATTTTATACAGTTATGTTGAATGTTCGCACGAACACACACACATACAACAATCAACAGGCACAACTAACCGACCCATGCACAAACACGCACAAGCACACTAACACACAGGCACACATGCATACATAGACACACAACAAACGCATAAACGCACACACAAAAGTGCGCTAACACACATATAAAAACAATAGGCTCAACTCACCACACAGACACTAAACACATAACAAAGCACCTAACGCACTCAGACACGCACACACAAACACACAGCAACTTCTAGTACACACACACGCACACTACGCATACAGCACATGCAACAACAACACACGAACATTCGAGTGCACTAACACACATACACACTCGGGCGCTCAACACCTAAGTCCACTGACACACAACACACACACCACACACACACGCACGGACGGACGCATACACATACGAACACACACACATTCATACACACAAGTGCACTAACATACATATACATACGCATTCACATCACAAGTCCCACACGTACACACCGCTCACAGATAAGTCCACTGACACACACACACGGACGCATACACCGTGTGTGGACTTGTGAGTGAATGCGTAGTATATGTATGTTAGTGCACTTGTGTGTATGAATGTGTGTGTGTTCGTATGTGTTATGCGGTCCGTCCGTGCGTGTGTGGTGTGTGTGTGTGTGTGTGGTGTCAGTGGGACTTGTGGTGAGCGCCGAGTGTTATGTGTGTTAGTGGCACTCGAATGTATGCGTGTGTTTGTTGTGCATGTGTGGTATGCCGTATGTGTTGTGCGTGTGGTGTGGGTACTAGTACGTGCTGGTGTGGTGTTGTGTGTGCGTGTCTGAGTGCGTTAGTGCTCTTGTATGTGTTTGTGTCTGTGTGGGTGAGTTTGAAGCCTATTGTTTTATATGTTGTTAGCGCACTTTTTGTGTGTGCGTTTATGCGTTTTGTTGTGTCTATGTATGCATGTGTGCCTGTGTGTTAGTGTGCTGTGCCGTGTTTGTGCTGGGTTCGGTAGTTGTGCCTGTTGATTTGTTGTATGTGTGTGGTTCGTGCGACAATTCAACATATGTATACAATATGGTTTTGTACGTGTGTGGGCGTGCGCACGCATGTGTGTATATGTTGTGTGTGTGTGTGTGTGTGTGTGTGTGTGTGTGTGTGTGTGTGATTGTAAGTGGACTTGCGTGCGAGCGTGTTGTGTACATGTGTTTAGGTATTTACCAAACTCCTACTCCCACGACCAGGATGTGACACAAGGTTATTTTTATGCGTTTATAAGTTTATACCAAGGTTTAAATTCAGTTTTCCCTTCTCTTAGGCCAGTTGTCGTACCTACGGTTAGATAGCATAGTCCACCTTATATTTACCCATAGTTGGGGAGAATATTTCTTCATCCTTTCCCAAGGGTAATTAGTGCCATATAAAATGCTATCCATCCACGTCCAGGATTTGAACTCGTGTCTCCGAGTCCAATTTCCTGCGACACAGCATTACGCCAGGCACCCCTATGTTTTTTTTTGTTTATGTTAGGCACTTGTTGTATGCAGTGTCAGTTAGTGTCTCGTGTGTGATTGTGACAAGTGGTGGTGTTTGTGAGTGTGTGTGTGTGTGTGTGTGTTTGTGAGTGTGTGGTGTGTGCCGTGTCTGTAATCCATAATTAATGTGCTTGTGTCTATTATGTGGCGTTTGTATGTGTCTTGTGTGTGCGTCTGGTTAGTTGTACCTGTTGATGAGTATGTATATGTGTGTAACGTGGACACGCTAAATATTAGATTAACATAATTGTATTTCGAATCTTTCTAGATCTTATGTACACTTATTTTCATGACTGATATTTGTTGCGTGTGTGTGTGGTGTGGTGTGGTGTGTGTATCTGTGTCTGTGTGTGTGTGGTATGTATTTGTGCTTATGCTGTATGTCCTAATGTTGGTGTATGGGGTTGCTTGTCTGTCTGTTTTCGTGCTATTCACGTGAAATATTTTTTGAATAATTTTATACTTTCTAATTATCATAGAAAAACTGCAGGACTTTATAGGGACTATTTCGCTGATTTTATTTGTGTGTGTTGTGTGGTGTGTGTGTGTAAGTGTGGGCATAATTCTTTGTATATTCATAACTTAAATTGTATTACAAATCCCCCAGTTTTTAAGGGACATCTATTTTCACGACTCTCTCTCTCCTCTCTCTCTCTCTTATTATATAAATATATATATATATAATGTGTGTGGTGTGTGTGTGTGTGTGTGTGTGTGTGTGTGGTGTGTGCTTTGAAGACGAAAAGCATACACGCATGCACGCAAAGCTCCCGTTTTTATGGACAAATTTTTCAGGACTCTCCTCTCTCTCTCCTTCTTCTTCTCTCTCCTCTCCTCTCTCTCTCTCTCTTCTCCTCTCTCCTCTCTCTCTCTCTATGCAGGGTGTTCGGGATAAATTTGACATTTCTATTTGGTTATTTTTCTCTGTAGGTTTGGAGGGTATTGACGCGCACTACTCATCATTTAAACGCTTGGACCCTTCTTCATTCATATACGTGATGGACAGATAGAATGGTTGACTGGAACCCACCTGAATCATGGAAGAGAATAACTTGTGCCATGATGATCTGCGCGGCTATCAATAAGGAGATTATGGTTGCTGCCCAATGCTCTTGAACACTGTAAACAATCAGACATTAACTGTAGAATTGCAATGGAGTCTACGAGACTGTGGCTGGAGAAAGCAACATAACAGACGATCTGATTGCGTTCGTACAGCAGAATTCTCGAAAATCTGCAGAAAAAAGTGTTGGAGGAAAACTCACATGAACTACGTGGAGTTGCTAACACTGTAGTCAGCCATGGATATAATATAACGAACCCAATACATATAATAATAATTATAATTGATAATTTTTAATGCATGTTTACCACGACCAGACAACCTGCAAAACACCATCTGCGACATCCGGAGCACTGGAAAGCTGTTTCGACCACCTTTGGTCTCATCAGCAGTGCATACCACAATCTCCGCCACTAGAGATTGAACAGCTGACCGCGTGAAGAGCGGGGACTCAACACACTGGGCCACAGCCCATGCTACAAACGGAGAATGCCAAATCACTAGTCAATGGTAACATTAATTCTAATTGCACAGCCACTAACCTATATTGCGCCATGTATCCATCGCGATTACAGAGGACAAGGGCACCTCTAGGACAACGACTTCCAAATTAGGGGCCTGAATCCACAGAACGCAACCTAATGGGCATATATATATATAGTATAATATATATATATTATATATATATATATATATATATATATATGCGCGTGAGCACATGAATTTTGTCGGAAAATATCTAGGCGTGTGTGTGTGTGTTTTGTGAGACGCGCACCCCACACTAACAAACACACACACATGCATATACACAGACACACACACACACACACACACATTCGCACACACGCAAATCTCCCAAGTTTAATGGACACTTCTCTCTCTCTCTCTCTCCTCTCTCTCTCTTTCCTCTCTCTCTCCTCTCTCTCTCTCTCTCTCTCTCTCTCTCTCTCTCTCAGTTCCAGCACCGACTCGATGACGGACAAGGAAAAGCCTCATGAGCGAATTGGTATTTGTATTATCTGTTTAGTTATCTGCGCTAAGATACCCTGAGGCAAAATAAATTACTCAGTCTTTGAACAGAAGAGGCTAATCTTCAACAGTGTCAGCGCTATGAAGTGTCTTGTAAAGTACATTAGTAGAAGTGGTGATACTAATTCAGATGGGGACAAGATTTCACTGAAACTTCATCCAAGAAGAAATTTATCATATATACTGTCAGCAGGATATGACAAAACTATAAATGTCATAAAGAATATAAAGGTTATTTATCTAACCGGACTCTATCCCGATTTATCATCTATCTATCTATCATACCTCTGTCTGCCTGTCTGTCTGCCAATCACTATTCTCTTTCTAACACTATATAATAATATAATTATATAATATATATATTATATATATATGTATATAATATATATGTATATATATATATATATATATATATATGATATACATATACTATATACAATATATATATATATACAATATATATATATACATATGTATATAATATACTATATATATATATACATAATAAATATATATACATATACTATTACATATATATATCTACATAATATATACATATATATATTATATATATATATATATATATATATATATACATATATATATTTATATATATATATATATATATATATATACGAGGGTGAGTAAAAACGTAAAATGACATTTTGTTTAGGAATACGGTATAATTACTAACATAGAAACAAGTATTCAATACTTCAAAATGAAGTTGGTCCTCTGTAAATCACATCCCTACTTCTTCACATAGTCACCGTTTCTCTCACTAGCAATGTTCACCTTCGGATGAAGAGCATGTAATCCGTGGCCCCGTAAAATCCTGTTGATTGGATCTTTGGCCACTTCCTCGTTCCCAAACTTTGGAAAAAATTTAAAATGTTTTTTTCCTCTCAAACCCTCTTTCATGGACCAAAGAGAGGCACACATTATTCTAGTGAGTGGAATAAAATCTATAGTGAAGAGGGGGTCAAAGAACAGTCAACAGAATTTTACGGAGCAGGGATATATGCCCCTCATTCGAACTGTGGAACATTGCTAATTAAGAAAAACGGGGACTATGTGAAGAAGAGGACCAACTTCATTTTGCAACTATGATACTATGTTGGTAATTAATAATATCTGTCTAAACAAAATGTCATTACTTTTTAACTCACCCTCGTAAATATAATATATATATATATATATATATAATATATAATATCTATATATATTATATATGGTGGAGATGTGAGGAAACAAAAGAAACAAAACTCAGACAAAAGTGTGTAGGATATATTTCGCTAGAGCTTGAGGCCGGCATTAATCAGTCTTTTAATGAATTCAGGTTATCATCAAGTGTTTATAGAAGGGTGTACTTGTGGGAGGAGGTGGATAGGAGAGGAGGTCAAGTGGTTGGGTAAACGTTGGTGAGTAGAGGTTTTAAATGGTCAAGCAGGCCCTCACATCTCCACCACATACTGTCGGATCATTCCCACATCCTCTTTCAACACACATAACACACACACACACACGCAGATATATATATATATATATATATATATATATATATATATATATATATATATAGTAGAAAGAGAACACGATTGACAGACAGGCAGACATGATAGATAAATAATGTAGGGTGTGATCCAGAGACGCAGCTTCATTTTTATCTATGATACATGTTCTGTGTTGGTATTTCTCCATTTTGAAAGTTGCGTGGACTGAAAATTACCCTTTCTAATAGGCGGCTTCAATTTTGAATGCATGTTGTGTATGTATATCATACATTTTAGATATATACAATATGCCCTATACACTACACATACATACATAATTCCTAGTAGGGTTTGCCAATGCCCAAGTTACACATACTTTACCACACATATTTGGGATTTTATGGTTTTTCTTAATCTTTCGACCAAAAAGCACCTGAGATTCCAGCCTCCTACATGTAAATACCTCACACATGATACATAGGTATAAATGCATACGCCATGTACATACATATTATACGGAACAGACTCCTTCTGATAATCAGCTGGTCATGTCAAGCCCTAGCACTAATATGATTGGTCGCCGACTATTGTTTCATGGCAACCCTCAGCCTTTTAAACACACATCGACACACACATACAAACACACACACACACAACACTACATATAATAATATAATATATATATATATATATATACAAGCCCTCAACATGAGCAGGATGCGACACAAGGTCAATTTCCTTAAGAAGAGTTTAACAGTTTGAATTCAGAGTTTTCCTCTCCTAGACAGGTTGGCTAACCAAGATTAAAGACGCCAGTCCTGTCCTACTATTTACCCAAAACTTGAGTATTAGCGCTATGTAAAATGAAAATAGCCTTGTCGCAGAATTTGAACTCTTGGTCGACGAGTCCATTTTCTACGACTCTAACGATTACACCACGCGCCTCCTTTTTATCGTATATTTTGCTAGGAAGCGGTGGACTGGAGTCTTAGTATCCTCGGTATTTATTCGCTTGCGCATTAAAGGACATCTTATGGTGAAGATCCAGTTTCTTGAACTATGGGGTATGGGGAAGTACCCCTTTATCATCCGGAGTGGTATATCTGTTAGGGCCATCTATGGGTTTAAATAGAGAAGTAAAAAATAAGTATTAAACATGTTTAAAAATGAGTTAGAAAAAAATGATACCAACAAGAATGAATAAATCACATGTATTCGGCATAAAAATAACCCAACAAAGGTTATACTGCCATAAATCACCCACCATACATACATACATATACGCACATATACATACATGAATATATTCGATTTCCCCCAAGCCAATGTCATGTCCACATATGCGCTGATTTCATTATGTTCTACTTCCAAAATTGTTCCATATACGAGGCGAGTCAAAAAGTAATGCCTTTTGTTTACGGAACACGGTATACTTGGATTAATGTTGCCTCCAGACTATCATTCTTCGGCCCCATGAAAGAGGGTTTGAGAGGCAAACATTAATTTTTTTTTTTTTTTTTTTTTTTTTTTTTTTTTTTTTTTTTTTTTTTTTTTTTTTTTTTTTTTTTTTTTTTTTTTTTTTTTTTTTTTTTTTTTTTGTTTTTTTTTTTTTTTTTTTTTTTTTTTTTTTTTTTTTTTTTTTTTTATTTCAGTGGACGAAGGCAGTGAAATCTGTAGTGAAGAGGTGGCTCAAAGAACAGTCCAACGAATTTTAGGGGCACGATACATGCTCTCATTTGAAGGTGGGCACCTGCTATTGAGAGAAATAATGACTATGTGAGAACGTAGGGATGTGACCACAGAGGACGCAGCTTTCATTTTGATGTATGATACAACGTTCCTGTGTGGTAACTTAAACCTGTCTAAACAAAATGCATTACTTTTTGACTCATCCTGTAATGTGACTTCATTCCACAAAGACGATGACTTCCGTGATTAAAGAATAGAGGAAGTTCTGAATTCCTCTAAAGTTTATCGAGTTGAAAAAAGGACCGGGGCGTACAGTGGCCGAAATTGTGTGTTAGCAACCAACTGAGTATAGCAGTCCTCATGTGTAGATAAATAACAATGAACAACAAGACTTCATTTCAGAAAATAGACACTATCACTTTTAACATAATATACCCATCAAGCTGACAACATGCTGAGCAAAGATTATTAATAACTAGCAAAAAACGCCTAACCAGGCAATGTAAATCAATTTAAAAGATATTGCCAAGAGGCGGGAGACGAGTTAGAAATTCAATGTTCCAGCGGTTTGTTATAGTAACGTAAAATCATCAAATAAAGAGTAAAAATAAACAATTTGAAATCGCAATAGTTCTGTCCCCTCTAATAAAATTTGCGTGCATCTATTAATTATTGATAATCATTATTTTGAATATTTACCATAACTTTTACAACAAAATCGTAAAGTATTCATTTTTTTTTTTTTGTAAACTTTTTAGTTAGATTATTTTCCTGAAAAATGTCGAGAATAAAAATATTCTCACAAATTGATTACAATTTCTCAAATAAGATTTTTACATTTAAAGTATTGCAATTATTAAATTAATGTTAATAGTTTGTTAGTTATTCATTTAAAATAATATATAGTTTTATTTATTTTGAATAAAGAAATAAAGAATAAATGATAAATTGATCTGTTTTGTCATTGTGTTTATATATCTTTAATGCAAATGTTGACAATTTTTAAATTAATTATTTATTAATATTCAAATTGAATCAATTATCAATATTGATTAACTTAGTTAATATCAAAATGTTCAATAATTACTATATTTGGATTTAATAAATTAGTTATCAATATTTAATATTCAATTAATTGATTACGTTGTTATTTAGTATTCACTCATTGGTTATTATATTTGAGTTATTAATATTTGATTAACAAGTTTTTATTGATTAGTAAGTTATGATATCACATCTAATTAATTAATTTATGACATTTACATTAATTACTTAATAATATTTCAGATTTATTCAGTTAGCTATTAATATATATTTAACATTAATAAATGTGAGCAACCAAATATTAATATTGAATATTTTGTTATATTTTAATTAGCTTGGTTATTAATATTAATTTTGAAGCTATTATTAATTAGTTATAGATTACTCATATTATTCAATTAACTATTATATTTAATATGTATCAATTAATTACATATTTATTATTATTAATATGTGATATTTGTTATTAATATTGTTATTAATATTAATTCTGAAGCTATTAATTAATTACTTAATAATATTACTTTATATCCAAAAAACAGTTACACGCCTTACTTATATGCAAATGCTGCAGAAATACTCACACATCTTAAAACTGTCATCCGTTTTCGTGCAAAGAAGGCAAGTGTATGGTAGCTCCTTCCTTAGCTAACGTCTAATCTTTTTTTTCAGATAACGATCAATTACGATTAGGTCGGACCGGAACCACCGTGTGTTGCTATTGAACACTGTTGTTAGTGAATCTGTAATTGCTGCACAGAGACTTTTTGTCTCATTTCATTTACATTGTAACGATGCTATTCCGGATAGAAAACCGATGCTGCTTTGAAATGAGTTCGGATTTGATACACTGTTTGTTAAAGTTGGAGGTTCGTTATAATCGAGGTTCGTTGTAGCGTAGGTTTACGTATTTCGAAAAGAAAAAGAAACTATAAGAAATTCTTTAGAATATTTATTTTTCATTATTCTTTTTTTATCTATTATTCATATATTATTCTCTTTAATTTAGTCGAGTTTGTGCTTGTTAACATAACGTGATACTCTTGTGGTAAAAAAAAAGAAGATAAATTCATATATCCGGTTTAAGCATTCTTCTTTACACGATATCGCTCATTAGTATGCGCGCGCCAAATGCTCACAACAATCTCTTGAAAGTAAAGAGGCCGTGTTCACAACAACAACAAAAAAATAAAATGCCTAACGGCGATTTCACTTTTCACGCTTCACTGCTTCGGATTCTCGCGATTCCGCTGAAATCTCACGAGAGTGAGCACAAATTCAAATCTTCTTCACGGGATGCATGTGAAGCTGGTCGGCAAAAGTGGAAAAACGCTCATCTGTCGCCATTATGACGATGACGAGGGTATGCGAAAACGAGGACTGATGGGAATGCGGGAAAAAACGAGAAGAAAAATCGGCTGATCATAAAGCGAAGGGCGAGGAGAAGAAGAAAAAGACGTGATATAAATGAGAAGGGAAAAATAAAATAAAAGATAAATGGGAATGACGTATACAGAAGATCTGTGCATATATATATATATTATAATTATATATATATATATATATATAAGTAGAGAGAGACGATAGGGTGGGGTTAGAAGGGAAATCCCAGAATTGTAAGGAGGTCATTTAAAATAGAAATACAATGAAAAGAAAGAAAATGTAGACAAAAAAAAGGGTCTGAGGAAATATAATACGTGTGTGGTTGAAAAGGATGAGAGGGTTGTTAAAGAAATATAATCTTTAATAAAAGGTTAGAAGAAGGAGAAACGAATCGTGAAATCGAAAAGGTGAATTAACGAAGAGACAAAAAAAGAAGTAGGTCGGAGAAAAAATGAGATGTAATATAAACACTACTACTACTACTACACTACTACTACTACTACTAATAATAATAATAATAATAATAATAATAATAATAATAAAACTAATACATAATAATAAATCGAGAGTTGGACATGAAAGACTGGACATGGTTAAGAAGACGAAACCTCAAGAGAGAAACAGAACACTTACTAATTGCTGCACAAAATAATGCCATAAGAACAAATTATATCAAAGCAAAACTTGATACACTCAAAAACAGTAAATGTAGACTGTGCGGTGACAGAGACGAAGGCTGTAAGACCATGTACTTAATCGAATGTAGCAAACTAGCACAACGGGAATACAAAGCCAGGGACGACTGGGTTAGGAAAGGTGATCCAACTGGGAATTATGAACAAATTAAATTTTGAACCATACACATACAAACGGTAATATGCATAAACCAGAACTGTTTTTGAGAATGAAACGCATAAGTTCACTGTCACATCAAGATAAAGACGGATCACCTTATCCGCATCCGGAGACCAGACCTCGTTTGATTAACAAAAGAGACTTGTCAACTGTAGACTTTGCTTTTTTCTTTGTTCCAGCAGATGAATAGGTAAAGTTAAAGGAAAAACGAAAATATAGACAATAACCTGGAACCTAGTAGACAATTGAAATAGCTATGATATGAGGGTCAAAGTGATACCAAATTGTAGTTGTGCATTTAGAACCGACCCCAAAAAGCTTTGAAAAAAGACCGAGGAACTGGTAATTAGAGAAAGAATTGAGACCATCTAGACTACTAATTGGGAAAAACTCTATAATAATAACTAAATAATAATATTAATAATAATAACTAATAATATAATAATACATAATAAGTCCGCCAACATTGAAGATGGTGTAATATACGAAACCCGACGCACTTGACGAAATACACTAAATAAAGTAAGGAAATACTAATTGACAAGCAAAATACATAAAAAACTAAAAACAGAAATGGAAAAAAAACTATATGGTACATCAAGTTTCAAATTCAAAAGAGAATATCACATCAGAAGACATGACATGGTTAAGAAGAGGAAGCTCAAGGGAGAAACTGAATCTCTCATATTGTAGTACAAGACACATGCCAATAAGAACAAACTAATAAAGGCAAACATAGAATAAGACGCAGCATAACAGCAAGTGCCGAATGTTGTGGGACAGAAGACGAACGGTTAATATATAATAAGCGATGCGCACCAGCAAAACAGAGTACAAGACTAGGCAAGACCGGAGG
>CM042154.1:60685364-60717864 GCA_023376005.1 Doryteuthis pealeii
ACCTTAAAACTTAAATACTTGCACCCTGAGCGTGCATTATATGCTAGATATTATTATATATATAATATATATATCATATTATTATATTATAATTATTTCTTTATGTTGGTGGATTAAGAAACGTAAGACTAAAAAGAATTAAAGAAAACATTTCTTTGTTATACAAAAGCAGAAGGAATTTGCTATGAGGAGGGCCCGAGTACAGCTAGTGTAAATTCGGCTGGTGAACGATGCAAGATCTGTGGACATTGAGGGCTTATATGCTGCAGCAGTTTGAAGGAATAATAAATGTATCACGGAAATAAGAAATCGCGAGTCTCTTTTGCTTTGTCGTCAGGTCTATTAAAATTGTGAATGAAAACCGAGCGTTCCTTGGATTTTTGAATAGTAAAACAGAACGCTCGCGTTATTCAACAATTTGAATAGACTGACCGAACAAAGCAAAAAGAGTCTCGCAGAGTCTTATTTATGGGGATACATTATTTATCTCAAACTAATGAAAGCCCTGATGAAGATCTATTGAAACAGATCGAAACGTTGCAATGTGAAGGCGATATAAACATCCAACTCGTTTTTATAAACTTGTGTTTTTCCAATTTTTTCCTTAATATTACATACTGTCGGATTCACTTCCACTTTTTCTTCACACACACACACACGCATCACACACACCACACATATATATATATATATATATTAATATATATGTGTGTGGTGTGTGTGTGTGTGTGTGTGTGTCCGTTAGTAACCACTAATGTCTTTCTATTTTCATATGCAAAAACATCCAAAAAATTTATTATTATTAAAAATATTAGAATATTGAATAAGAAATTACTTGATAAACTCTCAGTACGATTGCTTCCGATTGCGCGTATTATTACATCACTTTCTGTAGATGAATATTACTACCAAGGTATGTGAACTGTTACTAATTTCAGAACTTGACATCTAGTGTGGAGATGTTTCAATGTTGTTTAAAACACATTGAACTCGTTTCATTATAAGTTCACATAGAGGCCAATGCCGCCTTTGTTGCCTTCCTAGGTATGCAGCAATGACGCTTGTTTTTCTGATTTGCTGTTTTTTTGCTTGTTGTTTTTTTCATGTTACTGATTAAGCCGTAAAGTAATTACTCTGAATTAATAATTGAGGCGTTGGCGGAAAACCCCTGTAGCTAAGTTAATGTTTATATTTGTTTATTGAAATTAACATTGAATAAAAGCATTTATTATCTTAATATATTTTCCTTCTTCTTAACTATATACAAGTACTTTTCATGTGCAATTGTCTCCAATTTGTCGTTTGTGAAGTATCCATTATAATTGTTTTTCTTTCCATTTGTTTTTCTGTTTTCGTTTTTTTCTGTTGTCCAGTATGTTGCATCTGCTGTCCAAAACTAATCTCTCTTTGCCTCTTTTTTGTATATTTCTTCGAGTTCTTGATTGTGGCCTCTACCAGTTTCTATGTGGCAAGACCTCTTACACCTTTCTTTCGTGATACATATGGCATACGTCATCGTCTCTTGTGTGTAAAGGCCTTGTGCATTCGCCATTCATTTTTTGTCTTTTGGTCAGCTGTCTGAGTTCTCTTTGTCCATTTTAAGAATGGCACAGAGTATCTTATGATTGGGACGGCCCAGGGTATTTATTACTTTGATAATTTCTGCTGTTGAGCTTGGATTTCTCGGAATTTTTGTTCCCTGGGGTATTCCTTTTTTAAAAACATTTCTTTCATTTCTGATTGCTGTAATGTCTCTACTTCTAAAAATTCTAAGTATTTGTAACTTTTCTTTTTCTCCAATGTGTTTTTTATAGTGTTCCTGATTTGGTTATTGTATTCCGTCCATTAGTTTCTTTCCCCCCTTTTTTTATCACTTAACGGCACATTTTTCAATTCCGAATTCCATTCCATATCTGGCTGTATATTCTAATGGTTGTACCATGGTCCTAGTTTTTTATTTATTTTGTGCAAAATTTGTTTATATTCCATGTTACATAAGTGTTTATTTCCTGCCGAGTTAGTGAATTCGAAAAACCCGGTACATTTTATCATCATTTACTCCTTTTGAGTTTTCACCATCAGTGTTAGCTGATGGTCTTTCACTGGAGTCTGATGACAGGCAAGTCTTCCTCAAGGTCTCCAGGACTTCTTCTGAGTATCTGGCAGATTGCAGCACGCCATGTTTCTAATTGGTTTCAATCCTCCCTGAATCCAAACTTTCCAAGCCCTTTTCTATCCTTTTTTGACTTTTCAAGTGCCACCAACTACAATTGGTATAACTTTCACTTTCAATATTCCACAACTTTCAGTTCTCTTTGGCAAGGTCCAGATATTTGTCATTTTTCAATTTCCTGAGCTTCACCCGGATCTGCTGGCACACCCAATGCCAAAATCCACCATGTTGACAACTTCTTTCTTTTTTGTTTATCAAACACTGCGTCTGGCCTTCTTGCTGGGATAAGGGGATCCTTTTTATCCTCAAGTCCCAGAGAATTTTGTGCGTTTCGTCTCAAGAACAGATTCTGGGTTTATGCATATACCATTTGGTTGGTGGTTCAAAATTTAATTTTTTGCATAATTCCCCATTGGTCACCTTCCCAACCACAGTCGTGTTAGTTTTGTATTCTCGTTTGCTAGTTTGCTACATTCGCAGAGATATATGGTTAACAGGTGTATCTCTATTACCGCAAAGTTCTTACATTTACTATTTTGTTGGGCTTATCAATTTCCCGCTTTATGTAGTTTTCCTTTATGGCATTATTTTATGCAGCAAGTATAAGTGATTCTGTTCTCTTTTAGGTTCCCTGCTTAACCATGTCCAAGTTTTTCATGTGCAAACTCTTCTATTTGTCTTGAAGCAGTCCGATATAATTGTTTCTCCCATTTTGTTCTAGTCTTGGTCTTTTCTGTTTGTCCATCTGCGTTCTTCTACTATGTTGGCCGCTCTATAAGTTAGTTTTGTCTTGCTCTTCCTTGTAACTCAAGTTGTTTGGATTGTGTTTCTACGCCATTCCTCTATGTTGCACAACCTCCTCCCCTTCCTTTCTTGACCCACATACAATCTATCTCAATCATCTCTAGGTGGAGAGCCTTGGCATGTCATAATTTTCTCGTCCTTTGTCTATCTGTCTGGAGTTCTCTTTGGTCATTTTAATAATGGTCCTGAGTATTCTTATAAATGGGACAGCCCAGGATTAAATTCCTTTGATCAGATTACTGCTGTTAAGTTGGTTCTAGAAGTTTTTCTCTTCTTCTTCTTCTTTCTTCTTCTCTTCTTCTTCTTCTTCTTCTTATTATTATTATTATATTATTATATTATGTATTATTATTATTTTCACACCTGCCGTAGCCGGTGGTTCCACTGGATGCTGAGAGAACTCAAGTCTCCTTCAGGTCTCAGGACTCTTCTAAGTATTCTAGCCAATCTTAGCATGCTTGTACTTGGGATGGCCTCGATTCTAGCTTCTTAATTTCCAATTTCACCTCGAGTCCAAGAGAATATGCATCATTCTCCAGGATAAGGTTCAGGCTTAGCATATACCATTTAGGTGTATGGCGAAAATTAAATTTCTTGCACAATTCCCGTTGATACTTTTCCCTCCGAGTCTTGCCTAGTCTTGTACTCTGTTTGTGCTGGTTTGCTGCATTCGCTTATATATGATTAACCGTTCGTCTCTGTCCCCACACATCGGCACTTGCTGTTATGCTTTGCGTTCTTATCTATGTTTCTTTATATAGTTTGTTCTTATGGCATGTCTTGTACTACAATTATGAGAGATTCAGTTTCTCCTTGAGGCTTCCTCTTCTTAACCATGTCCATGTCTTCTGATGTGATATCTCTTGAATTTGAAACTTGATGTACCCATATAGTTTTTTTTCCATTTCTGTTTTTAGTTTTTTATGTATTTATGCTTGTCAATTAGTATTTCCTTACTTATATTAGTGTATTCGTCAAGTGCTCGGGTTATCGTATCTACACCATCTCAATGTTGGCGAGACCTATTATTATTATTATTATTTTATTATTATTATTTATTATTAATATTATATATTATTATTATAGAGTTTTCCCAATGTAGTAGTCTAGATGTCTCAATTCTTCTCTAAATTACCCAGTTCCTCCGGTCTTTTTCAAAGCTTTTGGGTCGTTCTAATATGCTTACCAAACTACAATTGGTATCACTTGACCCTCATATTCCATAGCTTTTTCAATTGTCTGACTAGGTCCAGGTATTTGTCTATATTTTCGTTTTCCTTCAACTTTACCCTATCATCTGCTGGAACTGCAAATCTACACAGTGACAAGTTCCTTTTGTTAATCAATACAGGTCTGGTCTCCTGGATGGGATAGGTGATCCGGTCTTTATCTTGAAGTGACAGTGAATCTTTATGCGTTTCATTCTCAAAAACAGATTCTGTTTATGCATATACCGTTTGGTTGTGTATGGTCAAAATTTAATTTTTTGCATAATTCCCAGTGGATCACCTTTCCGAACCCAGTCGTCCCTGGCCTTGTATTCCCGTTGTGCTAGTTTGCTACATTCGCTTAATACATGGTCTACAGCCTCGTCTCTGTCACCGCACAGTCTCATTACTTTTTGTGAGTCGTATCAAGTTGCTTTGATATAATTTTTTCTTATTGGCATTATTTTGTGCAGCAATTATAAGTGGTTCTGTTCTCTCTTGAGGTTCTTCTTCTTAACCATGTCCAAGTCTTTTCATGTCCAACCTCTCCGATATTATTATTATATTATTATTATTATTATTATTATTATTAGTAGTAGTATTAGTAGTTTTTATACATTCTCATTTTTCTCCGACCTACTTTCTTTTTTTTTCTCTTTCGTTAATTCACCTTTTTCGATTTCACGATTCTTTCTCCTTCTTTCTAACCTTTTATAAAGATTATATTTCTTTAAACAAAACCCTCCCTCAAATTCCTTTTCAACCACACACGTATTATATTTCCTCAGACCCTCTTTTTTTGTCTTACCATTCTTCTTTTCTTTCATTGTTTTTCTATTTTTAAATGACCTCCTTACAATTTCTGGATTCCCTTTCTAACCCCACCCTATCTCTTCTCTACTTATATATATAATATATATATATATATATATATATATATATGCACAGATCTTCTGTATACGATCATTCCCATTTATCTTTTATTTTATTTTCCCTTTCTCATTTTATTATCCATCTTGTCTTCTTTCTTTCTTTCTCCCTCGCCCTTCGCTTTATGATCAGCCCGATTTTTCTTCTCGTTTTTTCCCGCCATTCCCATCAGCCTCGTTTTCGCATACCCTCTCTATCGTCATAATGGCGACAGATTGAGCGTTTTGTCCACTTTGCCGCCAGCTTCCACATGCATCCCGTGAAGAAAGATTTGAATATGTGCTCACTTCTCGTGAGATTTCGAGCGAAATCGCGAGAATCCGAAGCAGTGAAGCGTAAAAAGAGAAAATCGCCGTTAGGCATTTATTTTTTTGTTGTTGTTGTGAACACGGCCATCTTTACTTCAAGAGATTTTTGTGAGCATTTGCGCGCGCATACTAATGAGCGATATCGTGTAAAGAAGAATGCTTAACCGGATATATGAATTTATTCTTCTTTTTTTTACCACAAGAGTATCACGTATTTTACAAGCACAAAAACTCGTACTAAAAATAAAGGAATAAATAAATGAATAAATAGATAAAAAAAAGAATAAATGAATAAATAAATATTTTCTAAAGAATTTCTTATAGTTCTTTTCTTTTTCGAAATACGGTAAACCTTACGCTACAACGAACCTCGATATAACGAAACCTCCCAACTTTAACAAACTAGTGTATCAATCCGAACTCATTTCAAAGCAGCATCGGTTTTCTATCCGGAATAGCATCGTTACAATGTAAAATGAAATGAGCACAAAAAGCTCTCTGTGCAGCAATTACAGATTCACTAACAACATTTCAATAGCAAACACACGGGTTGTTCCGGTCCGAACCATAATCGTAAATTGATCTTATCTGAAAAAAGAATGATTAGACGTTAGCTAGAAGGAGCTACCATTACCACTTGCCCTCTTTGCACGAAACGGATGACAGTTTTAAGATGTTGGAGATATTTCTGCAGCATTTTGCATATAAAGGCGGTGTAACTTTTTGGATATAAAGTAAATATTATTAAGTAATTAATTAATAGCTTCAGAATTAATATTTAATAACTAATATTAATAATCAAATATCACATATTAATAATTAATTAAATATTGATAATTAATTGATCACATATTAATATATAGTTAATTGAATAAATATGATATATCTATAACTAATTAATTAATAGCTTCAAAATTAATATTAATAACCAAGTAATTAAATATTAACAAATAATTCAATATTAATATTTGGTTGCTCACATATTATTAATGTTAATATATATTAATAGCTAACTGAATAAATCTGAAATATTATTAACTAATTAATTAAATGTCATAAATTAATTAATTAGATGTTGAATATCAATAACTTACTAATCAAATATTAATAACTTGTTAATCAAATATTAATAACTATCAAATATCAATAACCAATTAGTTGAATACTAAATAACAACTAATCAATTAATTGAATATTAAATATTGATAACTAATTTATTAAATATCAAATATTAGTAATTAGTTGAACATTTGATATTAACTAATTAATCAAATATTGATAATTGATTCATTGAATATTAATAAATAATTAATTAAAAATTGTCAGACATTTGAATTAAAGATATATAAACACAATGACAAAACCAGATCAATTTTATCATTTTATTTCTTTATTTCTTTATTCAAATAAATAAACTATATATTATTTAAATGAATAAACTATACAAACTATAACATTAATTTAATAATTGTACTACTTTAAATGTAAAAATCTATTTGCGAAATTTGTAATCAATTTTGAGAATTATTTTTATTCTCGACGATTTTCAGGAAAATAATCTAACTAAAAGTTTACAAAAAAAAAAAAAATGAATACTTACGATTTTGTGTAAAGTTATGTGTAAAATATTCAAAATAATGAATTAATCAATAATTAATAGATGCACGCAACATTTTATTAGAGGGGGACAGAACTAAGTTTCGATTTCAAATTGTTTTATTTTTTTTTACTCCTTTAATTTGATGATTTTACTTACTTATACAAACCCGCTGACATTGAATTTCTAACTCTCTCCCGCCTCTGGCAATATCTTTTAAAAATGATTTTTACATTGCCCGTAGGGCGTTTTTTGCTAGTTATTAATAATCTTTGCTCAGCATGTTGTCAGCTTGATGGTGTATAATTATGTTAAAATGATAGCTGTCTATTTTCTGAAATGAAGTCTTGTTGTCATTGTTATTATCTACACATTGAGGACTGCTATACTCATTTTGGTTGCTATACACACAAATTTCGGCCACTGTACGCCCCGGTCTTTTTTCAAACTCGATAAACTTTAGAGGAATTCAGAACTTCCTCTATTTCTTTAAATCACGGAAGTCATCAGTCTTTGTGGAATGAAGTCACAATAATACGAGGATGAGTCAAAAAGTAATGCCATTTTGTTTAGGACAGGTATAATTACCAACACAGGAACGTGTATCATACATCAAAAAATGAAGCTGGTCCTCTGTGGATCACATCCCTACTTCTCCACATAGTCATTATTTCTCTCAATAGCAATGCCCAACCTTCAAATGAGAGCATGTATCCCTGCCCCGTAAAATTCTGTTGACTGTTCTTTGAGCCACCTCTTCACTACAGATTTCACTGCCTCGTCACTGAAATAATGTTTGCCTCTCAAACCCTCTTTCATGGGGCCGAAGAGATGATAGTCTGAGGCAAACATTAATCAAGTATACCTGTCCTAAACAAAATGGCATTACTTTTTGACTCGCCCTCGTATATTGGGAACAATATTGGAAAGTAAGAACATTTAATGAATCAGCGCATATGTGTGACATGACAGTTGGCATTGGGAAATCGAATATATTCATGTATGTATATGTGCGTATATGTATGTATGTATGGTTGGTTGGATTTTATGGCATATCAACCTTTGTTGGGTTATTTTATGCCGAATACATTTTATTTTATTCATTCTTGTTGGTATCAATTTTTTCTAACTCATTTTTAAACATGTTTTAATACTTATTTTTACTTCTCTATTTAACCCATAGATGGGACCCTAACAGATACTACCACTCCGGATGATAAAGGGGTACTTCCCATACCCCATAGTTCAAGAACTGGATCTTCACCACTAGATGTCGTTTAATGTCGTACCGAGGATACTAGACTCCCAGTCACCGCTTCCTAGCAAATATACGATAAAAAGGAGGCGCGTGGTGTAATCGTTAGAGTCGTAGAAAATGGACTCGTCGACCAGAGTTCAAATTCTGGACAAGGCTATTTTCATTTTACATAGCGCTAATACCTCAAGTTTTGGGTAAATAGTAGGACAGACTGGGCTCTTTAATCTTGGTTAGCCAACCTGTCTAGGAGAAGGAAAACTCTGAATTCAAACCTGTTAAACTCTTCTTAAGAAATTGACCTTGTGTCGCATCCTGCTCATGTTGAGGCTTGGTATATATATATATATATATATATATATATATATGTGGTGTGTGTGTGTGTGTGTGGTGTGTTTGTATGTGTGTGTCGATGTGTGTTTAAAAGGGCTGAGGGGTTGCCATGAAAACAATAGTCGGGACAATCATATTAGTGCTAGGGCTTGACATGACCAGCTGATTGATCAGAGGAGTCTTTCCGTATATATGTATGTACATGTGCGTATGCATTTATACCTATGTATGCATGTGTGCATGTGTATTTACATGTAGGAGCTGGAATCTCAGGTGCTTTTTGGTCGAAAGATTAAGAAAACCATAAAACCCAAATATGTGTGTAAATATGTGTAACTTGGCATTGGCAAACCCTACTAGAATATATGTATGTATGTGTATGTATAGGCATATATATATCTAAAATGTATGGATATACATACACATACATGCATTCAAAATTGAAGCCGCCTATTAGAAAGGGTAATTTTCAGTCCAGCAACATTCAAAATGGAGAAATTACCAACACAAGAACATGTATCATAGATAAAAATGAAGCTGGTCCTCTGTGGATCACACCCCTACTTATTTATCTATCTATGTCTGCCTGTCTGTCAATCGTATTCTCTTTCTACCTATATATATATATATATAATATATTATATAATATATATATATATATATATATATATCTGCGTGTGTGTGTGTGTGTATGTGTGTGGAAAGAGGATTGGAATGAATCCGACAGAATGTGGTGGAGATGTGAGGGCCTGCTTGACCATTTAAAACCTCTACTCACCAACGTTTACCCAACCACTTGACCTCCTCTCCTATCCACCTCCTCCCACCACAGTACCCCTTCTATAAAACACTTGTATGATAACCAGATAATTCATTAAAACGACTGATAATGCCGAGCTCAAAGCTCTAGCGAAATATATCCTACACACTTTTGTCTGAGTTTTGTTCTTTTGTTCCTCACATCTCCACCATTATATATATATATATATATATATATATATATATATATATATATATATATATATACGAGGGTGAGTTAAAAAGTAATGACATTTTGTTTAGGACAGGTATAATTACCAACATAGTATCATAGTTCAAAATGAAGTTGGTCCTCTTCTTCACATAGTCCCCGTTTTTCTTAATAGCAATGTTCCACATTCGAATGAGGGCATATATCCCTGCTCCGTAAAATTCTGTTGACTGTTCTTTGAGCCCCCTCTTCACTATAGATTTTATTTCCACGTCACTAGAATAATGTTTGCCTCTCTTTGGTCCATGAAAGAGGGTTTGAGAGGCAAACATTATTCCAGTGACGAGGAAGTGGCCCAAAGATCAATCAACAGGATTTTACGGGGCACGGATACATGCTCTCATCCGAAGGTGGAACATTGCTATTGAGAGAAACGGTGACTATGTGAAGAAGTAGGGATGTGATTTACAGAGGACCAACTTCATTTTGAAGTATGATACTTGTTCCTATGTTAGTAATTATACCTATCCTAAACAAAATGTCATTACTTTTTAACTTCACCCTCGTATATATATATATATAATATATAAATATATATATATATATATATATATATGTATATATATATATATATATATATATTTATATATATATATATATATATATATGTATATATATATGTATATATATATATATGTATATATATATACATATATATATATATATGTATATATATATATGTATATATATATGTATATATATATATATATATATATATATATATATTATATATATATATATATACATATATATATACATATATATATATATATATATATATATGTATATGTAGAAAGAGAATATGATTGGCAGACAGACAGGCAGACAGAGGTAGATAGATAGATAGATTGATAAATCGGGATAGAGTCCGTTAGATAAATACCTTTATATTCTTTATGACATTTATAGTTCCTTGGTCATATCCTGCTGACATATATATGATAAATTTCTTCTTGGATGAAAGTTTCATGAATCTTTGTCCCCATTCTGAATTAGATATCACCACTTCTACTAATGTTACTTTACTAAGAGACACTTCATAGCGTGACACTTGTTGAAGATTAGCC
Source organism: Doryteuthis pealeii (assembly GCA_023376005.1). Classification (NCBI taxonomy): domain Eukaryota; kingdom Metazoa; phylum Mollusca; class Cephalopoda; order Myopsida; family Loliginidae; genus Doryteuthis; species Doryteuthis pealeii. Next base: position 60,696,070 of record CM042154.1, read on the forward strand.
TCTTCTTTCAAGACTGAGTAATTATTTTGCCTCAGGTATCTTAGCGCAGATAACTAAACAGATAATACAAATACCAATTCGCTCATGAGGCTTTTCCTTGTCCGTCATCGAGTCGGTGCTGGAACTGAGAGAGAGAGAGAGAGAGAGAGAGAGAGAGAGAGAGAGAGAGAGAGAGAGAGAGAGAGAGGAGAGAGAGAGAGAGAGAGAGAGTGTCCATAAAACTTGGAGATTTGCGTGTGTGCGAATGTGTGTGTGTGTGTGTGTGTGTCTGTGTATATGCATGTGTGTGTGTTTGTTAGTGTGGGTGTGCGCGTCTCACAAACACACACACACGCCTAGATATTTTCCGACAAAATTCATGTGCTCACGCGCATATATATATATATATATATATATATATATATATATATAATATATATACATATATATATATATGCCCATTAGGTTGCGTTCTGTGGATTCAGGCCCCTAATTGGGAAGTCGTTGTCCTAGAGGTGCCCTTGTCCTCTGTAATCCTGCGATGGGATACATGGCAATATAGGTTAGGTGGCTGTGCAATTAGAATTAATGTTACCATTGACTAGATGATTTGGCATTCTCCGTTTGTAGCATGGGCTGGTGGCCCAGTGTGTTGAGTCCCCGCTCTTCACGCTGTGGTCAGCTGGTTCAATCTCTAGTGGCGGAGATTGTGGTATGCACTGCTGATGAGACCAAAGGTGGTCGAAACAGCTTTCCAGTGCTCCGGATGTCGCAGATGGTGTTTGCCGAGTTGTCTGGTCGTGGTAACATGATTTAAAAATTATCAATTATATATATATATATGTATTGGGTTCGGTTATTATTATTATCCATGGCTTGACTACAGTGTTTAGCAACTCCACGTAGGCATGTGAGTTTCCTCCAACACTTTTTTCTGCAGATTTTCGAGGAATTCTGCTGTACGAACGCAATCAGTTCGTCTGTTATGTTGCTTTCTTCCAGCCACAGTCTCGTAGACTCCATTGCAATTCTACAGTTAATGTCTGATTGTTTTACAGTGTTCAAGAGCATTGGGCAGCAACCATAATCTCCTTATTTTGATAGCCGGCGCAGATCATCATGGTACAAGTTATTCTCTTCCATGATTCAGGTGGGTTCCAGTCAACCATTCTATCTGTCATCACGTATATGAATGAAGAAGGGTCCAAGCGTTTAAATGATGAGTAGTGCGCGTCAATACCTCCAACCTACAGAGAAAAATAACCAAATAGAAATGTCAAATTTATCCCGAACACCCTGCATAGAGAGAGAGAGAGAGAGAGAGAGAGAGAGAGAGAGAGAGAGAGAGAGAGAGAGTCCTGAAAATATTGTCCATAAAAACTAGGGAGCTTTGCGTGCATGCGTGTATGCTTTTCGTGTCTCAAGCACACACACAACACACACACACACACACACACACACACACACAACACATATATATATATATATAATATATATATATATATAGAGAGAGAGAGAGAGTCGTTGAAAATAGTGTCCCTAAAAAACTTGGGGATTTGTAATACAATTAAGTTATGAATTATACAAAGAAATTATGCCCACACTTACACACACACACACACACACACACACACAAATAAAATCAGGGAAATAGTCCCTATAAAGTCCTGGCAGTTTTCTATGATAATTAGAAAGTATAAAATTATTCAAAAAATATTTCACGTGAATACGCACGAACACAGACAGACAAGCAACCCCATACACAAACATAGACATACAGGCATAAGCACAAATACATACACACACACACAGACACAGATACACACACCACACACACACACACACACGCACAAATATAGTCATGAAAATAGTGTACATAAGATCTAGAAAGATTCGAAATACAATTATGTTAATCTAATATTTTAGCGTGTCCACGTACACACATATACATACTCAATCAACAGGTACAACTAACAGACGCACACACAGACACATACAAACGCACATAATAGACACAAGCACATTAATATGGATTCACAGACACGCACACACACACACTCACAAACACACACACACACACACACACTCACAAACACACACACTCACAATCACACACGAGCACACTAACATGCACACATGCATACAAACAAGTGCACTAACATACATACATAGGGGGTGCCGTGGCGTAATGCTTGTTGTCGCAGGAAATGGACTCGGAGACACGAGTTCAAATCCTGGACGTGGATGGTAGCATTTTATATGGCACTAATACCCTTGGGAAAGGTATGAATGAAAATATTCTCCCCCAACTATGGGTAAATAGTAAGGTGGACTAGGCTATCTAACCGTAGTACGACAACTGGCCTAAGAGAAGGAAAACTGAATTTAAACCTGGTAAACTTATAAACGCATAAAAATAACCTTGTGTCACATCCTGGTCGTGGGTAGGAGTTGGTAAATACCTAAACACATACACACACGCTCGCACGCAAGTCCACTGACAATCACACACACACACACACACACACACACACACACACACACACACACACAGACATATACACACATGCGTGCGCACGCCCACACACGTACAAAACCATATTTGTATACAGTTATGTTGAATGTTCGCACGAACACACACACATACAACAATCAACAGGCACAACTAACCGACCCATGCACAAACACGCACAAGCACACTAACACACAGGCACACATGCATACATAGACACACACAAACGCATAAACGCACACACAAAAGTGCGCTAACACACATATAAAAACAATAGGCTCAACTCACCCACACAGACACAAACACATACAAGAGCACCTAACGCACTCAGACACGCACACACAAACACACACCAGCACTCTAGTACACACACACGCACACACATACGCATACACACATGCACAAACAAACACACGCATACATTCGAGTGCACTAACACACATACACACTCGCGCTCACACACAAGTCCACTGACACACACACACACACACACACACACACGCACGGACGGACGCATACACATACGAACACACACACATTCATACACACAAGTGCACTAACATACATATACATACGCATTCACTCACAAGTCCACACACGTACACACGCTCACAGATAAGTCCACTGACACACACACACGGACGCATACACATACGATCACACACACATTCATACACACAAGTGCACTTATATACACATACATACGTATTCACTCACAAGTCCACACACGCACACAGACACACATACACACTAGCAGCCACACACTAATACCCACACACATTCACATACGCACGTAAAAAATCACGGTACTAGTGTCCATTAAAGATTGGGAGATTTCTAATATAATCATTTTGAAAATTGCTCCTACAGAATTCATGTCCACACGGACGTATACACAGAGTAAAGCACACGCAACTATAATCATGGAAATAGTATCGACAAAAACTTGATACATTTCTAATGTTGAAAATGTTGAAATTACAAATTATGTTCACACACACACACACACACGCATACAGGCAGGCCGTCAATTTACCAGGTAGTGTGATTTCTCTCTATTATCCGAGTAACACTTATACCAACCAAATATTGAGACCAACCCAATATTTTTACCGGTACGTCATTCCTTTTACACACACACACACGCACGCACACACACACACACACACACACACACACACATGAGAAGTAAACAAACAAACAATGTGTTTGATATGGCTTTTTTTAACCGACAATTTTTTGGAGAATATGTGCTTAATTGAAGTCGTACCTAATTTTTGAAAATTAATTAATTAATAATTAATGAATTAGGCGGGCATACCTATTCATATGTAAGGCTAAATAAATCGAGAAAAATCGAGAATTATATATATATATATATATATATATATATATATATATATATATATATATATATATATAATTCTGTTCACATCTATCTATCTATTCTTTCATGGAATTCAAATTCTGATCTATCTATCTATCTATCTATCTGTTGTGTGTGAATTCGTATATTCAAGAAATTCAAACACAAACAGTTTTGTGTACATGTCTTAGCCTATTTCGAAACACATATATATCTCCCACTATTTATCTTTAGTTTCCCGCGGCGCACTCACTCACACACACACACACACACACACACATATATATATATATACATATATGAAATATTCTCTTTCTTCTTTCTTTCTTTCTTTCTTTCTTTCTTTCTTTCTCTCCACACACCACACACACACACACACACACACACACACACATATATATATATATATATATATATATATATATATATATATATAGTCATCCACAGACACCGTGTTTCGACATATCACGCCCCTTCAGTATGGCTAAACATAAGCAAACTAATTATAATAAGAAAATTGTCGATTGCATCCAACAAATTAGCTGAGAATACAAAAATAGATATGAATGGGTAGGAATGGTCATCCACTAAGAACTGTACAAACGACTATTGTTTCAGCATCAAAGTCAATGGTATATTTCCAAATCAGAATTTGATTTGAAAGAAAATTTTCAGAGAGAGAGAGAGAGAGAGAGAGAGAGAGAGAGAGAGAGAGAGAGAGAGAGAGAGAGAGAGAGAGAGAAAGGATTTGTGTGTGTGTGTGGGTATGCCTGTGTGTGTCTCACTAACGCACAGAAACACACCTACGCATAGACTCTTTCCAACTAAATTCATGTACTCATGGCCAAATACACACACACACACACACACACCACACACACACACAGAGAGAGAGAGAGAGAGAGAGAGAGAGAGAGAGAGAGAGAGAGAGAGAGAGAGATTATTTCAGTTCTTTAGAGGTAGTAATGAAGTTGTCGATCAAAACAATCATATCCAACAAATAAACCGAGGATAAGTATAAAAATATACATAAATGGGAAGGAATGGCCATCCTGTAAGAACTGTGCAAACAACAAGTGTTTTTGGAGGATAAATTCTATGATATATTCCCAAATCAGAATCTCTCCCACGAGAGAGAGAGAGAGAGAGAGAGAGAGAGAGAGAGAGAAGAGAGAGAGAGAGAGAGAGAGAGAGAGGGGGAATTAGATACTTTCATTATCTCTTCTATTAGTTGGTTGAAATTTAGTTCAAATATTTTAGAACAGCGCCCGACCTCATGTCTCACCCTCCAACGTCTTACTCGTCGAATGTGGTATGTCAACAATTTTACTGGTTTAAATTCTTCTGCTAATTACGTTGTGTAATTAGATTTAGATCTTGCACAATTACTCAGTAAGCATCGCAAGATAGCGGCTAAAAATCTTCGTGGGAGTCTCCGTGGCGTAGTGGCTAGCGTACTGGGCTGTGACATCGTATTAAGTAAGTTCGAACTCCAGTCGTGCTATCATGTTCACTTTGGGATTAATACTCTTTGGAAAGCTATCAACCCCCTCATTTCCCCAGGTGGGAGTCCCTGTGGTGTAGTGGCTAGCGTGCTGGGCTGCGGCGTCGTATTAAGCAAGTTCGAACTCCAGTCGTGCTATCATGTTCACTTTGGGAATAATACTCTTGGGAAAGCTATCAATCCCCTCATCTCCCCAGGTGGGAGTCCCTGTGGTGTAGTGGCTAGCGTGCTGGGCTGCGACATCATATTAAGTAAGTTCGAACTCCAGTCGTGCTATCATGTTCACTTTGGGAGTAATACTCTTGGGAAAAGTATAAATGCTTTCATCCTTCAGGAGTAAGTCCCTGTAGCATAGTTGCTAACATGCTGGACTGCAACATCGTAGACAGCCCACCCCCAGAAAACAAAAACCAAATAAAGCAAAATGAATACACAAAGATTTTTTTTTTAGCTTACAAATGTCTAGCCACACTGAGGAGACTTGATAAGTCGAAAACGTGTCTATGGATGACTATATATATATATATATATTTACAAACCCCTACACACGCGCAGGATGTGACACAAGGTCAATTTCTTAAGCGGAGTTTAACAGGTTTGAATTCAGAGTTTTCATTCTTCTTAACCAAGGTTAAAAAAACCCAGTCTGTCCTACTATTTATCCATGGCTACAGGGAGATTAATTGGATTCATATGTATTAGCTATAAATATAAACAGCCTCGTCCAGTATTTGAAATCGGGTCGACGAGTCCATTTCATACGACTATAACCATTACACCACGCACCTCCTTTCTCTTTTGTTATAGGTAGTTTTTCTTTTTATCTCTTCTCCTTTTCCCGGGAACACCAAGTTTGATTTTATAACTGGTATATTCTCCTCTGATAGACTAGTCATTACAGAGTATCAAGTTCGATCCCTGGTAGGTAACCCATACTTGCTGCCGGGCAATATCAAACTTACACTTAGTAGTTTTAGGCCTGGTGTCGAACCTATTCTCTGGGAGAGGCAGATAAATAGTTTCCTCTCTCCTCATTTTCTCTGTCATCCTCTAACTCTCTTTATTTCTCTTTCGCTCGTAAACATATCTTGTATTTCTCCCCCGACCATCTCTCTTTCTCTCTCTTACTTTCTCTATCGCACATTCTCTGTGTCTCTCTCACACACGCACACATTTTTTTCTTTCTTTATGGTAGTAAACAAAGAACTGAATGTTTTGCTTCAGGGGTCTGTCTGTTAAATAAAGTATATAATATATATATAATATATATATATATATATATATATATATATATATATAAAGAAGTGAATCCGACGGTATGTAGTATAATAAAAAATTGAAAAAACACAAGTTTAAATGAGTTAAGGGGTGAGTTTATTGGCCGACGCTGCAGTATTTCGATCTATTAATTAGATCATCTTCAGGGCTTTTGTTGGTATGTGGAAGGTGATAATTTTTTTATTATCTCAGAATAAGGAGAAAGGCGAGTAATAGTCCTTGTTTATCGGTCTGTTTAAAATTTGAAGTTTGAGAAAAAAGAACGTCGAAAAAATGAACGGTTTGAAATATGACGTCAAATATTCTTTTTTGCCGTGTGAGTATTAGAATGTGTAAGTCCTTGTATCGAAAAAAGCATCATGTATTTTTTATGTGTTTATGAATATATCTATATATATACTTCAATTTAACTAAGGAATTAGATCGACTTAGTTAACGTAGGGTAGGGTTCTGAAGAAATCCTTTCAATTTGATTGAAACCATGGTAGACCCTTTATTTTTCCTCTAATAATAATATTATTAGTATTATTACTGCTCTGTATTTTTAATATATTGAGCACTTTTGAATTATATACTGATGCCACTGCGACGGAAAAGTTAAAGCGGCAATTGGATACTATACATACATACACACACACACACACACACACACACACACACACACACACACACACATGGTGGCGCTCCACCTCAGATGCTAAAAACAATCTCCTTGGTCTAGCGCTATTGAAAAGGGGATAGACTCCCTCGCTGACTGGCTGATACCGACTTTAGGCCGCCCCGTCGACTTTACTTTTATATATATATATATAATAATATATAATATATAATATATATATATTATTATACTAAAGCTGAGTGAATCAATGATTGTTTGCTAAAGGCCTTTTTCCTATTTAGATTAATGACACAAAATTCATATAAAATTATTCCTTACTTCTAGGATTGAGTTGTGTTTGAAAAAGATCCATTTTAATTGGTTCTAATTACTCGTAATTTACAATTAAGTCAAAACTGACCCGTCTCTTTCTTCACACTCTGTCTGTAACTTTCCCCCTCTCTATATATCTTGATTACCTCCTGGTGTGTGTGTGTGTGTGTGTATTTACCAACTCCACCACCCGATTAGGATGTGACACAAGGTCAATTTGTAAGTGGAGTTTACCAGGTTTGAATTTAGTTTTCCTTCTCCTAGACCAGTTGCCGTGCCAAAATTGAAAAACCTAGTCTGCCCTACTATTTATCCGTAGTGGGGGGGGGGTAATAGTTTGATTCATACCTTTCCTAAGGGTATTAGTGCCATATGAAATGAAACCAGCCTCGTCCAGGATTTGAACTCGTGTCGCCGTGTACATTTCCTTCGACGACAACCATTACACCACGGGCACATATATATGTGTGTGTGTGTGCGTATATATATATATATATATATATATATATATATATTGTGTGTGTGTGTGTGTGTGTGTGTGCATGTATATATATATATGTGTATGTGTGTGTTTGTGCGCGTGCGTGTGCGTGTATATATGAATATGTGCGTGTGTGTTATATACATACATATATATATGTGTGTTGTGTGTGTGTATGCGCATATTATATATATATATATATATGTGTGTGTGTGTGGTGTTCGTGCGTGTGCGTATATATATTTGTATGTGTTTGCGTGTGTGAGAGAGATCGTGTTTGTGTGAGTGAGCGTGTGTGTGTGTATATGCATGTATATATATGTGCGTGTGCGTGTGTGTTTATATACATATATATATATGTGTGTGTGTGCGCGTGCGTGCGTGCATATATATATATATATATATATATATATATATATATGCGCGCTTGCTCGTGTGTGTGTATGTGTGTGTGTGTGTGTGTGTGTGCGTGTACGTGTTTGTGTGAGTGTGTGCTATCCTTGATCATTTTTTCTACACGTCTTTCTTTTGACATTTTAACCTAGTTTCTTCGTTTTTAGTTTTTATTTCCTCAATAATATTTAGATTGTCATATTCGATTGTGCTTGGCAAAGATCTTGGCAGTTTGTTTATTTAAATCCGTATATCTTCTTCTTCGCAGCAGAAAAAAAAATGGCGTCCAAACTCACAAATCAATCAACAGTTTGTGGCAAAACATGGCGGGATTTGAAGTACAAATCTGTCATCTCAAGTAAAGAATGATTGACAGGCATTTGCAGAAAAAGAGAAAAAACATGCGGCTTATTCAATAAATAAGGGTAATTCTTTGGAAAAGAGAGAGAGAAAAAAGAAGCAATGTTCAATTATCAAATAAAAAATAATGTTTTGTGTCGTATCTGTTACTAGCAGGATCTGTGGGTATACCACAGTATCATAATTTCATTATTACAAAGTTTGATATGTTTACTTAAGAGCTATTGCTAAATACTTCAGTATATAAAAAGTAAAATAATCTTGATTTAACTCTCTCTCACTCTTTTTTTCTTTCTTTCCTTACTTTTTAAAATCTTTTCATTATGTTTGATTGAAATAGATTAGCGTTATCACTTTCATGCGCTCACCACCATAAAAAAGAACTATTTATCCGTAGTTGGGAGTGTGTGTAATAGTTTGATTCATACCTTTCCTAAGGGTATTAGTGCCATATGAAATGAAACCAGCCTCGTTCAGGATTTGAACTCGTGTCGCCATGTACATTTCCTTCGACGACAACCATTACACCACGGGCACATATATGCAATGTTCAATTATCAAATAAAAAAATATTTTGCGTCGTATCTGTTACTAGCAGGACCTGTGGATATACCACAGTATGATAATTTGATTATTACAAAGTTTGATATGTTTACTTGAGAGCTCAGTTGGTAGAATGTTCGGCTGTGAATCTCAAGGTTCCTCTTTCGATACCGGCCCTCGCCAACTCAGCGTATGAGTAGCACAGAGATCTGTGCGGTAAAGTAAGGAGCTGGTGGTAGGTGTGGCGCCTCGCCTCACACGCTAAAACAACCTCCTTGGTCTAGCACTAGTGAAAAGGGGATAGACTCCCTCGCTGTCTGGCTGATACCGACTTTAGGTCCCCCCCCGACAATTTTACTTACTATTTTATGCCACAGTATTATAATCTAATTATTACAATGTTTGATAAGTTTACTTAAAAGATATTACAAATACTGCAATATGTAAAAATATAATAATCTTAACTAGCAGGACCTGTGTATATACCACAGTATTATAATTTGATTATTACAATGTTTGATATATTTACTTAAAAGCCATTGCGAAAACTTCAATATGTAAAAAGTATAATAATCTTGATTTAACTCTCTCTCAATCTTTTTTTCTTTCTTTCCTTCTTTTCATCTTTTCATTGTTTGATATGTTTACTTAAGAGCTATTGCTAAATACTTCAATATATAAAAAGCATGATAATCTTGATTTAATTCTCTCTCACCTTTTTTTCTTTCTTTCCTTACTTCTTTTTATCTTTTCATTATGTTTGATTGAAATAGATTAGCGTTATCGCTTTCGTGCGCTCACCCCCTTAAAAAAGAAGCAATGTTCAATTATCAAATAAAATATTTTGCATCGTATCTGTTACTAGCAGGACCTGTGGATATACCACAGTATGATAATTTAATCATTACAATGTTTGATATGTTTACTTAAAAGCTATTGCTAAATACTCCAATATGTAAAAAGTATAATAATCTTTGCCAGAGTTCGTATTATTTCAATTTGTCTGATTATAAAGTGACATTCAATGCGGACACAGACACAACAAAGTTATCATTCATCAGCAAATCGCTTTATTCTCTAAGTTAGACCATTCCATAAAAAATCAAACATATTTGGGAATTTTTCACAAGAAAAAACTTGTTACACACAGAAATCTCTATAATTCGTATTTTTTCTTCTTTCTTCTTTCTTCTTCGATGATGTCACTCCATATCTTCATTTGTGGACCCTATGGTGGCTCATTAGTCCAATTCTTGACTTGCATATACGGTCACACACATTGCAGGGGAAATTAGCCCAGTCGTCTCGGACTTTCCCCTGCCACTGGACCAACTGCGGGACTGCCAAGATAGTGGACTGGGGTCTGTGCAGTCCCTTTCTACTTAAAATATCTCACGCACAAGTTTCACTTCATACCACCAATAATTCGTATAGAAGGGGTTCTACTATATGGGTCCAGTTTAGCTCAGTCCGTAGAGCATTAGCATAGGCAATTGTAAGGTACCAGGTTCGATTCTGGTCCTCGCCAACCCAACGTATAAGTAGCACAGCTTGAGTAATCTAATCTATGCGATGAATCAGTTAAGACCTAACGCGAGGTGTGCCTCTCCACCTCAGCAAAAACAATCTCTAGCGCTATCAAAAAGGGGATAGACTCCCTCGCTGTCCATCTGATACCGACAATAGACCTCTCAGCTGATTGTACATTTTCCATATGTATATTCAATAAATAAATGGATTAAAAAAAGAAGCCAAATATTTTTTCAGAATTTCCGAAGGTTGATATGCCATTAAACAAAGAAACCTAACCAAACCCAGTTGTGAGTTAAATAGTACCACTACTGTTCTTCTACGAGGATGGCTTTGGTATTAAATAACTCGTGAAGGTTGATATGCCATTAAACAAATAAACCAAACCACGTCAAGACTACAGAACCCAGTCGACTCTACTATTTATCTATAACTGGAGGTAGAGTTGGATTCAAACCTTTTTCACGGGCATTGGTACGAAGTGAAGGCACATAGTCCAGGATTTTAACTCGGGTCACCGATTCCACTTTCTATGACGTTAACCGTCATGCTAAGCACGCTTTTCGGTGGGTAAGTAGTTACAATGCTATCTATATATTAATACGCGTGTTCCTAAATCTTCCGCCCGTTATCAGCCTGCAACACCCTCTGGTTTAAAATGAGACCGTCCAAATCCATTAGAGGACACTATAAGTACTTTGGTTTTATTTATTAAACAAAAACTGGGTCATTTCAGATAAAAGCAGTTTTGGAGCATTATGGAAAATACATAAGAATCACAGAGAATAATTTCAACAACAGATATTTTCGACGCAAATTCCATGGCTGATTTACTTCCACCATTTTAAGCTTTAAAATAAGGGGTGAAGTGAGGGGATAGCCTTTTTATAATAATTTTCTGACTTAGTTCGTTGGTAGGTACGAATGCATATCCAGGGGGAGGGGGTATAGCCCAAAAGTGTCCCATACCTTCCCACCCCACCCAGGATGTGTCACTCAGTCAGTTGTCAAAACATCTCTGACATTAACTCTTTAGCGTCCTTCACGAGGACACCAAAACAACTCTTAACCTTTTCTGTTTTTGGTGGCGGTGCTCGTGGTGATGATGGTGATGGTGGTGACGACATATTGTTTAAGTAACATCCTTACATAGGCACACATAAAACGCTTATTCGTTCTGCTGTCGTAGATTTTATTGTAGATGTTGTGGATATTATATATTTACCAACCCCTCCGCACGAGCAGGATGCGACACAAGGTCAATTTTTTAAGCGGAGTTTAAGAGGTTTGAATTCAGAGTTTTCCTTCTCCTAGACTGGATACCTAACCAAGGTTAAAGAGCCCAGTCTTCCAAACTATTTACCCATAGCCACAGGGAGAATTGGATTCATACCTTTCTCAAGGGTATTAGCGCCATGTGAAATACAAACAGCTTCATCGAAGAATTGAACTCGGGTCGACGAATCCATTTCCTACGACTCTAACCATTAGACCACGCACTTCCATTAGTGGATATAGTAGTAATGTAGGCTCTGTTGTTGGGGTCGTTACAGTCTCAGAAAAATAAGGAACAAAATATACAGGTTCTTAAAAGATAGTGCTTGAGGGTCAACTACTAGTTTATTAATTCTACCAATTTATTAATACACATAAAGTTAATGAACGGAATCACATACGTTTATCAGTTAGTATTTAATTTATAGTCAAAATAATTAACATATATAATTAATCGTATCTATTAACGATGTCTCTATGAAAATCTGAGTTAAATTCGCCGCAAAACAGCCCATGTTATTAATGTGTTAAAAATCCTGCAATGTATCTTATTTATCACTAAGAAATAAAGGTTTACATTATATATGGTGTGGTTAATTTGCATACTGGTTTTAACAAAATCAGGTTTAATAAATAAATATTTGGTGTTATTGATTTCTAATGTTATTGTTTTATTCTTCAGCATGTTAAAATCAATCCTATGTAGAGTAAGTTTCAGTTGTTCTATTTTTCGATTATACTCCCAATCATTTTATCGCTATTCCAATTTACTTTAATTGGTCATTCTAACTTAATATAATATTTTATTAGATTAAAACTTAAATACTTGCAAACTTAAATACTTGCATATATCTGCATATAACAATTTTAACTCAACTTTTAAGCAATACAATGAAATAACTACAGATGCAACAGCTTTGTTCGTGGCACATTCCTTCATTCCTTCATTCTTTATTATTGTTATTTTTTCAGCATTATATAAACACAATATTTGTCTAATGAAAAAACAAAATATCTGGATTTTTACACCTCTGAAGGCTTTCATCTACAACACTACGGATTTATCAACACCACAATTGATTTGAAACTTTACATCTTTCTTCAATTACACTGTGGACTTGTAAATTACTTTTTTAATAGCTGGAATATATCATGAACAATTTTAATACTCATTATACACTTTTATATAAGTTTAAATCAAACTCTTTTGAGTTTTATTATGTACTATAATGCTTCTGATTTTTAAAAATAAAATTTATTTTATTTTTAACGCAGAACACGCATTTTTAAAAAATTCCAGCATTGAATAATAGCGTTTGTTTGTACCCTTTCTTCTAACGGTTGTTTCATCCCGTCTTTCTCTCATATGTTAATCTTGATGATGATCGACCTATTGAAGTGGTCGAAACAGATTTATGTCAGCAATTATATAACATCATTTGTTTTTTCAAAAATGTTAAATTTCATACTGTCGGATTAATTTCCATCTATTTTTCAAACACAAAGTGTATTCAAAAGTATCCCGCCCTCTTGGCGGGGCTCAGAATACGGCGACCGTGTCCCCTGCAGAGTGCTAAGACCACCCATCCAAACGAGTGTCATGGGTAGATATTTACCCAACACGTTCGCCACGGATAGAATGTGACACCAGTCTGTAAGTATGGGACACCCAGCGAAGATAGAACTCGCTATTCAGTAGGTAATGGATCTGCCAGACTGACTTGCTAACCATAACACCAAGATGGAACGCCCGTAGGTATTTATCCAACTCGTTTATCATGGGTAGGATGTGACACAAGGCCGCAAGTATGAGGCACCCAGCGAGGATTAAACTCTTCAGTTGTAGTAGATCTGCGAGACTAGCTTGCTAACTATAACACAAAAATTGGACGCCCTTAGGTATTTATCCAACCTGTTCACCACGGGTAGGGTGTCACACAACGTAGCAAGTACGGGGTATCCAGAGAGGATCGATGTCACTATTCAGTTGTAATGGATTTGCGAGACTAGCTTGCAAACCAGTACGCTACGATTGGACACCCAATTGCAACTAAGTATATAGTGTTTACCTCTTTAAAATGTTACGATTATTGTGGCCATTTTTAGGCTGCATGTGAGAGCACTTTACAGTGGAAATCCCTTGTGTTCCTTAGTGAAGAATCGTTGGTTGTTCCTTAGTATTAGGTAGAATCGGCATAAAATAACCCAAGGGTTAACATACCGCAAAAACCAACCAACCAACTTACCAGCCCGCAAGAAAAACTAGTGCATGGGTCAAATAGATCTGGTTGAAAACTTATAGTATCATATTGCTATGTACTTATATGCAGATTGTTAAGTAAACCAAGTGCGATTGCATATGAATGTTGACACGATGGGATTACATTTGTGTCACATACAGAGAGAGAGAGAGAGAGAGAGAGAGAGAGAGAGAGAGAGAGAGAGAGAGAGAGAGAGAGAGAGAGATTGAAAAAATGAATACAAACAGTGGTCATAATTACTGGGGTGACCACTCGCGTCTTCTGACCTTTGCTTGAATTTGTAAATTTAGTCAGAAGAATAACCTTATTCCAAATTTTGGTTTTATAAATGTTTTTCATTTTAACAAAATTACGAGGGTCTGTCAAAAAGTAATGCCATTTTGTTTAGGACAGGTATAATTACCAACACAGGAACATGTATCATACATCAAAATGAAGCTGGTCCTCTGTGGATCATATCCCTACTTCAGTCATTATTTCTCTCAATAGCAATGTTCCACCTTCGAATGAGCACATGTATCCCTGTCCCGTAAAATTCTGTTGACTGTTCTTTGAACTACTTCTTCAATTTAGATTTCACTTCCTCGTCACCGGAACAATGTTTGCCTCTCAAACCCTCTTTCATGGGGGCCGAAGAGAGGCAAATATTATTCCAGTGACGAGGAAGTGAAACCTGTAGTGAAGAGGTGGCTCAAAGAACAGTCAACAGAATTTTACGGGACAGGGATACATGCTATCATTCGAAGGTGGAACATCGACATGTGGAGAAGTAGGGATGTGATCCTCAGAGGACCAGCTTCACATGTTCCTGTCCTAAACAAAATGGCATTACTTTTTCACTACCTTGTACTTCTTCCGAATTACAAAAAACATAACGATTTTTCTTTTCTCCTTAATCCTCGTTGTGTCCTATGACAACTGGTCACCAAAACTTTGGTACTTTCTAGTAGATCGAACCGGAATCCGGTGATGGGGCTCCATTTCTAAAACTTTCAGGGCTGTGGAATCACCCCTCCATTGCCATTGCTCCCACTAACCCGGAGTGGTAGTACCTATCTATTGGTTTAATGTATCTATTTGTTATATGTTTAAAATGATTTTGAATATTAATACATTGACTCTTAGAATATTGATAATGCAACTAAGCATGATGTGTTTACCTATTTAAAATGATAATGAACTTTATTAAAACATTGACAATTAAAAATATTGATAATGCAACTAAGCATGATGTGTTTACCTATTTAAAATGATAATGAACTTTATTAAAACATTGACAATTAAAAATATTGATAATGCAACTAAGCATGATGTGTTTACCTATTTAAAATGATAATGAACTTTATTAAAACATTGACAATTAAAACATTGATATTGCAACTAAGTATGAAATGTTCAGGTATTTAAAATGATAGTCAACTTTATTAATACATTGGCTCTTAGCAAATTGATATTGCAACTAAGTAAAAAGTGTTCAACTATTTAAAATGATAGAGGACGTTATTAATTTTGGAGGTGCATGGTGTAATGTTTAGAGTCGTAGGAAATGTACTCGTCGACCCGAGTTCAAATCATGTAGGAAGCCACAGTTCACACAGCGCTAATACCCTTGGGAAAGATATGAATCCAACTATTCTCCCTCCAGCTATGGGTAAATAGTAGGTCAGACTGGGCTCTTTAACTTTGGTTGGGCCACCAGTCTAGAAGAAAAAAAACCCTCTGAATTCAAACTTGTTAAATCCGCTTGGGGTTGTCACTACTAGAATAGGGTCAGTCCTAATTAGCGATCTATTTCATTAATCTAAAAATTCTTAAATTTGATATAATGGCTCTTACAACATTAATATTACAAATAAGTATGAAGTGTTATATGATTTTGAATTACACTAATATATTGACTCTTAAAACATTGTTAAATAAGTAAACATTTTCCGCAAAAGAAAGCGAAATATAAGTCAATTATTTTCTGTATTTCGTTTCCGAAAATTACCGATATATATATACAAAATTTAGTTCAAATCCTGGACGAGGCTGTTTGCATTTCACATAGTGTTAATACCTCTAGGAAAGGCATGAATCCAACTATTCTCCCTCCAGCTATAGGTAAATAGTAGGTTAAACTCCACTTAAGAAACTGACCTTGTATCGCATCTTGGTAAATATATATAACAACAAGGAACTGTTTTTGCAATTTTCTCTCTCTCTCTCTCTCTCTCTCTCTTCTCTCTCTGTGTGTGTGTGTGTGTGTGACATCCTTCTTTCAAGGTCTCTTGTTATAGCAGTTATCCACATTGGATTATATTTTTCAACATCACTTAAACATTTTAACATTAATAATGAATTACTGTTCTCGGAACCATTTTGACCTGACAGTCACTTGACAAGATAAGTGGGAAAACTTGTGTCACTTCTTAAAATGTCATATACATTCACATCAGGGCAATAGCCGCTAAAGTAGGAACAAAGGGAGGTAATTCCTGAATGCCCTAATTAATATCTGTGTGGCAATGGCGTCTTATGTACACTATGAAATGTAATTCGCTGCTTGTGTGGAATCATCTATAAACTGTGTAAAAATAGCTATATACATATTGCTATTTTTACACAATTTTAAACATATATATAGGAGAGGGAAAACTCTGAATTCAAAATTCCTAATGTCAGCCGATGATTGGGTTTGTGACATTCCTTGTGCACCAATTCTTTCCTATCGACTGTGCCAAAAAGTGCGGATGGTCCAACACAAGCCTTCAGCACTATAAACAAATCACTATGTGGGTTGTTCATTGTATGAACCATCATGCGTCGAAAATCGACGAGAGTCCATAATAATAATAATAATAAAATAATAATAATAATAATATATATATATATATTATATATATATATATATATATATATATATATATATATATATATAACTTTCGAAGAGATAAAAACTTAAACCGTCATTTGACTATTCAAATATTAAGTTTTTCTTTCTTTGAAAGTTAAATACTGGTTTGTATATAATTAATTTATTAGTTATTATGCATTGAGATCTCTTAGGTATTTATAGAAATCCTTGTATGAATCTATATGTTTGCACCTACAAGAGCATACAGTATGGTTGTACAATGAGATTTCAACGATCTCAAATAGAATCATCCCTTACTTACCAGTCAATTGAATTATATTACACACACGCACACACACACTTTAGATTTATACAAGGAGTATTTCAAATCCCCAAAAGAGCTCAATGTAAGATAATTCCTACATTAATTATATACAGAGTAATATTTAATCTTTCAATAAGAAAGAAAAAAAATCAACAAAGCGCCCTATAATAGATTTATTTCGGCCAGTAACTCAATAAATAAGCCCAGTTTCATCAGACAGCCATTATGTAGTCGACTATATTAATTATTAAAGAGTGCTCAATATCGTTGACATAGCATATATAGATTTTAAACTATATGTAAGTTTTTATAGCGTAGAAACACTGTCACTGGCACTTGGTGATTGTCAGTTTCACGCCTGTACAATCATAAGACCAAATCAGACTATTTAAACTTAAATCTCTCCTTTTCTCTTTCTGTCTGTCTGTCTGTCTGTCTCCACACACACACACACACACACACACACACATATATATATATATATATAATATATATATATATATATATACAAACGAGGGTCCTTCAAAAAGTGATGCCATTTTGTTTAGGACAGGTATAATTACCAACACAGGAACATGTATCATACATCAAAAAATGAAGCTGGTCCTCTGTGGATCACATCCCTACTTCTCCACATAGTCATTATTTCTCTCGATAGCAATGTCCCACCTTCAAATGAGAGCAGGTATCCCTTCCACATAACATTCTGTTGACTGTTCTTTGAGCCACGTCTTCATTGCAGATTTCATTTCCTCGTCAGTGGAATAACGCTTGCCTCTCAAACCCTCTTTCATGGATCCGAAAAGATGATAGTCTGAAGGTGCTAAATCTGGTGAGTATGGAGGATGCGGTAAAGTTGTCCACCCAAATGAGGCGATTTTCTCCCTTCTCCTGATACTTGTGTGTGGTCTAGCATTGTCGTGAAGAAGAAGGATATTGTCGATTGGCAAGTTGTGTCTTACTCATCGGATTCTTCCTTTGGGCTTCTTTAGGGTATCAATGTAGGCCTTAGTTTTATAAAAAAAACCTTCACATGAAATAAAATAAAGAAAATAGCATTACTTTCTGACTGACCCTCGTGTATATATATATATGGTAATTTTATTTATTCATAGAATAATCATATTATTATAAAGAAAATAGAAAAAATTTGGTGTCTTCGAAAGTGCAGTCAACGCGTGAAATTTCCTAATCGTCTCACTATTTCAGGTCATAACACACAGTTGTCTTTCCCTGCAGTAATTTTCCCCGTCATTATATTTTCCAAATCTTTTTGGCGCCACGCTTTGAAACACCAGCGGCGGAGTCGCTGGATTCCCGCTAATTTTCAACCCCTTCGCACATGCGCGCTCACAACTTGTTGTTGACACAGGCTTTCCGTTTGGGAACCAGAGCCAAAAACTCCACAGATAATTCCGGATCCATGTTTTAATGAAAACGGCGCTGGAGCGGCGTTAATTTTCAAGACGTAAAAATGGCGGGTGGGTTAGGGTGCGCGTGTGTTAAGGATCCTTCCTCTCCTCCCGCTGTAAGAGAATTCAATGGCTTGACAAGGAATCCTAGGTGGTTGAAATGGAGAATAATGAATTATATTAGATGATGTATTTATTTCTATTATTTAGTAAGTTTACAGGGTTGGGTTTGTAAGACAAAATAAGAAAGCAAAGTAACCAAACCAAACGGATTATCACGATTTTCTAATAAGATAATTGGCATTATTGAGTGTTATACGAAAATTCATCATCCTTGTGCCATAATTGCTATAAACTAGCAGAACTCGGTATTGTCCTGGATGCTATCAGAATATATATATATATATATATATATATATATATATATATTATATATACTAGCAAATATATGCACCCTCCGGGTGCAAGTATTTAAGTTTTAATGTAATAAAATATCATGTTAAATTAGAAAGGCTAATGAAACTGAATAAGAATGCAGATAGAAAGATTTGGAACAGAGGGGGTATGATTGAAAAATAGAACAACTTTGAAACTAACTCTTCCATCATCTTCCATTACTCCCGTCTTTCATTGGTAAATTTTCCTTATTTAACTATTTAGTTAAAATAGGAAGTAAAAAATCGATTTCATTTAAGATTTATCCCCGAGATTTTTGCTCATATTCATTAAGATAAAACCAAACAATTAGAAATCAATAATACTAAGCATATATTTATTAAAATCAAATTTTAAAGATCAATATGCAAATTAGCCTTTCCATTCACACTGTAAACCGCTATTTTGTTGTATATATAAATAAAATTACCTGTTATTAGTATCTAGATATGGTCAATAGTATTAATGATGTATAACAATTTATTTAATAATGGAAGTTTAGATAAAAATAAAATCATGGAGAATGTGATGTAAATAACAAAGGAATTGTGACTTGAGTAGTGATAAAGTTTCGGTTACAGACAGAAAAAACACCAATCTCCATTATAATAAGATATATATCATCATCATCATCATGTCGTGCAGTTTGCACGGATATCCATCTCTCGCCAGCCTTCCCTATCATTCATTGACTCCGGCAGCTCCTCTGCGCTGCAGCCAGTATCCCTACATAGTTGGTCAATGTAGGTCCTGGCTGGGCGGCCCACATTAGCGCGCCCATGCGCTGGCTTCCACAGTAGTACGTCGCTTAATCTCGTCCTTGTTTCTCCAGCAGTGACCTGATGTCTAGTCCGTCTCACTCGTATGGTTTGTGAGATGGGGGCAGGTGGCCATATAGTTGCTCTTTTGTGGGTGCTGCTTCCACGACCTATCCAGGACCGTCCGTAGCATTCTCGTACAGCTCCCATCTAGCTTATTCTCAAGACGCTTCGTTAGGGTCCAAGTGGTACAGCCATACAGAAGTACCGACACTACCACAGCCTGGTAGAATCGCCTCTTTAGCTTAGGTTTAGGAGATCGGATTTCCATATGACTGATAGTTTGTTGGTGGCCAACCATGCCTTTCCTATTCGAGTGTTAACATCGTTTTCTGTGGATGAGATATTACTCCCTAGGTATGTGAATTTTTCTACTGACTTAAGAGGCTTGCCGTCAAGTGTGGAGATGTCCCCTTGCTTTTTGAAGCTCATGAACTCAGTTTTATCAGAGTTCACATAGAGGCCGACGTTCTTTGCCGCCTTCTCCAGGCTGTGTAGTAGTGTCTCAGCCTGTGTCGGCGTATCGGCAAGATATATATATATATATATATATATATATATATATATATATATATATAGACGAATGGATTAAAATACGAATCGTTTAAAATATACCGACAAGTTTCTCGCATTAATGCGAATCTTCGGGTATTTTTGTGTCTGCTTCGTTATAAGATATATAGGTGGGTTGTACCCATTTACGATGTAGCAGGTGTATTACACACTCGTCTTAATCCCCTACGTAATTCTGGAAATCTCTAGGCAGAGTTTGTGTTTATTTCTATGTCTGCACTTATTTGTTATATATATACATATATGGAAGAAATATAAAGAAATTAATCCGACAGTATGTGGAGAAAGGAAGACAAACACGGGATGTTGTAGGAAATGGATGTTTATTGTAGGTAGTGATCTCGACGTTTTAACGTTTCGGTCTGTTAGACCTTCTTCAAGACTATAGTTCTTGTTTCAATAGTGAACATTTTCAAACTGGTGAAAGTCAGAAGGAGGGAAATAATAATAATAATAATAATAATAATAATAATAATAATAATAAATAATACCAATTGTAGTTGGTGCACTTGGAACAGTCCCAAAAAGCTTGGAAAAAAGACTTGAAGAACTGGAAATCAGAGGAAGAATTCAGACCATCCAGATAACTGCATTGCTGCAATCGGCTAGAATACTCAGAAGAGTCCTGGAGACCAGTGGAGACTTGTTGTCACTCAGACTCCAGTGAAATACCATCAGCTATCGCTGGTGTGAAAAACTCACTAGGAGTGAAATAATAAATGAAAAAGAACTGGAAACTCTTGTGCAGACCATAAAAATATAAAGACATGATATATAGAATTTGGGATCGAAAAATGTGGTACGTTCGTGATGAGAAAGGGGAAAAGAGAAACAACAGAAAGAATGGAGCTGGCTAGAGAACTGACCCCCCCCCAAAAAAAAACCCCAAAAACAAAAAAACTGTAGAACATGAAGAGTAACGTCGTACCAAATGTTATTGGTGCCCTTAGAACGATCCCCAAAGGGGTGAGAAAAGAGTCTGG
>CM042154.1:60722864-60757864 GCA_023376005.1 Doryteuthis pealeii
TCCGCAACAGATAGGTTTAAAATGATTACATTTCGATTGGACCGAATGCAAAAAAAACCCCAAAAAAAACCAAAAAACGCCCCCCCCCAAAAAAAAAACATAACAAAAAGAACAAAAACAAAAAAACAAAACAAAAAAACAAAAAAACAAGACTGTCATTTTTAAAAAAAGTAAAAATGAATGTCCGATGAACGCGATTCCATATTCATTTCATTTTCCTTATTTCATTCCTTTGTTTATTTTTTAAAATAGCCTTGTTGTTGTTGTTGTTGTTGTTGTTGTTGTTGTTGTTGTTTGTTGTTCTTCTTCTTCTTCTTCTTCTTCTTCTTCTTCTTTCTTTCTTTCTTTCTTTCTTTCTTTTGTTTTATCTTTCTTCATTTTTATCATCGTATGTGTCTATTTACTTCTTCTTCTTCTTCTTCTTCTTCTTCTTCTTCTTCTTCTTCTTCTTCTTCTTCTCTTCTTCTTCTTCTTCTTCTTCTTCTTCTTCTTCTTCTTCTTCTTCTTTCTTTCTTTCTTTTATCTTATCTTTCTTCATTTTTATCATCGTATGTGTGTCGTCGTCGTCTTCTTCTTCTTCTTCTTCTTCTTCTTCTTCTTCTTCTTCTTTATGTGTTCATTTTCTTTGATCTTTTTTATCATTTTTGAAAGAAAGAAGGAAAGAAAAGAAAAAAACAGTATTCATTTCAACTTTTTTTTCAACTTATATTCTAGCCGAAAATTCTTTCATTTTTTTTATTACTATCATCTTTTCTTTGTTTTTTCTTACCTGTTCTTTCTTTTTTTTTTATCCTCCTCTCCAACGTCCTATGTCATGTCAATCACGTGATGCGACATACTCACGCACTTTCAAAAAAAAAAAAAAAAAAGAAAAAAAGAAAAAAAGAAGCTTCTCCCTCCTTTTTTTCTGGGCTGGGCATTTTGCAAGAGTGAATACTCAGCGCCGAGAATAGATGATCGCGAAGAAAAGTGTCGACACAAAAGACGGCACAGGAAAAAGGAAAGAAAAAGAAGAAAACACTGAGCGGAAAACGAAGCCGTAAACAGACAAACTGAAATGTTAATGAACAGGCAAACAAGTCAGAAAAGAGCCTGGCAATACGAAACGAATCGAAACGATAAAAATTAATTAAATAATTTTTAGGTTTCATCTTGATATTCTTTTTCAACAAAAGTGACTCAGTGGATTATTATATATTATTATTATTATTATTATTATTATTATTATTATTATTGTTGTTGTTGTTCTTGTGTTTGTTGTTGTTGTTGTTGTTAATATTAATTTAAATTTGGTTTTATCTGTTTATCGGCATTAAAAGACGACTGACATGAAATAGAGAAAATTAGAATCAAGTCACGTTTTGATGAAATTCTAGTGTGAACCCAATAAATAGTTATCTGAATAATACCTGATTATGGTGCGAAAGAAAAAAGAAAGAAAGAAAGAAAAAAAGAACGAAGAAAGAACTAATAATAAAAAGAAAGAGCCCAAAAATGAGTAAAAAAGAAAGGAGGAAAGAAAGATATAAAGAAAGTGCACAAGAACGGAAAAATAAATAAATAAATAAAGAGAAAAAGAACACAAGAAAGAAAGAAAAAAAAGAAGAACGAAGAAAGAAATAATAATAAAAAGAAAGAGCACAACATTGAGGAAATAAAGAAATGATGGAAGAAAGAAAGGTAGAAAGAAATTGTATAAGAACGGAAAAATGAAGACAAAATATAGAAAGATAGAAAGCGCGCCAGAAAGAAAGAAAGTAATAATGATAGATAGGCCACAAGAAAAGAAGAAGAAAAAGAACAAAGAAAGAATGAAATATAGAAAGGAATGGGCACAAGAAAACGAAAAAGGACGCAAAAAGAAATAAAGGGCACAAAAAGGGGGAAAAAGAAAGGAAAAAAGAAAGGTCTCAAGGTAAACAAAGGATACAAAATGTAAAAAACAAAAAAACAAAAAAAAAAAAACAACAAAAAAACAAAAGAAAGAACAAAGAAAAAGAAAAAGCGTAAAAAATCCTTTCTCTCTTTTTTGCACACGGTGTACAAAAAGAGAGAAATTATTAAAAGAAAAAAGGGAGAAATAAATAAAAGAAAGAATAAATAGAATTGAAAGAATGAAAAGAAAGAAAGAATAAAAAGCAAAGAGTAAGGAATGAGAAGAGAAAGAAGTCATCGAATAAGAACAAAGAAAAAAAAGATAATAAAATAAATATTAAAACGATATAGGAGATAAAAGAAAGAACAAACAAATAAATAAAACACGGAAGAAAAAATGAACAAGAAAAAACGAATAAATGAAAGAATGAATAAATAAAAGAAAAAAGAAAGAAAGAAAGAAATAGCAAAAGAAAGAAAGTGTAAAGGAAAGAACGAACGAAAAAAAATTAAAGGAAGTAAAACGACAATAAAGTTATGTTGAAAATATAGCAATACTGAACATAAGAAGAAGAAAACAAATAAAATATGGAAAGAAAAAAAGAAAAAGAAGAAAAAAAAAGAAGAAAAAGGGAAGGAGAAACAAAAGAAACAAAAAAACAAAGAAAAACAAACAAAAACGAATGGATAATGAATTGATTAAATAAAAAAGAAAGAAGTAAAGAAATAACAAAACAAGGAAAGTGTAAAAGAAAGTGTAAAAGACCGAAAGAAAGCAAGAAAGAACGAAAAAAGAATGCAAGAGAAAGAAGAAAGGAATGATAATAAAAGAACGAAGTTAGAAAAAGAAATAAGCCAAATGAAAAAAAAAACACACAAAAAACATTAAAATTTAATAAAACGAAAAAAAAATATATAAGAAAAAAAAAACATGAGAAGAAATATGTTAGAAAGAAAGAAAGAAAGAAAGAAAGAAAGAATAAAATTATGTAAAAAAAGTGAGGAATAAAGACGTCGTAAAGAAATATTAAAGAAGAAAGGGTTACAACAACAACAACATAGTAGAATCTTAAATATAAAAAAAAAAAAAAAAACGAAAAAAAGAAAGGAAAAGAAAAAGAAAAAAAAAGAAATAGTGGAAAAAACAATAACAAAAACAAGAACAAAAATGTAAATAGAATATAAAGAAAGGAGAAAAGTTAAAAAAAAAAAAAAAAAGAAAAAAAAAAGAAGAATTTGAATGAAAGAGGAAAGAAAATAAAAAATAAAATGTGGCAATTCGAAGCCCCCGGGAAACATTAAACAACGAAAAGTGAAAAGAAATCAGATGTGGCACCATTAGACGATACAATTGTTTAACTCACGAGAGGAGATTCTGCGCAGAAAAGAGATACATTTCAAAACCCATCGCAATTCATCATTATCACCATTACTACTACTACTACTACTACTACTACTACTAGAGTTAAGTGAAAAATAAAAATGTGAATAATCTCTCTCTCCCCCTCTCTCTGTCTCTCTCTCTATATATACATATACACACGTACAGAGAGAGAGAGAGAGAGAGAGAGAGGAGAGAGAGAGAGGAGAGAGAGAGAGAGAGAGAGAGAGAGAGAGAGAGAGAGAGAGAGAGAGAGAGAGAGAGAGAGAGAGAGAGAGAGAGAGAGAGAGAGAGAGAGAGAGAGATTATTCATCATCATATACTTAATTTCTATCCTGGAATTCTTTCATACTTTTTGCCAGTCACTTTTCACAAATCTTCTTTCTTTCTTCTTCTTCTTTCTTTCTTTCTTTCTTTCTTTCTCCTTCTTCTTTGGCCGCAGTGGTGGGAGAGCCGCTGTGAGCTGCTAAAAGTAGACAAAGAGTTAAATCAATATGAAAATAGGAAATGTATCCCCCCCCCCAAAAAAAAAAAAGCAAACAACGAATGAGGAGTCAATGTTTGTGATAAAACTAATAAATCGGTTGAATGAAATGGGATGAGAGAGAGAGAGAGAGAGAGAGAGAGAGAGAGAGAGAGAGAGAGAGAGAGAGAGAGAGAGAGAGAGAGAGAGAGATTATTCATCATCATATACTTAATTTCTATCCTGGAATTCTTTCATACTTTTTGCCAGTCACTTTTCACAAATCTTCTTTCTTTCTTTCTTTCTCCTTCTTCTTTGGCCGCAGTGGTGGGAGAGCCGCTGTGAGCTGCTTAAAGTAGACAAAGAGTTAAATCAATATGAAAATAGGAAATGTACCCCCCCCCCAAAAAAAAAAAAGAAAGCAAACAACGAATGAGGAGTCAATGTTTGTGATAAAACTAATAAATCGGTTGAATGAAATGAGAGAGAGAGAGAGAGAGAGAGAGAGAGAGAGAGAGAGAGAGAGAGAGAGAGAGAGAGAGAGAGAGAGAGAGAGCAGTACACATAGCTCCATGTGCTTAGTGTTTATTGCGAAAATGTTACGACGGAATTTTGTGCATGTTACTCCCATTAATTTAAAGGTGTAATATAATAACGATAACAAAGGTGTAAAAACATATATATATATATGTTGTCATATTAATATCAACTTATATATATATTAAAATATATATAATTTAAAATATTTATAATTTAAATATAATTTAATATATATATATTAAAAAATATATAATTTAAAATATTTAAAATATATATAATTTTGTGCATGTTACTCCCATTAATTTAAACGTGTAATATAATAACGATAACAAAGGTGTAAAAACACATATATATATGTGTTGTCATATGTGTTAATATCAACTTATATATATATTAAAATATATATTTAATATTAAATTAATTTAATAAATTATAAGAAATTTTGTGCATGTTACTCCCATTAATCAATAACGCAATAATAATACTTTTTGAGAAGGAATAAGATGCAATATAAACATTGTTATCATATTCAGTATAAGTTGACAGAGTGGCCTATTTTCGGTGTCAGCCGGAGAGCGATGGATTCTATCCCCTTTTCGCTAGCGCTAAACCGGAGATTTTTTTCCGAGGTGGAGCGCCACACTTACCGCCAGCTGCCCACTTTACCGCATACCTAATCTGTGTTACTCATACACTGATTTGGCGGGGACTCGTATCGAACTCAGATCTTGCGATACCGACTGAGTTAAACCGGCCTTTACTCACTTACTTATCTTCGGCATGAAATAAACCCAAAGTTTGACATGCCGTAAAAATCAACCAACCAACCAGCCAACCAGCCAGCCAGCCAGCCAGCCAGCCAACTAAAATTATGTTTGTCCTCATCATCTGATAACTGCTCTGTTACATATATGAAACAATTATTTATATCCACCCTCATATATATAAATACTAGGAAGCGCGTGGTGTAATGGTTAAAGTCATAGGAAATGGACTCGTCGCCCCGAGTTCAAATCCTGGACGTGGTAATTGCATTTCACTTAGCGCTAATACCCTTGGGAAAGGTATGAATTCTACACTCCCTCTAGCTATGGGTAAATAGTAGGGCAGGCTGAGCTCTTTAACCTTGATTAGGCAACCAGTCTAGGAGAAGGAAAACTCTGAATTCAAACCTGTTAGACTCCGCTTAAGAAATTGACCTTGTGTCACATCCTGCTCGTGCGGAGGAGTTGGTAAATATATATATATAAATACTAGACCCGTTTGATCACCCATTGAACTATAGGTAGATAATTGGGATGAAGGAAAAGTGAGTTTGCAAAGCGAATTAAATTAAAAAATAAATAAATACGGTCGGAGAATTAAAAAAACAACACACACACACACAACAACAACAACAACAACAAAAAGACATTAAAATCATTTTGTTAAATTTCTAAGAAAGGGAACGTTTGACCTAATTTAAATTTGAATAGACCCGATTCAATCCTGCTGCTGCTGAAACTTAACATACAAATATGTTTCCCACACTCTCCAATTTCTCACTTTATTCTCACTGAGTAACTAACATATAAAACGAGAAGGTAATCAAGATATACATAGAGAGTGGGAAAGTGACAGGTAGAATGTGTGTTAGAGACGGGTCAGATTTTGATTTAATTGCAAATCTTTACTAATAAAAAACGATTAAAATAGATATTTTTCAAATATAACTCAATACTAAAACTAAGGAATATTTAGTATGAATTTTGTGTCATTAAACTAAACAGGAAAAAAGCAATTAGGAGACTCGACATTGATTCTCTCAGCTTCAGTGTAATAATAGATTTTCTGGCAGTTTAATTTGTCCAAGTAATTGAATAATCTTGTAATAAAAACAGGGAGATGTCAGGGAGATGTTGATGTCAACTGTCAATCATTTCTTTAGCTGAAGAGTGTCATATATTCAAACGTATATATATATATATATATATATATATATATATATAAATACGGTATTTTTTTAATAAATATGTGTACATATCACCCCCCACAAACTCACACACACACACTCACACTCACACACAGATATAGATATAGATAGATAGAGTAGTAGGTATGCAGGCAGGCGTGTAGTGTAATGATTACCGTCATAGGAAATAGACACTGCAAGACGAGTTCAAATCCTGGACGAGTTTGTTTGTATTTTCCCATAGCACTAATATACTTGGGAAAGGTATGACTTCAACAATTTCCCTGTTACATAATTGTTGGATCCCTGAAATCTTTTTAAGGTAGTGTAGAAATCATTATGGCGATCAGTACAGCTGATGGCCTTGAGAGTGAGTGACAATGCTTGACCTCACTCTGACCTTGCCTTCGGGATAAACCGTGAGAACCGGGAACCCCGATAGAAGCCCCTTCCGGTTTAAGGAGTAAGCAACTCAGTTAGTTAGAGTTAGAACTTAGAAGCCGAGCTAGCAAGATGTAAGGATCCGCGCGCATTGTCTGGTCTGGGGATCTACAAATAAAGTAACATCATCGTAAATCGAAGTCTTGTGTTTATTACTAAAAACAAACAATGACACAGGGCTTCTGATAACAAGAAATCCCTAGTAACAGAAACCAGACCCGGAATCCTCAATAGAAGACCAGACGAGACCTTAGAAGATATACCAGACCAAGATAGATGATAGACGATCAGAAGCAAATCCGGCCAGAAGAATAGACGACCAGGTAAGAATTAAAGAAAGGTATATAACGTTATATGATTTGGTATCGTGAAAAGACCAGTATATAACATATACCTATTTAATGCCGGTAAAGAAGGCGCTATGCAACATCCCTCCAGCTATGGGTAAAATAGTAGGGCAGACTGGGCTCTTTAACCTTGGTTAGGCAACCAGTCTAGAAGAAGGAAAACCTTGAATTCCAACCTGTTAGGAGCTGCTTTAAAAATTGAGCTTGTGTCGCACTCTGCTCGTGCAGAGGGGGTTGGTAAATATACACACATACACACACACACACACACACACACATATATATATATATATATATATATATATATATATATATATATAGGTAAAATAGATACAGTTTTTTACAGAATTGACCTGGAAGTAATGACAATGAAGGGGTGCTCCGAACTTTTCAGAATTGAAGCCTCATCATCAGATGAGGAGGGTCTCCGTTGCGTAGTGGCGTACGTGCTAGACTGCGACATTTTTATAAAATGAAATTGATCAATAATATCTAATGAAAATCACATCCAATATTTGCAGAGTAATGCCATTTAGTGCAAGGGATGTTCTTGCCTTGCATGGCACAAATTGTCAATTTTTGGAAATAGTTTTAACAAAGTTACACACAGTTCACTTTGCATCACAAGCCTAGATCTGTATTTGGCCATCATATTGGTAAGTGCTAAAAATACTCTTTCGCATAAATATGTTGTTGCAAACGGTAACACCATTTTGAGTGCCTTTCGAAACAAAAATGGATTCTGACAAATCATGTTTAGCCAAAATTTTAGGAGTTGTTGCTGCTTAAACTGACTATTCAAAGGAATGTAAAGTAGATAAAGTCGACGGAATTGTCGGTATCAGCCAAACAACGTGGGAGTCTATCCAATTTTTGCTAGCGCTAGACCAGTTGTGGATAGATAGTAGAGCTGACTGGTCTCTTTAACCTTGATATGGCAACCGGTCTAGGAGAAGGAAAACTCTGAATTCAAACCTGTTAAACTCCGCTTAACAATTGACCTTGTATCGCATCTTGTTCGTGTAAAGGGGGTTGAATGAGCACATACCCAGGTTACCCCTGTGTTGGATGGGTTGGTCTTAACATAAAACTCGATATGGTTTTCTGGACTGTAATAATAACAAAAGTAAAAACCAAGCCGGCGGAGTGGCCTATTGTCGGTATCAGCCAACACCTGCGAGGGGGTGTATCACCTTTTCGCTAGCGCTAGACCAGGGAGATTGTTTTTGCATCTAAGGTGTAGCGACACACCTACCACCAGTTCTCCAAATTACCACATATATCCAAGCTGTTCTACTCATCCACTGAGTCAGCGAGGACCGCAATGGAACCTGTAACTTGTGGTTCCTAAGCGGATATTCTACCAACTGACCTTTTCATCATCATCATCATCATCATCATCATCATGATGTCACGCTAGCAGCACGGATATCCATGACAATCTCTCACCAGCCTATCATTCATTGTCCCGGGTGGTCCTCTGTGCAGCAGCCAGTATCCGCGCAGAATTGGTCTATGTACGTCTTTGCTGGACAGCCTACTCTGGCATGCCTATGTGATAGCTTCCACAGAAGAACGTCCATAAGTTCATCCTTGCTTCTCCAGCAGTGCCCAGCGTGTCTTGTTTATCTCATATGGATGGTTTGTGTGATATGGGGCAGGTGGCCGTACAGCTGTTTTCTCGTGGAGTGTTGTTTCCGCGTCTTGTTTAAGATTGCACCCAGCATTCTTGTGCAGCTACCATCGAGCTAATTCTCCAGGCACTTCGTTAGGGTTCAAGTAGTGCAGCCGTACAGTAGCACTGATACAACTACAGCTTGGAAGAATTTTCGCTTTAACATTTTTGTTTCAATTTTAACATGAGAAAAGAAATTTCGAAGTAAAACGAAGAAATTCTAGATTGGATATTGATTATTTTTTTTTCACAACACAGCGAAAAGCAAACAGTCTTTTCTATGTCTTTTGGACCTGTTGCGATTTCTGCGCATCTTCCATTACAAATCGACACCAACTTCCGGCGGAAATGAAAGATCGACATGGGCAGCCATCTTGGCCCAAGCTATTTCCTTTTCAGCTTAAGGCGTCCGTGACATCACTTCCCGCTGACCATCCTTAACCTGGTGCTCTCAAGTCCCAAGAAGTATCACAAGAAACGCTCGTGGATTTTGGAACGGCGGCGCACGCGCGTGTATATGTGTGTGTGTGTGTGTGTGTGGTGGGAGGTGTTGGAGGGTGGCGTAAGAGGGTCAGTCTCGACAGGCGGCAAAGGTGCGCCAAAAACAATTTCGTGTTTCAATCAAGCGGTGAGCATTTTGACTGGATGGGGGGTTTTGTGCAGTGAAAGCGGTCCTTGTTATTGGATAAAGTGTTTCCCTTTCGATTGCAATGTCCGCAAGGCGACTACTAACGATAAATCGTAAAGCTATTGATTACAAGCAATCAGACTCTGGAAGGATTCCATTTATTCTGATTCGCTTTTAGTGCCGTCTGAAAGGGGTGCAGTGGGTCAGAGCGTGCAATCGAGAGAATTCTTGATACAGTCTTCGGAATTTGTGAAAAGTTTATAGCAAAATTAAACAAGAAAGTTTCAACTTTATGCCATAACCAGTTCGTTGGAATATTTACTGTATATAAGGCGTGCTGCAATCCACTACTTAAACTTATAGACTCGGCACCGTCACATGGTTTAAACCCCAGCCAATCAACAGTTCGAATACGTGGTTAGTTAACTATTCAATCGCTGATATTGACAGCCGTCCATTTACATTATTCGACATTGATGAACGGACCTACAATCAAAGGATCATACCCAACACTAAGGGACATCACGGAACAACCAAAGGATCATAGCCAACACTGAGGGACACCAAGAAGCAACCAAATGTTTCTTCACTAAGGATCGCGCTCTGCTTAACACAAGGGATCTTCGTTGGAGAGTGGTCTTGTTTGAAGCCTAAGGATGGCCACAAAATTGTAACACAGTTATATTTTTCTTAAAATTTTGTTTTTGCCATTTCCTTATATCAAATTGCAAAAATTTCATATTCTATCAAAATATGCAAATTTAACAAAAGTGCAAATTTATCAAATTTAAAAATTGTTCCATATTTTTACATCTATATTTGTTTTATATTCTTGAATATTTTGCTTAATAGTTACTTCTCTAAGCGCACTTCCGATAGAATATGTATTTACCAGACAGCATTTCGATTGATAATTTACAGAATCGAACATATGTTATTATAATAGTGCTCTTCCTATCCGAGCATTCATGTCTCCCCCAATGATCAGTACATTGTGTTTGGGAGTGTGTCTGCATAGGGAGGATAGTTCGTTGTAAAACGTTTCGATGTCCGTTTCATCGCTGACATTTGTGGGGCTGTAGCAAGAGAATACAGTCATGCAGGGATTGTCATTAAACGTAGTAGTAATGATTCTATGTTGGACCTTTTCTATGTTGTTAAGGGATTTTAGTGCTTGAGGGCTGAGAAGCATTCCTACACCTCCAATGGTGGCATTAGGAGAGTTTTTTCATGCAGATGCCGTCACAAGCGTCAAGCCATTTCCAGTTCATGGTATTTTAGATCTAAATCGCTATGGTCAAATCTGTGTTCTTGCACACATATGATGTCTATCTTTTTTCGGCTGTGGACGGTGTTAGTTCGGAGAGTTGGACTATCGTCTTTAGCGTTCTAACGTTAAATGTTGCTAGCTTGAGAGATTTTTTTTTTACATTTAAGTAGGTTTGTATTGGGTTTAGGTTCTATGTATCTTTTCTTAGATATTGTAGTTAGGGCTATTACTTATTGTAGCGTGTGTCTTGTTTATCAGTGCTAAGAGTGATGTGATTTAGGTGTGTGCTATTTTTGGAGCTCCCTAGTTTAATTATCGAACACTGGCCGGAGCTCGGGCCTCAGTAGAAAGCGTTTTTTTTATAGCAGGAAGCACGATGCTGGGTGTTTTTTTTTTCGGTTTTGTGTACTGACACGAAAGTTTAGGATGGGTCGGTGTCATCGATATCTCTCGGTAGCTTTTTAGTTAACTCATCAATATGCGTCAGTCTTAGAGATGAGGAGTAGTAGTTTCCTTACTGAACTATTTGATCCTAGGCGTTGACCCATTTGGGTTCGTCCGTTCAGCATCTTGTAAGATATGCTGTTGGCCTATTCAGGTTCTCACACCCATCATGCCGCTACCCATGGTTACGCATTGCAACCGAGTGTGGCATGTAGATTTAAGCCTAGAATTGTCAAAAAAAAAAAAGAAAAAGAAAAGAAAAGAGAAGTGATGGAAGGGGCAAAACTAAAAATCTAAGTTTTAACTTAGTATAAGTCCACGTCTCCCCTCCTTGATTAGTATTAAGGGGATAAAACGTGGAAACATTTTAAAATTGTGAGTAACTGAATTAAAACGAACATTTAAATACGAAACAAAAAAAGAATGTTATAAGCTTTAAAATAAATTAAAATCTGTTTGCTATCAGATATATCAGATCCCACATGAGTTGTCTGAAAATGTTTAGTCAAGTATGGAGAAAACCATGGATGAACTACACCTTTGTACAAAAACCACTACTTGATTCATAGTGAAATCTATACAACCGATAGAGCAGTGATACTGATAGGTACGCGTCCTGCGTCTCTGACGCACAAATATATAAAAGGACGCAGTAAAAAATCATATCCATACGTCCCAGTATTTCAAGCTAACTGTAAATACATTTCAATAGTTTCTTAGGAACGAATTACACAGGATAGGTTACAAAGTAGGTGTTAGATGGCTTTAGTTGGGACCCATACATTTTCCCGGAGACTCATTCAAAGCAAATATGTGTATCCCAGGGCGCATTAAGTCAAAAAGCTATCAGCATCACTCATAGAGTATATATATATATATATATATATATATATATATATATATATATATATATAGAGAGAGAGAGAGAGAGTCATGAAAATCCGTGCTGTCAGCGCAACCTGATGATGATGTACGAATAAATATTATATGTCAGGGCTCTATTTAGCCGAACTTACATTTCATATTATTTATCTCGAATAATTCCTTCCTTTTGACCATCCATTTCGATTCTCGTTTAATCAGTTCAATTATATTTCATTTCTAAACTTTTATTGTCACTGAACCATGTGACTTTTGACCGATGAGAGGCCTTGTTTTAAATAACCCTGAGGTCATGGCCGATCAATCAAACTCGGATGACCTAATGGGCTTTTCCTTGCGACAACTTTAAATTACTACGCTACCTGTCAATATTAGATTACACCAGTCTATTATGTAACATCTCTCTCTCTCTCCCCACCCTCTCTGAAATTTCTTTATTTTTTTATCTTTCTCTATTTCTCTCTTCCTCTCTCTCACTTTCTCTATCTGAAATTTATTTATTTCTGATCTGTCTGTCTGTCTGTCTGTCTGTCTCTCTTTCTCCCTCAGTCTCTGTCACTGTCTCTGTCACTGTTGGGACTAAAATGCGTTAACCGTATTTTCTGACGAGAAGTAGCCCCACTAACGAAAAAGGGGGAGGGGTTCTGAACATGACACTAAACTGGAGTGATGAAACCCCAGATTTGGAGCTTTGGGAGGGTGGAGTTATCACTTCATTGTCATTACTAGTGGCAGTGTTACATAATTCATAAACAGCTTATGATTTATGTACGTACCTGTAGTAAGATTATTTGAATAAAGTTCGTTAGAGTCAGAAGAACGGGATTTCAGTGGAAAGTTACTATGGCCGATGATTGAAAACCTGTGACATATACGCTGACCTTCCGGTTGACGCGATTACAGGCATGAGATAGTTTAGTTTCAGATGCGACGAAGAATCCAGAGTGAGCGGACCTATACGTCGCTCGCTCTTAGTCGTTTCTCGATCCGCGCGGAATCATGGGCTGGGTTGTTGAAATAAAACCTTAGAAGAAAACAACAAGTTTTGTTTCTTAAGTAATTTAAACAAGAAATGTCCAACCCAACCCGAAGAAATCAACACAGAAAAACAACCCCAGAATAAGTCCAACGGAGAAGCCCATGAGAAGATGGCAGCCAAGTAAGCAGAGGTTAACAAGTAAGACCCTCATCTCATCATCATCATTTATTATCTAATATTCTATCTGTCTGTTTGTCTGTCTCTCCCTCCCCCGATTATATACCCGGTGTATTATGTGGGTGTATAACAGAAGTACTTGTGAGAGTCCCATTAATGGACCAAATAGAAATATTTTAAAGAACTTAAATATTATTTGTATTAGATAGGAATACTTGCTTGAAAACCACTCTAGCTTAAAAACTGCCCTATCTCCTGTGGAGAGCTCTTAATTGGTCCCTCGGCTCGACAATGACACCATTTAGAAATTTTATCGTCGAGGTGAAATGATACACAGAAGAATTTTAGTACTTAATATATTAATTCAGTATCCTGTGCTAACGGATTCATACAAAAACACAAAACAATAAGTTACAAAACAATGGAACAAAAGAAAAAAATGCTTGAATGTTCTTATCACTTTTTATTCCCCCCAAAATATAAGTAAACAAAATGAAATGAAAAGTTGCCGAGTAAAATTACGAGGGTGAGTCAAAAAGTAATGCCATTTTCTTTATTTCATGTGAATTTAAAAATAAATAAAACTAAGGCCTACATTGAGACCCTAACGAGGCTCAGAGTAAGAATCCGACGAGTAAGACCCAACTAGCCAATCGACAATGTCCTCCTTCTGCATGACAATACTCAACCAAGCATCAGGTCAAAGGAGACTTTACCGCATCCTCCGTACTCACTAGATTTAGCGCCTTCAGACTATCATCTCTTCGGCCCCATGAGAGAGGGTTTGAGAGGCAAAAATTATTCCAGTGACAAGGAAGTGAAATCTGTAGAGAAGAAGAACAATAAACCGAATTTTACGGAGCACGGATACATGCTCTGATTCGAAGGTGGAACATTGCTATTGAGAAAAACGGTGACTATGTGGAGAAGTAAGAATGTGATTCACAGATGAGCAGCTTCATTTTGATGTATAATACATGTTTCCATGTTGGTATTTATACCTGTCCTAAACAAAATGGCATTACTTTTTTTTACCAACCCTCGTATATTTCATTACAATTTACACGTTTTTTCCTTCCAGAATAAAGTTTCCGCACAAACACCCCAGACACTTTTTTTTAACAATAATGTATTCAGTCCGGAAAGTTTTTAATTTGCTCACAGAATCAGTCTGATTCCAAAATGATAGGGGCTACGGTCTCAATAGGAGTAAGGTTGACACTGACACACTGATATTCACATCTTATTATAATGGAGATTGTGTGTTTTTCTGTCTGTAACCGAAACTATATTACTACTCAAGTCACAATTCCCTTAGTTATTGGCATCACATTCTCCATGATTTTATTCTAATTTTAACCTTTTTAATAATTAATAAAATTGTTTTACATTATTAATACTGTTAACCATATCTACATACGAATAACCTGCAATTATATTTGTATATACAACAAAATAGCGGTTTACAGTGTGAACGGGAAGGCTAATTTGCATATTAATATTAAAAAATCGAATTTAATAAATATGTGCTTAGTATTATTGATTTCTAACTGTTTGGTTTTATTTTAATGAATATAAGCAAAAATCTCTTCAATGAATCTTAAATGAAATCCATTAACAAGAAAAATAACTGTCATTTTTTATTTACTTCCTCTTTTAACTAATACTTACATTAGAAAAAATAGCAATGAAAGACGAGAGTGATGGAGGAGTAAGTTTCAGTTGTTCTATGTTTCAAATCTTTTATCTGCTTCTTATTTAGTTTCATTAGCCTTTCTAATTCAATATAATATTTTATTACATTCAAACTTAAATACTTGCACCCGGAGGGTGCATATGTTTGCTAGTTTATATTATTGAAATTAATGTTTTACGTTATAACATGTAAAGAAGTTATATTTAGGTTGAAAGGCTTAAAGTAACCTTCCAGCATGGGTACATGAGTGTACATAAAACATTCCGACAAAGTGTAGAACAATAACAGACTTTATTCTGGTGTGCGACGGAGATACATTTAAGACAGGAATACATATACAAATTACAAGGTACTAGATAGGTATACAAAGTAGATACATAAAGAACACAATTATAGACGTGTATACAGAAAATAGGACTTCGACCTGCAGAAGTGATGGAAAGTCCAGAAGGAATGTCACTTACATAAAAGGTATAGACGCAAATGTCTAACCAATGTGTCTTCTTTGCTGTCCCGGAGAAAAAGAGAACTCAACTTCGCGGTTTGCTGACTAAATACTATGGCCCCCTATCGATAGAAAACCTGCGGCAAGGGAAGATAACTCTTCCAGACCAAACAGGGGCAGACAATCGCTACAATGTGAATGATTTGATTGGCAGAACCATGACTAATTTGCAGAGAACAAGCTACATCATCAATGATCTCACCGGTTCGCCAGTACCATCTCTCGAGCTTACTGAATCTTCTCATCAGTGGTTGACGGGCGTCCTGCTCCCTCCTCGTGCATTACACTTGTCCGCCCACGTTTAAACTTTTCTATCCACTCATACACACTTCTACGCGGTAGTACGCTGTCCTTATATTGTGCTAAAATCTTCCAATGAATTTTAGCCCCTGACACTTCTTCCGACCAAAGAAATCGGGTTACTGCTCTTTGTTCTTCTTTGGCGCATATTGCTATTGAAGACAGCAAGCAAAATGCCGCCATCAGGCTCAAACTTCGATCACGTGACCATAACAGTGCCAACTATAAGCAAGCATGCGCAGAACTGTTATGGCGGAAGTGCGAATAAATCTCTCTCTCTTTTCTCTCTCTCTCTCTCTCTTTCTCCCTCTCCCTCTGTCTCTGTCTCTGTCTCTCATATATACTCAATCGGTTGTGTAGATTTCATTGTGAATCAAGTAGTGGTTTTTGTACACGAGCCAGTCTAAAAAAAGGTGTAGTTCATTCATGGCTTTCTCCATACTTAACTAATCGTTTTTAGACAACTCAAGTGAGAGCTGATATATCTGATAGCAAACAGATGTTATCGGGTGTACCACAACGTTCTGTTTTGGGACCTCCCTATTTCCTTCTTTCTATAGACTAGCAAATATATGCACCCTCCGGGTGCAAGTATTTTAGTTAAATTTTATAATAAAATATGATATTAAATTAGAAAGGCTAATGAAACTGAATAAGAATGTAGATAAAAAGATTTTGAACAGAGGGGGTATGATTGAAAAATAGAACAACTTTGAAACTAACTCTTCCGTCATTTTCCGTTACTCCCGTCTTTCATTGGTAAATGTTCCTAATTAAACTGTTTAGTTAAAATAGGAATTAAAGAATAATATTACAGTTATTTCTTCTTGTTAAGGGATTTCTTTTAAGATTTATTGAAGATATTTTTGCTCATATTCAATAAGATAAAACCAAACAATTAGAAATCAATAATACTAAGCATATATTTATCAAAATCAATTTTTTAAGATCAATATGCAAATTAGCCTTCCCGTTCATACTGTAAACCTCTATTTTGTTGTATATATAAATACAATTGCATGTTATTAGTATGTAGATATGGTCAACAGTGTAAATAATGTAAAACAATTTTATTAATAATTGAGGTTTAAATAAAATCATTGAGAATGTTATTTAAATAACTAAGGGAATTGTGACTTGAGTAGTAATATAGTTTCGGTTACAGACAAACAAACACACAATCTCCATTATAATAAGATGATATACACAGTTTTTCCGTTACCCTTGATTTTTATTTGTTTGGCAATGATACAAACTAGCTATCTGCAGACACACATTTAAATCACTTAGAAACACTATTAATCCCAACCTTTATAAATTATATCATTTTAGAGGTGCTTGTGTGTAATGGTTATCGTCGCTGGAAAAAGGATTCGGCGACCAGAGTTCAAATACTGGACGAGGATATGAGAATTGAGTTATTACAGTTCTAAGTGACAATCACCTGTTGGTTTTTGGTTCATTCCTGACTTTGGGCGAAAAAACATAGTATGCTTAACACTTGTATCCCGTCATGGTTAACGGAATGAGAACAATATACCCCAATGAATTAAGTAAAGGGTTCGGTTCGAAGTTCTATGAACGCTCCCAATTACGACAAGAAGGTTCCCGAGTTCGACAAGAAAGATCTGAAGAAGGTCAGAGGGCACATCGACCGAAACGCTGTGTATGTAACAATAAAGATGAGGACAACTGTTAAAAAAATCTAAATAATAAAAACAACCAACCTAGTGTCCTGGGTATGACGTTAGATTGAATTTCATGGTGAAGTTCCAGTTCTGGAGCTCTGGGTAGTATAGAGTACTCCTTCATCACCATAACTCCGAGGTCCACCATGACCCGAAGTAATAGTACCTATTAGGGTCCCATCTAAATGGAAGAAAATGAGTTAAGAAAAGATGCGTTTAAAAAAAATTGAGTTTATGGGGGAGTGTCCTCTCCGACCGACCGTCTAGCCCAAGTAAAGGCCAAGTGGCGATAAAGGGTAATCCACACTCTCCAGAGCTCCAAAATTGGAACTTCATTAGATGCGCTAAGACCCTCGTCCAGCATATTCTAGCATATATATGATAAAAAGGGTTGGGGGCTTGCATAAGGGTAATAGGATGGGAAAAATCATATAGGTGCTAGGGCTTGATATGACCAGCCGATCGATCAGAGATGGCCTCTCCGACCGACCGTCTAGCCAAAATAAGGGTCAAAGTGGAGTATTGCATGTCAAGAACTGCTCAGCCATAATGATTCCACCCTTAAGCATCACGGGTCAACAAGTGGCTCTATTGGGTGGGTGGGAGTTAAAGCAAATGCAAAGGCATTATTTAGCTGGAAACAATCTTTCTATCTTCATATTTTACATTTTTATGTACTAAGCTCACCTTTCGAAAAAAAAAAAAAAAAAACTAACAAAAAAAGCAAACGTGAAAGGGGGTTGGGGTCTGCATTTCGTGACTTTAAAGATTTATTACAGACATTGAGATGTAAACAGAAGAAAAATATTTACTTTCAAGTATTTTAATAATAAAAGGAAAATTCAAATTTTTGTCGTTTTGGCATTTGGATCAAAAGCGGTGGGCGTTTTATCTTTCTTTCTTTTCTTTCTTTCTTTCTTTCGTTCTTTTTTCTCTCTCTCTCGTTCTTTTTTTATTTTTATTTTCGTTTTTTTTTTAAAACCTTTAACAAATTCTTTCTTGTTTCTTATTTTACTTTTTAAGGCCATTACAATTTTCTTTTCTTTCTTTTCTTTTTTCTCTTTATTTTTCCCTCTTTCTTTACTATTTAAATCATGACAATTCTTTCTTTTTTCTTCCTTCCTTTTAACTCATTATTTTTTTTCTACGCTTATTTTTTTAAGCATTGTAGTTCTTTCTTTCTTTCTTTCTTTCTTCTTTCTTTCTTTCTTGAATCATCACTTTCCTTCTTTCTTGTTTCTTTCTCCTTTCTTTCTTTCAGTCTTTCTTAAAGTCATAGTTTCTTTCTTCTTCTTCTTTCTTTCTTTCTTTCTTTCTTTCTTTCTTTTCTCTTTCTCTTTCTCTCTCTCTCTCTCTCTCTCTCTCTCTGTCTGTCTGTCTGTCTGTCTTCTTTCTTTCTTTCTTTCAAACAAATGTTCATCTTCCTTTTTTGTTCTTTCTTAAGTTACTCGTTTCAACCCTTTACAATATTTTTCTTTCTTTTTTCAAACTTTTAAGTCATTCTTTATCGCTATCGTTACTTTTTAAAGCCAACTTTTCTTTATTTGTTTCTTTATTTTAGTTTTCGTACATTCTTCAGTAAACTTTTTCTCTCATATCAACACCTGTTTTTAAAACTTTCGTTCAAGCATCTTGCTTTTTAAAAATTAACATCCCCCTCTCTTTCCCTCTCCCTCTCTCTTTTATTTCTTGCCAACCATTCTTCTTCTTCTTCTTCTTCTTCTTCTTCTTCTTCTTCTTCTTCCGTACCTTTTAAAGTTATCGTAGCAATAACAAATATGGTCCTCAGAGTGCTAAAACTCTGGCTAAATTTTTAAGAAGTTTTTCTTTTACATCGTCATTGTCATCATTAAGCATATCTTTCTTTGCATTTTTCCATATTAGTAATAGTATTTTTTTTCTTTCTCTTTCATTCATTTACCTAACGTCTTATCTCTGTCCAACAACGCCGATTCCTTTTTGAACTGCCGCGACTGACTATAAGGCGGGCTCCGTTCTGACTGAGTCAACTAAGAGCGCAACCAGTCACGTGGACTCCGCGTTTCGTTCCGCCAATCTGGGCCGTCCTTTTTTCTATCAATTCTCGCCACACGATAGCGTCGACCAGGCCGAGATTTGGTGCGTAGGGTAGTGTTACGAAACCACATCAAAGGTCGGTCAGTCTTCATCTTCTTCTTTTCTTTCTTTCTTTCTTCTTTCTTTCTTTCTTTCTTTCTTTTTTCTTTCTTATTTCTTCTTTTCTTGTTGGGTTTGTTTTTGTTTTCCTTTCTTTCGTTTTGTGTTTCTTTGTTCTTTTCTTTTTCAATCCTTTTTTTACTTATTTTATTTTCTGTTAGATGTTTTGTCGCCTTTTATCTACTTTTCCCCTACAAACATTCTTTCATGTGTTTGTTTCTTTCTTTCTTTCTTCTCTCTTTCTTTCTTTCTTTCTTTCTTCTTCTTTGTATCTAGCATCCACATTCCATTCAGTTTCTTTCTTTTTTCTTTCTTTCTTTTTTCTTTCTTTCTTTTCGAACATTATCTAGCATCCAACATTTCCATTCAGTTTTCTTCTTTTCTTTCTTTCTTTCTTTCTTTCTTTCTTTCTTTTCTTTCTTTTTTATCCAGACCTTAAACTATTCATGTTTTTATTTTTTTAAAGCCATTGCAATCTTTCTTTCTTTCCGTTCGGCTTTCTCTCTCTCTCTCTCTCTCTCTCTCTCTCTCTGCTCTCTCTCTCTCTTCTTTCATTCCGCCTTTCTTTCTTTCTTTCTTTTCTTTCTTTCTTTCTTCAAACTTTTTCATCTTTATTGTTATCACTTTAAAGCCATGGCTATTTTCTTACTTTTCTTTTTCTTTTACTTTTCTTTTTTTCTTTCTTTCTTTCTTTTTCATTTGCCTTTCTTTCTTTCTTCAAAGTTTTAACTCATTCTTTATTGCTATCTTTACTTTTTAAAGCCATGGTATTTCGCTACTGTTCTTTTATTTCTTTCTTTCTTTTTTCTTTCTTTTTTCTTTTCTTTTCTTTCCTTCTTTCTTTCTTTCTTTCTTCAAGCTTTTAACTCATTCTTTATCGCTATCTTTACTTTTCTTTCTTTCTTTCTTTCTTTCTTTCTTTCCTTTTTAAAGCCATGTCATTTTGTTACTGTTCTTTTCTTTCTTTCTTTCTTTCTTCGAATTTTTTCTTGCACCCATTCTTTCTTTTCTTTTACCCTTTCTCCGTCTTCCGCCACAATAGTATGGTTTGGTTTTGTGCACTGTTGCTCGACTGGTCACGTGATTGAGGCAACCAATTTTTTCGCTTTCATGGCCTTTCTTTGATCTGGTCGTCGTGAGGGGGTGGAGGGGTGAGAGGGTGGGGGGAGTGTAAAAGGAAAGTAACAAGACCAAATACGGAACGGGTTGACACAGCGTCTAAGCGGTGCCCTTTTGCGTGCATCTGGTGCTTCTGTTTGAAATAATTCCTTAATTCAGCCAAAAAGCTGAAGGGAAAGAAAACAGATAAAAATCAGAGACCCTAAATAACAACAATAAATATAGAATGATAAAAAAACAACAACAAAAGAACAAAAACAAAAACAAAACGAAACAATAATAAAAGCTACATGCAAAAAATACCAAAAGGTTCATTGTGATGACGACAATGATAATGTTGTTGTTGCTGCTGCTGCTTCTGCTGTTGCTGCTGCTGATGATGACGATGATGATAATGATGAGTTATTCTCTTGCCCCGTGAGTATCGAGGATTTTTTTTTTATGTATTGACGACCAATGTTCCCTCTAATATTGTACAGCTCTCGATAAATGAGGAGCATCCCATCGTGGAGCAATGGTAATTCATTAATTTAGTCGAACATCTGATGGGGAAAATAGATAATAATCAGAGATCCTAAAGGACAACAATAAATATAGAATGATTAAAAAACAAACAAACAAACACAACAACAACAACAACAACAACAACAACAACAAACAACAACAAAGCAAAATGCAAAAATACAAAAACAAATCATCGTTATGACGACAATGATAATGTTGTTGTTGCTGCTGCTGCTGCTGATAATGCTGATGATGATGATTGATGATGATGATGATAAGTTATTCCCTTATTACGTGATCACCGAGGACTTTTTTTTATATTGACGGTTCATGTTCCCTCAAATTTTGTATACTCTCCAATTAACAAGGGGCGTCCCATCGTGGTGTAATGGTTAGCAAACTAGTCTCGCAGATCCAATACTACTGAATAGTGATTTTGATTCTCACCAGATGCCCCATACTTACGACCTTGTGGCACATCCTACGCGTGGGGAACGGGTTGGGTAAATACCTACTCCTCGATTAACGAGTGACGTCACATCATGGTGTAATGGTTAGCAAGCAAGTTTGCAAGTATCGGAGATCCATTACAACCGAATAGAGAGTTCGATATTCGACAATTACAACAATGATAATGTTGTTTGGGCTGCTGCTGCTGCTGCTGCTGATGATGATGATGATTAAATTATTCCCTTAGAGAGAGAGAGAGAGAGAGAGAGAGAGAGAGAGAGAGAAGAGAGAGAGAGAGAGAGAGAGAGAGTCATGGGATCCGTGCTGTCAGTACGACCTGATGATGATGTGTGTCTAAACTATTGAAGTTTCATTAAAATTTGTGGCAATAATAAAAATAGCTATTTTTTTTCTCTGTGTTGTAACTCGTATATTCTGTTACATAATTATGAATTATGTACGTACTGTAGTAAGAATATTTTTGAATCGTGGTTCGTTAGATTCAGAATAACGGGATCCAGTGGAAAGTTACCTCGACGGTTACTGACGGGTAATAACTTTTTTATTTGACCCCTTGAAAAACGCGCCATTAGAGGCATGGGAGATTAGTTTTTTGTTTTTTTTTAGGTTAGATGCGACTAGTTACTGGCTGAGAGCAAACGTGTTGTCCCTATGAGAGCCGTCTCTCCATCGCGCTGTTGAAACTTTGTGGGCTGGGGTTGTTGAAATAAAAGACTTAAGAAAAACAACAGAGTCTTATTGATACATTTAAACAAGAAATGACCGACCCGAAGAAATCAACACCGAGAAGCAACCCACAAGATCAGCCCGGGAAATAAGCCCAGTATTTTAGGTAAGGAATTGGTTTACCACACAACATTTTGTGAATGATTAATCAGTAACTGACAGGTTACATTTACAAGTCCGTGAAAATTTCGCTCGATTCTCTCGTCCGAGGTTCACTATTTATAGAAAACGCACGATTCCATTGTCCTACTTTTGGTACTATATGACACACTATATGACACACTGTCTATATTTTATGCCCAGGAGGCGCGTGGCGTAATGGTTAGAGTCGTATGAAATGGACCCGATTACCCGAGTTCAAATCCTGGGCAAGGCTGTTTGCATTTCAAATAGCGCTAATATTCTTGGGGAAGGTATGAATCCTACTATACTACGTCCAGCTATGGGTAAATATTAGGGCAGACTGGGCTCTTCAACCTTGGTTAGGCAACCTG
The DNA here is from genome assembly GCA_023376005.1 of Doryteuthis pealeii. NCBI lineage: Eukaryota > Metazoa > Mollusca > Cephalopoda > Myopsida > Loliginidae > Doryteuthis > Doryteuthis pealeii. The sequence goes on from CM042154.1 coordinate 60,745,596, forward strand.
TCTAGGAGAAGGAAAACTCTGAATTCAAACCTGTTAAACTATGCTTAAGAAATTGACCTTGTGTCGCATCCTGCTCATGTGGAGGGGTTGGTAAATATATATTTCTTATGTCCAGTGCCGTATACTGAATAAATTTGGTGTTTGAAAGAGGGAGACTTTTGAGTCTTAATTCCTGTGGCTAGCATAGAATGTTGTTGTTACAATCTTATGGGCTATCCTTTAATCTTTAAGCGAGAGGGCTTGTCCAGCGGTAATCCTCGTTAACCCTCTGGTAAAGAATCCTCAGTATTGTAAGTTCCTTCGTCAATGGTTTGCAAGTGGACCATGAAAGTATCAGTGTTTAAGTAGTCAATCAGCCACGCATTATGGCTGTTGATTGGCGGAGGAATAGACCACGTCACCTTGCTCAGTCTATACATTTAGGTGGGGAATTGTAACACACCTTATATACCACAATATTCCCACAGTTGTTCCTTTACAATTTTTATGTTGTGCAAAAGACATCAATCGATTTTTTTGTTTAATTGTTTAATGGTAATTAGAGCTTTAAGTAACTATTCTTAATACAAATAATTTGCAGTTATATCGGATCAAGTACAGTGGTACCTTGACTTACGAGTGCTTCAGCTTACGAGTTTTCCGAGTTACGAGATGTCACTCGGTCGATTTTTTGCTTTGTATTGAGAACTAAAATTTGAGGTACGAGTGAGCTCATGTTAATAATTTCACAAAAATCATTTAAATTTATATATTTAGTACACTAAAGAAAAGTATTATCCATACATATATAAAGGGCAGTTGTGTGTATGTATGTATGTCCGGATGAAACTACGAAAATAAAACAATTAACGACAAAGTAAATGTATACACACATTAAACATTACCAGTTCTTGCTTTTTGTGCAACAATTATGAAGATTTGGTTTATATTTGAAGATATTCAAAAATTAAAATATACATAGAAATAGCATTGAAATTTTACTTAAAAATGTCCAGCATTTGTAAATCTCAAAAGTGAACAAATCAATACACCTGGTTTATTTTACTTATCTCCTTACCCAGTCGACACTGGGTAGCCGCTTCTAGTTTATAATAAATAATCATTAAAATATACGACAGCACATCATTTATTACATTCAATTTTATTGTTTTATTTATTTTACTGAGAATGGTTGCCTGAGGATTATGATGTGTTTTTTTGTTGTTGTTGTCACGCATAAATCAAACCAAAATGGCCGATATAAAGGAATAGAATTAGAATGCCAAATAAAATCACTGTCATTATGAAGAAGAAGAAAAGGTCGAAGTGATTTGGTCACGTGATAGGCAAAGACAATTCAAAATATGTCAACTATTCATACAAGAACGATTTTACCAACAAAACGATATTACCAACATATTTTTTTTTTACCAGAGGAAGAACATCAGTATGCTGAAGTGACCTAATTAGAGAATACACAAAATGATTTCTGCCAACAGCGGAAGGACTAACAAAATACAGGGCGAAATGGAAGCCGGGTATGAACAATTATCTGCGAGAAACTGTTTTAGAGCATTTATGCAAATAACAATATATCCATTTTGATTCTATAATATCCCACAAGATATTGGACGAGATATTGTTTGCATTTCACATCTGTTAATAATGGAAATTCGGTCTCCATTTTTCTGTAACCAAAAATACGTCACTGCCTACGTCACAATTACCAAAATCGTCAATACATAGAAAAAAAGAACAAATAATATCAATAAAATGAATAAAAGATTTTCCAAATAATTCAAAGTTTGAATCCTTTCCATTGTAATAAATAAACAATATGTGATTTAAATTGATAAACTATATATAAAATGAAATTAATAAGAAAATTAAATTACTTTAAGTAGAAAAAAAATTCGCGAAATTTGTAATCAATTTTAAAAATCATCTTTTACTCTCGTTGTTCTTTTTCAGTAAGAAGAGGTTAATTAAAAAGTTTACAAATAAATAAATACCTACGATTTTGTGTAAAATATATGTACAGAATATTAGAAATAATTATTTGATTAATAATTGATAGATGCGCGCAACATTTTATTTGAGGAGGACAGAACTAAGTTTCATTTCAAATTCATTTTATAAACTTGATGATTTTACTTACTTATGATGAAACCCCCCTGACATTGGATATTTAACTCCACCCCACACAAGCAATATCTTACAAAAATAAAATTTTACACCGCCCGGAGGGTGTTTTTGTTGTTAGTAACGCTAATATCTTTAGAAAAGGTAAATAATCTAACTATTCTTAAGTCTTGTCGGTTGGGGCTATATAATACACCGCCTGCACCTGTGCAGAGAGGTGAAATCCCCTTAATGGGACCATCGGTTGGCTGTAGGTGGCGACCCATGATGCTTAAGGATGGAATCTTGGCGGCTGAGCAGTCCATGTCATGCAACACTTCACTTTGGCCCTTACTTGGGCGAAACGGAGGTTCGTGGTGTAATGGCTAGAGTCGTAGGAAATGAACACGTCGACCCGAGTTCAAATCCTGGACGAGACTGTTTGCATTTAACATAGCGCTAATACCCTTGTAAAAGGCATGAATCCATCTCTCCAGCAATAGGTAAATAGTAGGGCAGACTGGGCTCTTTAACCTTGTCTAGATAACCAGACTAGGAGAAGTAAACTCTGAATTCAAACCTGTTAAACTCCGATTAAGAAATTGACCTTGTGTCACATCCTGCTCGTGCTGAGGGGCTGGGCGAAACGGGCGGTCGGAGAGGCCCCCTTTAATCATATTTAAAGGACACCTGTTACAATGGGAATTGTCGGGATTCATAATTAAAATGCTTATTATATGCATATGTTTTTACCTAACGACTCCGCAAGCCTTATCTATATACTCTTGTTCCTTAATCTTCCGACCGTTATCATCTTGCAAGACACTCTGGTTAAAAATGAGACCGTCCAAATTGTCCAACATGAAATGCAAAAGTGTAAATCCTAATTACCTGTGGTCGCTTATCTGTCAAAATTATATTTCGTATGAGTGTCGTTACCTCAGCTAAATAATGGAGCATTCCGTTTTTATCAGAAAGAAAGAAAGAAAGAAAGAAAGAAAGAAAGAAAAAAAGAGTAGGGGGGAAGATTGAGAGAGAAAGTAAGCGATTACGCTAATCTGTTTCAATCGAACATAATGAAAAGATGAAAAGAAGGAAAGAAAGAAAAAAAAATGAGTGAGAGAGAGTTAAATCAAGATTATTATACTTTTTACACGTTGAACGATTTTTCAATAGCTCTTAATTGAACATATCAAACGTTGTAATAATTAAGTTATCATACTGTGGATATTCCACAGGTCCAGATAGTATTAATAGTGTCTTACTTTATTATAATAATATATATTCCTGAAAAATATAATAAGTAAAGCAGCAGCAGCAGCAGCAGCAGCACAACAACAACAACAACAACAACAACAACCTTTTCTGTAGATACCCTATCGATTTAATATGTAACCCAAATGGCTTGAAAAACCTGTGTAGGTCATATCTGTCAAGTAGCCTTTGTAAATTTCAAAATAACCCCCACACAAAACACACCATTGCAAAGCCACGACAGTTTGCAAGTTGTCCTATTGACAGTCTTAATCGATGGCCTCACGTAGTCACCCCTAAATACGAACGATTAAAAGCAGGATATGTGTCTCGTGTGGCCTGGTGACACGGTGCCATTCTTATACGGTCCAATGGCGATGCTCGCCACCCGGTGATGAACAGTAAGCCACACCCTCGTATCAATAATGCTACCCGTGTCGGTCGATTACATCAAAACCCCTGTGCAAAGAGTTGACGGATGGAATGAAATATGCTCGCTGACCTGGCATAGGATTTGTTGAAGCCTATACCAAGTAAAGATCTGGAAGCTATGCAACTGAAGTATTTGAATGGAAGCGGGCAAATAGTGGTCTAAATTACTACTTAGCTATAATTATTGAAAACATTCATAGCAAGGAACGTTTTAATGATATCCGTTAATGAGCTAAGGTTAGTTAGACACTTTATTTAATGACATATCAACCCTTGTGGGATATTTAATGCCAAATATTGTTTTTTTGTATATGATCTGTAAGCGAATAATTTGTAGGTAAATATCTTTGTTTGGTTTTATAAACTGATTTGTTGGATTTTATGGCATGTAAACCCTTGTTGGGCTATTTTATGCCGAATACGTTTTGTTCTATTCATTCTTGATGGGTATTCAACTTTTTTAAAAACTCAATTTTTGAATGATTTTCCCAACCCTATTGCCCTTATGGCAATCCCCAACCCCTTTTTATCATATGGGTGCTAGAAGGCGGTGGCTGCGGGTCTACATATTCTGGGAATGACGTTAAACTCTATCTGATGGTGAGGTTCCAGTTTTGGAGGTTTGGGTAATGTGGAGCACCCCTTCATCACCATTGCTCCCTGGTCCACTCTGACCCGGAGTGGTAGTACCTGTTAGGGTCCCATCTATGGGTTAAATAGAAAAATGTATTTATAAAAGAATTGTATTATCCATTAAGAATTGATTTATTTCTAAACTTTATCGGCATTAAATGACCCACTGAGGTTGATATGCCACAAAACAAAACAAAAACAAAAAAAATCAATTTTTGACACATTTTTTTAACTAATTTTTTTCTTTTTATGTTACATATTATGTGGTGTCATGGGTTGTTGACAAGACCATGTAGTTAGTTTGAAATAGGTTCGCTGGAGTTAAAAACCGTAGGCGAGTAAATTTCCGTTGGATGACCCCAACTGACCCCTAGAGAGGCGCGAATCTCTCGCGCTATGAGAAAAACGTAACTAGTTAGATTCAGTTTTCACCCTAACGTTGAGCAATGAGGATGCCTATCACTCTGCTGAGGTTGAATCTCACCGCGCGGGGAATAAGAATGGATTGAACAAATCTTGATCAAGGAAAAATGTCTAGTGGTTTAATTAATTGCATAACTAAAAAGTTAGCCCTTAGAAGAAGCTCTTAGTAAGGAGACAGCTAGACGAAAATATGATGGCCAAAGAATTAGAGGAAACAGTCAGACAAGAACTTAGCAGAAACAGTAAAGAAGAAATAAAGTAACAAGTAAGTCTCAACTCAGTCACTCTGTATCTGTCTCTCTCTGTCACCCGAGTGTCCTCTCTCGATTATAAACCCGATGTTCGACGTACGATGTTATAAGGGGTATACAACATTTAACCCATAGATGGGACTGAAAAATAATGTTCTCAGACAAAGACAAAATCAAGTCTTGTGTTCATTGCTACAAACTAATAACGGGTTCAAAGTAAAACAAGAAGAAGAAGTATATAAGTATACTATTGAAGGTACAAGGGTAAGTCAAAAAGTAATGCTATTTTTTTTAGAACAGATATAATTACCAATACAGGAACATGGGTTAACATGCCTTAAAATCCAACATACCAAACTAAACCTAATGGCTTCTTATCGGTACACAGGTGAAATTTATCGCGTCCTTTTATGTGCCGGCCAGTTTTTCCTGCGTCCCAAAATGGTAGGGCATTCTTTTTTATTTGGGCATTATCCCTTTCAGCATCTTCCATCTTTATTATTTTACGCTGGAAACCTTTTATATATATATATATATATATATATATATATATATATATATATATATATATATAATTCAATACCTTAAAATTAAAATTTATGATCTACCACCCAGGAACAAAAACACCTGCTAAAACACAGATGTTACAAATTAAATATCTCTACACTCCCACCAACAGGAAGGGAGGGTTAAATACTTATATATATATATATATATATATATATATATATATATATATATATATATAAAATATATATATATATATATATATATATATATATATATATATATAAAGAAAATTTGAAAAAACAAGTATTCCGAAATTGGGATGAATTTCGGAATACTTGTTTTTTCAAATTTTCTTTATATTGTCGGATTTAATTTCCATATTTACTCCCATATATATATATATATATATATATATATATATATATATATATATATATATATATATATATATATGAATGACAGAATATGGTTAATTAATGCCTGAATAAGATATCAGAAGATCTGAAATACGTGTCACAAATGTAAGATAATAATAACATTTTTAAAAAATCCATTTTGCGGACCTTCTTTTTTTTATAAAATATTGAATTTTCTCTCGTTGGACCCATAATAACACTTTATACATACACACACACACACACACACACACACACACACACACATATATATATTATATATATATATATATATAGATAGATAGATAGATAGATAGATAGATAGAACTAATCACGTCATTTACATTAAATTATGAACACTAATCAACGAACAGTTACGAACCTTTTCTACACATTTCCCAAACTCAACGCATTCAAAACATCCATCATCTTTTTAACTACATAAATCTTTTTTCTCCTAGACTGGTTTCATATTGTCCTGAATAAGATTTCTTTATAAACCGAAATGTTTGAACATGGGTACTACGACTAATAAATTTCCATCCATTGTAACATCCCGTGTTTGTTCTACATTTCTCCACATAGATAGATAGATAGATAGTGTACTTGCGCGTGTGTATTTGCGTGATACTCTCGTACAACATGGAAGCTCCCCGTTTGAATGCCAGAGCTAGGGCACGAAGGTCAACCACTCGAGCGGACTGACCCGAATCAATCTGCAGACAAAAGGCAAGGCACTTATTGTCCAATTAACGTCCTATTCTCCCCACAGAGAATCGCGGCATTTAGGGTGTGGGATGAGGACGAAGGGAAATTCCATTCACTTCAGATCCGGGTTCTTTGCGGTTGTCGGGAGGAATTTCAGGCGTAAACGGGGTTGGACACCGCAAAGTGGAAATGCGACCATCACTGTCACGGTGTAGGAGTTGATTACCCTCAAAATTACAGGCCGCTAGACTAACGGTCACCCTTTAAAATCGTCGCACTTGTAAAAGGGACCTGTGAAATGGCGACTAGTGTGTTACAAATTGGCCCCAGGATAATCTTTTAAAAATAGTGAATAAATAGATTTAAAAAAATGGATTAGAGACTAACGGACTAATGGATATCTATCTATCTATCTATCTATCTATCTATCTATCTATCTGTCTGTCTGTCTGTCTGTCTGTCTCCGTCTATTTCTATCCATCACACTCTGTTCCTATCTGTATATGTATCACAGTCTATTTCTATCTATCTCACTCTATTCACATCTATCTATCTATCTATCTATCTATCTATCTATCTATCTATCTATCTATCTATCTGTCAGTCTGTCTGTCTGTTCATAACCATCTACATATATATATCTATTAATCTATCTAAATCTGTTCGTATCTATCTATCTATCTATCTATCTATCAATGTATCTATCAATGTATCTATCTGTCTGTTCATATCTATCTATCTATCTATCTATCTATCATTCTATCTATCTATCAATGTATCTAAATCTGTTCGTATCTTCTATCTGTCTATCTATCTATCTATCTATCTATCTTGAAAATCCCATAATATATTCACCGGTTTGTAAGGAAGACATTAGAAACAATAATCATGGAATTTGTAGATAAGTACATCTCACGTATTCAAAATAATATTAAAAAGATTACCCCATAAAAATACAACAACAACAACAACAACAACAACAACAATCAAAGTTTAAAATAACAACAACAAAAACAAAAAATGGTTTAGAGACTGGCAGAATAATGTATATCTATCTATCTATCTATCTATCTATCTGTCTGTTTCTATCCATCACACTGTTCCTATCTATATATGTATCCCAGTCTATTTCTATCTATTCATTCTGTTTATATCTATCTATCTATCTATTTATCTATCTATCTATCTATCTTCCTGTGTTATATATATATATATATGCACACAACACACACACACACACACACACACACACACGCACACACACAGACACACACACACACACACACACACATATATATATATATATATATTATATATATATATATATATTAAATCCCTTAACATATTCACTGGTTTGTAAGAAAGGCATTAAATTAATCTTGGAATTCCTAGCGAGGTATGTCTCCCGTATAAAAAACAAAACAAAAAACATTCTAGATAATATTGAAAAGATTCCCCCAATAGAAACAACAACAACAACAACAACAACAACAACAACAACAACAACAACAACAACAACAACAGCTAAAAGACTCCCAACAAACAACAAAAAAAAAAATTAAAAAATAATTATAGAAAAAGCAACAAAAACAAACGATGGATTATTGACCCTAAGACTGAAACATCCTCAGTATGACCTTTGAAAAAGCAGCCATGTTGTCTTACAAAACGAAAATGCATGACGATCAGCGCAAGCAAGGTTATACATTCTATAACCGGATATTATTATATATTATTTGGGCCGGTTTAGCCCAGCCGGTAGAGTGTCCGGCTAGGAACCACAAGGTTCCTGGTTCGATACCACTGATGGTAGGTGTGGCGCCCCACCTAAGATGAAAAAACAATCTCCTTGGTCTAGCGCTAGTGAAAAGGTCTAGCACCCCCTCGCTGTCTGGCTGATACCGACATTAGGCCACCCCGACAACTTTTCTAATAACCGGATAGTATTATACATAATTTATTACCAAACCCTAAATTAAAAATCTGAAACCTCTGAACATATAAAAGTAAAAGTAAAGTAAACCTGTCAAACTTAGGAAATTGACCTTGTGTCACATACTGCTCGTACGGATGAATTGGTATATATATATATATATATATATATATATATATATATATATATATATATATATATATATAAAAGTGGGCTACTTATTTTACGGTTGGATTGTATTACAAATAATTTGATATTTATATACACTTTTTATACAAATTTACACTTTTTAAATTACTCTACACCAGACTTTTTTGAGTCTTATTTTATAACTATAATGCTTCTGATTATTTTAAAAATTAGAAATGAGGTTCATTTTATTTTTAAATAAAATTCATTTTATTTTTAATATAGTCAGCGCATTTTTTGATTAATTCCAACGTTTGACTAGCAGCGTTCTGTTTTTGCTAACGGTCATTTTCCCCGTCTTATTTTTTGTTGATGACCGACCCACGTGCGGTCTATGCATGATATTGCGAGAGTCCTCATATATTTGTGAGGAAGGGCCGGTGTTGCTTTTTAAAAGATAGGCGCCGAAACGGTTTGCACACTCTCTCCTGACGAGCCCATGCAGTTGTAAACATCTTTTGTTTTTTCATTTTATCATATTCATATATATATATATACACCAATTCATCCGTACGAGCAGTATGTGACACTTGGTAGAGCTCTCTGAAGGGAATTTAGCTGACGGTCACCGTCTTCGCATAAAATAGCAAGTTTCTCCTATTAACGGATGTGAGCTCTCTGGCGTCGTGATATATATACCTATGCATGCATTTATTAGTTAAGATAAAAAATAAAAACAGCCATGGCTACAAATTTTTTTATGACCTTCTTCTGTGAAAAAGTGGCAATCACCATTAGTTAAGATAAAATTATCCTTCGTGCTTGTAGGCGCTGATGGCTCAGTGATTAAGAACTGACTGATGAAAAATTGGTTGTGCTTCGATCCCGGCTGAGTTAGCCTGCTAAGTCTAGCCACACCGAGGAGACGTGATACGCCAAAACACGGTGTCTGTGGATGATATATATATATATATATATATAATATATATATATATATATATGTGTGTGTGTGTGTGTGTGTGTGTGTGTGTGTATGTATGTATGTATGTGTGTGTGTGTGTGTGTGTGTGTGTGTATGTAAGAACTATATAAGCATTTTCTAATTAAATAAAGTCCTATATGCGTGACCCATGGGATTTAAAAAAATAGAGCATCACCATCAGATACAGTTTAGTGCCATACCCAGGATACACCAGATATGGAGGGTGCAGTCGACGTATTCTAAATCTCTGTCGACAGGACTTGTTTATATATATTATATTATCATTGTTGTGGTTGATACCGTAGTCACAGTTCTTATGGTAATCACCATTGGAACATCATTATTCGTTCTGCAGGGGCAGTTTTTTGCGTCTTTTTCTCTTTCTGTCCTTCTCTACCTCTCATCCTAGACATTTCTGACAACAAAGACCCCCGCCTCTACCATTAAGTTCAGCCATTGGCCTCGAACCCACTTTAGATTACAAGAAACACTACCACAAAGGCCACAATGGTTGCCACAAAAGAGACATAATGAGAAGAGTGACGTATACTCACAAAGGTCTCCACTTCTCACCTTTCACTGCGATTACCTCCCTTCCTTTCTATGACAGACAGACGTCGTCAGAGGGCGCTGTAATTTGCTTCTCCAATGTTCATTTATTTACTCCGTTTCCCGCCAATTCGCATCGTATAACAAATGGTGTCACCTTTATTCTTACCTACGTCACCTTCATTTTTATCTACATCATTATCTATGTCATTATCAATATCTTATCTATATCATTATCTATGTCTGTCTATCTGTATGTCTGAATGTATCTATTAATATATATTTTTTCTAGTCATTCAGCCTCACGGGACTCGTTCCTACATGAGGATGAATTGCTGTTTTCCAAGGTTTACCGTGACATTCTTCGGGTAACGCATTTTCTGTTGGAGGATCCATCTTATATGTTTCTAATTTCAATAAATCATTATCAGATAGAATTGGTTTGAATGTCGGATAGGCAAGAAACTGACAGTTTCCGCCGTTGACTTCATGTCTTCGCTACCCAAAATAATATATACATGCTCTATAAATGATATTGAGCACTCTTTACTTATAAATATAGCAAAATATCTTATTATAAAGGAGATTGCGTGTTTTTCTATCTGTAACCGAAACTATATTAATACTCAATGCAAAATTCCCTTAGTTATTTATGTCATATTTTCCATGATTTTATTTTTATTTAAACCTCAATTATTAATAAAATTGTTTTACATTATTGATACTATTGACCATATATACGTACTAATAACATGCAATTGTGTTTATATACACAACAAAATAGCGGTTTACAGCGTGAACGGCAAGGCGAATTTGCATATTGATATTAAAAATTCATTTTGATAAATATGTGCTTAGTATTATTGATTTCTATTGTTTGTTTTTATCTTAATGAATATGAGCAAAAGTTTTGTTGATAAATCTTACAATTGATTTAATGGATTTTTATAAACATATAAGATATGAGTAAAAAGTTGTCATACAAATTGCTACTATTACAGAGCAGGTCTTAAAGCTAAAATATCAAAATTAAGTTCTCGTTCAGTTCGGTGTTTAAACTTGCACGTGAAGTACACAATCATTAGACGGAAGATGCAAACAATTGGTTAATGATACATTTCTGAATCAAAAACTTAATTGTTTTTTAAATGTCGTCATTTATACATATATAAAGGGTAGTTGGTGTGTATGTATGTATGTTCGGGTGAAACAACGAAAATACAACAAGTGACAATAAAGTAAATATATATATATACACATTGAATAACACTGGTTCTTAATTTTTGTGCAAAGATTACAAAGATTTCATTCATATTTACGAATATGTCTAAAAATGAAAATATACATAATAATAATGGATCTGCAAGACTAACTTGCTAACCATTATACCACATTTTTGGTCCCCCTCTACACAGGGGATGCTGGGTAGCCGCTTCTACTATTAACATATTTCCTACCATGTGTTTGATTCTAGCATTTTCAAATATTCATACGAGTTTCGGACTGATCAAATCACACCCACCCACCCACACCCACAAATTTTTTTATTATTATTGCATGTGTGTGTGTGTGTGTGTGTGTGTGTGTGTGTGTGTGTGAAGAGTATGAGGGTTTCGGTTTATATATATATTGGATATACTAACCATCATCAGGGGAATATTAAGGAGCAATGCCATGAAGCTCATTCAGAAATGTTCTTTTTTTCAAGTGAAATAGCTTCCTGACAGTCAACATCTTCCTTTAAGGGATCCTTGCTTTCAGTAATCTTCTGACGAAGGAATTTTGCATCCCGAAATATTAAGAAAATAAATCAAAGGTAAATGAACAACATCATAGTTATCTCGTTTTTCTTCCCACTTGCACAATGATAGCCTTCAAATCAACCAACAAACCAATATATATATATATATATATATATATATATATATATATATATATATATATATATATATATATAATCCCAAGGTCCA
>CM042154.1:60762864-60772864 GCA_023376005.1 Doryteuthis pealeii
GGGTGCTATCAAGATGACTATGTTTGGTAGTCTCTCTCTCTCTCTCTCTCTCTCTCTCTCTCTCTCTCTCTATATATATATATATATATATATATATATATATATATGAGAGAGAGAGAAGAGAGAGTGAGAGACAGACAGACAGACAGACAGACAGAGTAGAGATGGGATGGCTCTTAATTGTTTACTCAGCCACTTACTAATTCGGCCGCCATATTCTTCAGGGCTTATTTCTCGGGCTGATCCTGTGGGTTGCTTCAACGAGTTGCTTTCTTCGGGCTGGTCATTTTTTGTTTTAATAACTTAACAAGACTTGTTGTTTTTCCTTTAAAGCTTTATTAAACAATCCAGCCCTAGACTAAGGGAGTAAACCCCCAAAATAAATCAGGAGCTGGAGTCCCTAAGGTGGTGTGATGCTGAAATCCAGTGCTACCCATTAACCCCTGCGACACTACCGTTGCCAAACTACATTAGTCCCTTACCTTTCCTTTGGATCACAGCGGCAGTGTGGAGAGGGGGATTTGCTGCATGGGCAACAGCTCATCCTCCATATGAACCCGCCTAGGCTATGTAGTTCAACTTAAAAAAAAACAACAAAAAACCTTGACACTACTCCATCGTCTCTCGTAGACGGAAGGCTATCAACCAAACAAACAATCCAGCCCCAGATTCCGCGCGGATTGAGAGATCATATCGAGAGCCGACAACAACGTCCGCTCTCAGCAAGTGACTAGTCGCATCTAAACTAAAACTTAAACTAACACCCCACGCCTCCAATGGTGCATTTTTCAAGGTGTCAAGTTAAAAGGTTATTACCTGTCATTAACCGTCGAGGTAACTTTCCAACCCCCCGTTATACTGAATCTAACGAACCCTGATTCAAAATATTCTTACTACAGTACGTACATAATTCATTGACAATCCATGAATTATGTAACATTTAGTCTGATCCACCTAAAGCTGTGGTTCCATCTTGGAAGAAATCTTGAAGAGGACAAATAACATCTAGCCTTGAAAAAATATTTGCAAAGAAAATGTAATTTTCTCAGCTTAGCTTAGTTTGGTACAAGGATAGGAGTATTGAGCACCCGGTCCGAATCTAACCTACTTATAAAACAATAGTTCGTTAGCCTAGCTCCAATGCCGGCCGTTCGTGCCCATGCATCCTAATCTGTAACAAGTCCCCCAATCTTCTGCATGCAATACATATCTACATTTCCAACATAGATAGGATATGACACAAGGCCAGGTTTTAAGCGGAGTAAAGCTATTTTCTTCTGTTATACACATGCATATTTACCCAACCCACCCCTCATGGACAGGATGTAACACGAGGTTCATCTTTTAAAAGTGGACTACAGCTGATTTGAATTCAGTTCTCCTAGACTGGTTGACTAACCAAGGTTAAAGAACTCAGTTTGCCCGGCTATTTACCCCTAGCTGGGAAGATGAATTCATACCTTTTACAAGAGCATTAGTGCGATGTGAAAAGCAAAACAGCTTTGTCCATGATTTGGACACGGCACATCTATTCCATTTCCTAAAATAAAAAAAAAAGAATTAAAAAAAGATAACCGTTACCATAAGCGCGCCTCCTAGTATTCCAATGTAACCTTTACTTGACAATATTTCATAGGCTTGATTTAACTATTAACTATTAAGAGGGTGAGGCAAACATGTATCATACATCAAAATGAAGCTGGTCCTCTGAGGATCACATCCCTTATTCTCCACATAGTCACCGTTTCTCTCAATAGAAATGTTCTATCTTCTAATGAGAGCATGTATCTGTCCCGTAAAATCTGTTTGTTCTTTGAGCCACTCCCTCACAACAGATTTCACTTCCTTGTCGCTGGAATAATGTTTGCCTCTCAAACCCTCTTTCATAGGGCCGAAGAGATGATAGTCTGAAGGTGCTAAATCTGGTGAGTATGGAGGCTGCGGTAAAGTTGTCCACCCAAATGGGGCGATTTTCTCCCTTGTCATGATGCTTGTGTGGTCGAGCACTGTCATTCAGAAGGAAGACATTGTCGATTGGTCTTGCCCATCGGATTCTTGCTCTGGGCCTCGTTAGGGTCTCAATGTAGGCATTAGTTTAAAAAAAAATTACATGAAATAGAAAATGGCATTACTTTTTGACTCACCCTCGTACATTCATCAGATATATGAGGGCACTAGATATCTTCAAGAGGACTAAGTTCAGTCGGTGGCCGATAGAGAGAGAGAGAGAGAGAGAGAGAGAGAGAGAGAGAGAGAGAGAGAGAGAGAGAGAGAGAGTCAGTCAAAGTAATCCTTGCTTAATGATGATGATGATGATGGTCAATTTATTTCATTAAAACATGTAATCACCTTCATTTTTAATCATTGCAGCCCAAGAAATCCAAGAAAATATATAAGATCTTTAGGATTGGTGATTCTTCCACATCCTTCATACTCACCAGATCGGAGGTGCATGGTGTAATGGTTATCATCAAAGGAAATGGATATGGTGCATCTAGCGAGGATTGAACTCGCTATTACTTTTACTGAATTGTGAGTTCAGTCCTCGCTGGGTGCGATTACCGTAATGATATGCTCGCCTCCAAATGTAACATTTACTTGTCAATATTTCCTAGGCTTGATTTAGTGAGGCACACTGACATCACCATAGGTCAGGCTGTGATTTCTGAACTATTACTTATTCTGAAATTTCAGTTTGTTAACCCTTAGATCAGGTTCGAGCTTGTTATTGATCTAGGAATATTGGCACCAGCAACTTTTTTCACATACCGAACTGTACTTAGGTGATAAGATAAGCTAAGTGCTTATAGAAAATGAAACCAACAGAGGCAGATTTTTGTCAGTGATTCAATATCTCATGTCAAACGGAGGGCAGAAATCAATAGCCGATTTTTACGAAGGGAAGAGACAATGTAAACAGTCTCAGTGCAATACATGTGTAATAGATTAGGCTTTTATTAAATGAGTTCTCTATGACCAACCCGGTTAATTTAAGATTTCTATTTATTTTAACACTCTTTAAAATATACCACCATCCTGAGAACTAGCCAATTTTTATAAGAAATTTTTATATATTGATTAATCATTGTTTTTGGACGGTCAGTGTAGCTAGATTTTGAATCAAAAAGTCGTTGAAATTCAAAATCTGTAGAATTAGATGATTGACACCAGGCAGCCTTTGGGTGACCTTCCTTCCGGTCACACACACTGACTTTGGGAATGAAGGCTCATTTGGTTAGTGTCCGATTAGACATGGCATAGTGGATAAAGGCGTTGGGTTAAAACAGTTCTAAGTGACAGTTATCTCTAGGCTGCACGTTCAATCCTGGTCAAGGGCGACTAACATAGAATTATAATTAACACAGCTTAACACCTATACCACAGCTATGGTTAGCGGAATGAGAACCGTAGATTGAATAAAGGGTTGGGTTCAGAGTTCCGTGATGGCTCCCGATTACGACAAGAAGGTTCACGAGCTCGAAAATAAGGTTCCCGAGTTCGAGAAGGCTCTAGAGTCCGACAATAAATACCTGAAGAAGGCCACATCGATCGAAACGTTGTACAGATAACAATAAAGATGAAGATAATAGTCCGAATAATTCAAATAATAACTTGTTTTTTTTTTTTTTTTTTTTTTTTTTTTATACACCGAAGACATTTAGTTTTATTCACTCTTGATGGGTATTTAGAATTTTTCATTTAAACTCAATTTAAAAAAAATATAATTTTCTAAAAATCCTTTTTTTCTATTTAACCCATAGATGGGGCCCTAACAAGTACTACCACTTCCGGTCAGAGTGAACCTGGGAGTAACGGCGATGAAGGAGTACTCCACACTCCCCAGAGCTCCGAAACTGGAACATCACCATTGGATACAGGACTATAGAAAAATAATCTTTATTAATCTATGTATGAATATAGATAGATTTATTTTTATCTTTTGAAATCCCAGGCAATGCCGGGTAGCTTTGCTAATATATTTTATGCAGATTATCATTGTGGCCGAAGTAATGGCATATTTATGTTAAGTGCGAATTTTATCCTTGAACTTTGAACCAACACACATAAGATAATTTTTAGTGTCCCTCCTTCTTTAGCGTTGATACGAGGTGCATATGCATATATGCATTTCGTTACATAAATACAATGCGGCACAAGGCCTTTATTTTATTTTTTAATTTAATTTAATTTATTTATTTCTAAAATTATTTTTTAATTTTTAATTTGCCTCGCCCATATGTGTTTGTGTGTGTGTGTATGTGTGTGTTGGATTTAAAAGGGTTAGAATAAAAATAATATCAATCAAGAACTATGATTATAGATTCTGTTGATTTGGTTTGTAAGGGGTTAAGGTAAAAGGTAGGTCAATACTGTGATTTCTGTGATTTTTTATTTATTTTCTTTCTACATATATAATATATATATATTATCCATAGCCTGGTCTCATGAATTAATTATTAATTAATGAATTAATTATTAGTAAGGGAAATTCATATTCTTGACCAACAAACACACAAACACATACAAATAACACACACACATACATGTTGTTGGGACTTAAAAAAACGCGCACCACACACACACACACACACACACACACACACACACACACACACACACACAGAACAACACGTGATTTTGATAGACATGGAAATTACACACAAACCCATAAATGAACAAACGAACCACCAATAAAAAAGGGGTAGGCCAAATTCTGGAATGATAATGAGACACACACACACACACACACACACACACACACACACACATAAAAAAGAGAATCAGATGGTCCAGTTAATAAACAAAAAAAGTTTATGCTTAGAGGGTGAACCAGACCTGGAATTATAATCAGAAACTGTTGAACCACACACACACACACACACACACACACACACACATACACACACATACACGCGCACAGAGAGTTTGGAAGACATAAGACAAAACCAAACGGACAGCCACTAGCAACAACTCCAGTTCCGGAGATCTTCTGTAGAAGAGATTTTTTATCTCGAAATATTAAGAATAAATCACAAGTTAACAAACAACACCATAGTTACCTTATTTTTCTTTACACTTGCATTGTTATAGCCTTGAAAACCAAACACCAAACCTATATATATATATATATATATATATATATATATATATATATATATATATATATTGATCTGTGGACTTTTGTGATTAGAGTGGCAATGGGCACGTTATGTAAATTTAACTTCTTTTTATCAACTGATAAGTTATCGATTCTGAACAAAGTGGAGAATCTAGGTCAAGAATTGCACTGGTAATCAACCCAGGATTTTAGGGCGTAATTATCAGATATCCTTACATAGGTGACCCTGCCAGTGGGGATCAGTACCCGACTTGTATCCAAGTACTATGTTCATCTACAGATTCAATCTTCACAGGAAACTACGAACTTGCGACCTTTCATCAGATTAAGTTATGATGAACTGTTTCTATATATTATTTCCCAAGATGTACGAATAACAAAATATAACAAAAACATTTAAATATGTTTAACATATAACATTATTGGTTTTTATTTTTCTCACTGACCGGGAATACAGTATGATGAGTTGGATAAAACAGTTCAGCTCTATGCCATGTGATTTGTTCATCAGGTAGCCATATTCTTTACTTGTCCTTTCTCTGATTTGCGATTGCGCATACCAGTGTCAAATTCGTTAGGGAGAGTTATCTCCCCTAACAGTATGTATTTACCCCCCACCCCAGTGAGCAGGATGTAACACAAGGTCCTTTTTAAGCGGAATTTAACAGGTTTGAATTCAGAGTCTTCCTTCTCCTAGACTAGTTGAAAGGTCTAGTTAGCCCAAATATTTCACCTATAGCTGGAGGGAGAATGATTTTTAGAGTAGTATTGCACAACACAAATTCTATACAATTTTATAATGATAAGCGTAATGAAACTAGCAGTTGTGTGACTGAGTATGTGACTTAGTACTGGATGAGCAGTCCATGACATGCAACATCCCACTTTGGCCCTTACTTAGGCTAGACGGGTGGGCAGAGAGACCCCTCCGATCAATCGGCTGGTCACGTCAATCCCTAGCACCTATATGATTTGCTCATATCGCAAGCCCCAACCCTTTTTATCGTATGGGTGCTAGAAGGTGGTGGCTGTGGGTGTTTATGCCCTGCGTATGACGTTAAACTCTAACTGGTGGTGAGGTTCCAGTTCTGGAGGTATGGGGAATTTAGAGCACCCTTTATCACCATTGCTCACAGGTACACTCTGACCCGGAGTGGTAGTATTTATTAGGGTTCTATATATGGGTTAAATAAAAAAAATTGAGTACCCATGTAGAATGAACAAAACAAATGTTTTCGGCATAAAATGACCCAAATAGGTTGACATGTCGTAAAACTCAACCAACCAACTAAATTTACGTAGATTTTACAAGAATGCTGGAAAAAGTCGAACACACTAAGTTGATACACTAACACTAGAGGTACCATTTCAATCATTTTTATATAGCTGGAGGGAGAATAGTGGGATGCATATCTTTTCCAAGGGTATTAGCAGTATGTGAAATGCAAACAGCTTCGTCGAAGATTCAAACGCGGGTCTCTGTGTCCATTTCTTGTGACGATAACCATAGCACGATGATATAAACTGTATTTGTATGAAAGTGTTTTGTTTGACGAATGTGGGTTGCGGTTTTGGTTGTCAAATATTTTGTTTTGTTGAAGGATACGTTTTTTTTCTTTTTAAATCTCGCCCACCCGAACGGATAAAATTAAAGCTGGTTCTTTTCTCAGCTAAAATTAGATTAGCTGTTATATTTTCATTCATTTTACGGCCTTCTTGTTCCCCATAAAAAGCTTCACAGTAATTCCCACGTACATTAAGTAATAATAGACAGAGACGCCACAAAAAGTCCAGGTTGTTGAGTTTAAAAGCGAGGATTTTTTTATATATTTTTGTACGACTAATAACAAACAAATCCTATCATCTACATATATTATAGGAAGTTTTTTTTAAAAAGTGGTCAATGCTAAGTCAGAAAGAACGCCAAGTCAAAGAGAGACAACAAATATATACAGAATAGATTTTCAAGGGAGGTAAGACTAGAATAAACCTTTAGGAAGGTTTTTAATAAACTAAGTAGCCAACAAGTTAAAAAAGAACACCGGGTTAAAAAGAGACAACACATGTATATAGAACAGGGTTCCATAGGAGGTAAGACTGGAATAAAACTTTAGGAAGGCGTTAATAAACAAAGAGGCCAACGCCAATTTAGAAAAGAACACTAGGCCAAAAAGAGGCAACAAATACAGTGTGTGTGTGTGTGTGTGGGGGAATAAGTATTTCATCCCCTGCTGATTTTCTGAGTTTTCCACCTTACAAAAATAGGAACGGTCTATAATTTTCAGAGTAGGTCCGTATTTTTATATAGAACAGAGTTCCAAGGGAGGTTACAATTTTATGAGTTCCAAATCGAAGGAAGTAATGCATATTGTTGTATACTCTTTTCTTTACCTTTTTACTTACTTCTATTCTTCTTCTGGCGTCTTTGACATCTTAAGTTCTTCTAGGTCTCTTCTAACATCTCTTCTAGCGTCTTGGTAGTCGGTCGCACTTAACTCATTTCTTCTTCTAGATCAGTCTTGTTACCAAGACATTAACCAACACCAAAACCGTGTTATATTCTTAAGCTTTTATTTACTTAACTAAACATTTCATGTAATTACACACCCGACTAACATAGCGCGCGTATGCAGTGTGAGTTCCAGTTAAGGCAGGACATCTCCACTGCCTGACATCCAACTGAAAACTGAGGACCCAACCAGGTCCCACGTGACTTCACGTATTTCGCGGGCTTTCTGTACTATTCCATGGAAAGTCCCGCCCGTGATATGAAAAGGGCCATCCCTTTAGAAATACATGGTATGACAATAATCTTATGCAACCGCATAGATTATGTAACAATATGACAAACGTCTTGACACCTTTCTCTGATATTGAAAAGATTGTTTTATGATGTTCGCTTCCAGTATTTACAGATTCTTGTAATTTTCCTTTTCTCTAAGTGCCCTTATATTTTCCTGTTTCGGTAGTTCTGTTCCCTCTGTTTTTCTTTTTTTCGCCTTTTCATTACCAAATTCCATTGCTATATGATGTCTGTGTATTCCTGGTTCCTTTTCCATTTTTAGTAAAGATCTTAATATCATCCATGTACATAAGGTGATTTATTTTTTCCTGTGATTTTGTAGCCTCCTGTACCATTCCTAAGTATACAGTTGAGTGGCATCATTGCTATTAATATTAGTAAGTGTGACAGGGAATCTCCCTGGAATATGCCTCTTTGGATTTTGGCTTTTGCTAGGGTCTGTCCTCCTGTTGTTAATACCACTTTCCAATTTTCCATGGCATTCGTGATGAATTTTATGACTTTGTTGGATATTTCGTAGATTCTTAAACATTCAATTATCCAAGTTTGCGGGTTTATTATTATTTATTATTATTATTATTATTATTATTATTATTATTATTATTATTATTATTATTATTATTATTGTTGTTTTTTTAGCGTATCGACCACTTTTTAATTTTTAGTTTGCTTTTCCATTATTATTATAATACACACACACACACACACACACACACACACACACACACACACACACAAACTCACAGAAATACACACTCATTCACACTTACACACTCACACACACACGCATACACTCAGTCGCACACACACACACACAAACTCACAGAAATATACACTCATTCACACCCACACACACACACGCATACACTCACTCGCACACACACACACACACACACACTCACAAATTCACACATATACTCAGGCACACCCTCACACATGGGCACACACACACACTAATTCACACACATACACACTCACACTCACATGGAGACGCACACATTCATTCGCACACACGCTCACGCATGCACACTCGCTCGCACACACATTTGCTCACACTCACACTCACATTCGTTCACACTCACACATACACTCACTCACACACACATATACACAAAAACACTCAAACTCAAAAGCAATCACACTCACACTCACTCACATACAGATACACAGAAGCTCGCACACGGACACACACACTTTCTCAGTCACACCCACACTCTCCCTGGCGCAGAAATATTTTTGTGCAATTGATTTGTTTTGGTTTGGTTTGTTTTACGGCATATCAACCTCTATGGGTCATTTAATGTCGACTAAGTTTTGAAATAAATTCATTCTTAATGGTTACTCAATTATCTTATGAACACATTTTTCTATTTAACCCATATATGGGACCCTAACAGGTACTACCACGCCGGGTCAGAGTGAACCAGCGAACAATGGTGATAAAGGGGGCTCTACATTCCCCAAACCTCCAAAGCTGGACTTTCACCATCAGATAGAGTTTAACGTCATTCCTAGGACATGAAGACCCTCACCGGGCTGTGTGCAATTGAATACCATTACGAACATATCTCGAGGCAAAACATCAGTCTTAAAACTCTTTCGCTATAACACATTAATTCATTTCAGCTCACTTAAAAAAATGTGGCCTTTACTACTCGGGCCTGTTTTTGCTTTAGGCCCTCAGGCATTGCACGACTGCCGATATCCCCTGTCCGTCCCTGGTACACCCTGAAAGCGAGGCGCGGAGGTCAGATACTTCACAAGTAATCTACAAGAATAAACTTAAAAATGAATCTACATGAATAAATTTTAGGTGGCGTAAAGGTTATCCTCGTTGGAAATAAAATCGGCAGCCCGAGTTCAAATCCTGGACGGGGTTGTATACCTTTTACTTTGCGTTAATGCCCTTGGAAAAGGCATGGATCCATCTGTTCTCCCCCAGCTATAGGTAAATAGTAGGACAGACT
This sequence comes from Doryteuthis pealeii, assembly GCA_023376005.1. Taxonomy (NCBI): domain Eukaryota; kingdom Metazoa; phylum Mollusca; class Cephalopoda; order Myopsida; family Loliginidae; genus Doryteuthis; species Doryteuthis pealeii. The sequence goes on from CM042154.1 coordinate 60,772,754, forward strand.
GGGTTCTTTAGCCTTGGTTCGGTAACCAGTCTAGGAGAAGGAAAAATATGATTTCTAACCATGTTTACTCCACTTAAAAAATTAAGTTGTATCGTATCCTGCTCGTAGCGG
>CM042154.1:60777864-60798637 GCA_023376005.1 Doryteuthis pealeii
GGCCAACCACTGGCAGTGCTCTGCTGCTGATATTGTATTTATATCGGCTGTTCTGATCTTAGCTACTCACAAATACCTTGAACCTTCGTGGACGACGGAACATAGGATTATATCACTGGACCTTTGACACTACGTAGGATTCCAGAACTCATGACTTATCCACTTACCAAAGGATTCTATAACTCAGGACTTACTTACTTTAAGTCCTTTACAACTGGCCAAGGATTGCGGTCAGAAACTTAACATAGACGACGATGACAATGAGACAAAGATAAAATTTTGATATTTTGAAATACCTCGATAGCAAAAAAAAAAAAAATGTATATAGCATTCAGGAAAGAAACAACAACTTCATATTTGAAATCAGTACATTAAAAATATTTAATAATAACAGAGGTAGATATCAACAAAGATTTTGTTGATCAGTGTTATCTATGTATTTATCTATATAAGGTATTATCTATCTATCTATCTATCTATCTATCTATCTATCTAAAGCCTTCTTTCTTTCCGTCTTTCCCTCTCTCTCTTTATCTCTCTACATCTCAAGCTATTACTATCTATCTAAAGTTTTATTTTTCTCTCTCCCCCCACTCAGTCTCTCTCTCTCGGGCTATTCCTATCTATCTCTCCGTCTATCTATCTATCTTTCTAAAGCTTTCTATCTATCTATCTATCTATCTATATATCTATCTATCTATCTATCTATCTATCGGGATATTTCTATATCTATCTATCTATCTATCTATCTATCTATCTATCTGGCTTGCCAACTAAGGTGTTTTCTATCTATCTATTCATCTATCTAAAGCATATGCTCATAGAGACATTGACACACACACACACACACACACACACACACACACACACACACTCATATATATATATATATATATATATATATATATATATATATATATATATATATATATCAGACTGTTTCTATCTATCTATCTATTTATTTATCTATGCGTGTGTGTGCATGCATTCGTGCGTGGTTGAGAAATTTGACTGAGGAAGTGGAAACTATATTGTTGAAATAATTTATCAAATACCATGAAATTGTATTTTTAAAAATGATAACAGAATTTGATGACGTAAATCGTCAGGGAAAATACCACCGAACTTAGGTTGTTTTGAAAGCTTGCAAAATTTCAAATTTGAAGAATTTTAAAACAAAACCATTTTGTTATTACAATTATGACAGTGAAATATAACTAAATATTTTTCTTGAAGAGTAATATTCTTTCGGATTCATTAATACGAACGTAATCCCAAAGGTATGGTCTCCAAAATATTTAGAAATCACAGAAACGTTTATTCGTTACTGTCAATGATGTTGACATTATCTTAAAGTCAGCTGTGCTTAGAATACGCCGACTGTGTAGAGGGGCAAGACCCCCTATGGGGCCACCTGCTGATCGTAGGTGGTGACTCGTTGTTACCATTCGTGTAGCCATTTTAGGGCTGTAGTTGAATGGAGTTTTACAGTGAAAATCCCTTGTGGCATAAAGTTTGATCTTTTCTTAGTAGAAAGATGTAGCATCAGTTTTAATCCTTGTCCGCTGATTCGTCCTAAGTTTTATGAGAGTTTATCCTGTTTTAAAGTACAAAGTTGTATAATCCTTGTCTGTTGGTCTGTCCTTCTCCAGCGAGTAATTCTACAAAATTCTACAATTTATCAACGCCTTTAAATAGGAAATTCAATACATGTTTGGTCATTTTTGATGGGCCAATTCAGTCACCGCTGTTTAGGTCACCAATGCTGGAACAGTCTATAAATATAAGTCTTGGTATTCAGCACACCTTATACCTAAAAATAATCCAACACCCGTTATGATTAAGAACTGAATCCTGGTAGCTGAGCAGTCCATGACATGCACCACTCCACTTTGGCCCATACTTGGGCTAAACGGGTGGTCGAAGAGCCCCCTTCGATCAATCGGTTGGTCACGTCAAGTCCTAGTACCTATATGATCTTTCCGACTGTATTGCTCTTATGGAAGGCTCAACCTTTTTATCATATATATGTTAGAAGGTGGTAGCTGAGTGTCTTAGTGTTGTGGGTATGGCATTAAACTGCATGTATGTATACGTAATTAAATAGATATTTTGATTATATAAATAAATTAAATATATATACCCAAAAGCATTAAATATATGTACACAAACTATATATATATTATTATTATTATTATTATTATTATTATTATTATTATTATTATTATTATTATACTATAGCTATATCACAGGTTTTGAGCACTCTCCTAATTTTGGCCTACCAATGACTCACCACGTGAGGTAGTGATAACCATACATTGTTGTACATATATATATATATATATATATATATATATATATATAAACTTATTGCTACCAAGAGGCGATTTTTATTCGACACACACACACACACACACACACACACACACACACACACACACACACACATATATATATATATATATATGAAACCATGTTTTTCTCAATGTTTGAAGATGCTGTTACGATATAAGCTTGCAGTTGAAATAGATTATTACATGAAGCAAAGTTAAAGTTTTATATATATATATATATATATATATATATATATATATATATATATATATATATATATATATATATTCGGTAGAATGCAATGGTTTGATAACTTTGACATCTTAGAGCCGTCATCACATGACCAACACCAACGTCTCTCATTTCCGGAACTTCTAAGAAAGACGACCGTGAAACATCGTTGACCTTCAATAAGAACATCCCTATGCTTCAATGGACTCGTCCAGTGATCCATATATTTATCTTGTATGTGGCACGTATTGCTAATCTAGACATGATGTGTCAATGGTAACCCCCCACCCCCAAGACACTATATCAATAAGTTCGAACTCATTTGTAGAAATACCTTTACAGTATCTTTTTTAAAAATTATTATTATTATTATTATTATTATTATTATTATTATTATTATTATTATTATTATCATTTTATTTTCTTGTGCATGTGCATCTGAATTCAGCAGGATAGTTTTTTTTATAACAAGGTTATCTGGTGTTGCCCGGCTAAAAATTATATTCGTAAGCAAACTATACATATATAAAGGCCAGTTGGTGTGTATGCATGTATGTCCGGATGTAACTACGAAAATTAAACAAATAACTACAAGGTATATATATATATATATATATATATATATATATATATATATATATATATATATATCACCAGTTCCTGATTTTTGTGCAAAATTAGGAAAATTTGATTTTTATTCGAAGATATCTAAAAATTGAGATATGCATAGAAATAACATTGAAATTCTACTTTAAAATGTCCAGCATTTGTGAATCTCAAAAGTAAACAAATCAATATACCTGGTACTTTTGCCCCCTCTCTACCCAGGCGACACTGGGTAGCCGCTTCAAGTATTATTATATATAAGCTCTCTACTGCTTTCTTTCTTTCTTTCTTTTTGCCTAGTCGACAGGGTTTAGAATATACTGACTGTATTCTTTATGATCTCCCGACCCTATTCTCTTACGGCAACCCCCAACCCTTCTAATCCTATATGTGCTAGAAGGCTGTGACTGACTTTCTTTGTATCCTGGGTATGACGTTAAACTGCATCAAGTGGTGAAGTTTCAAATCTGGATAAAAGATCGAATGACAAACAAGAATTAATAAGGGATAAAATGTAATTAAAAGCAAATAAAAGAAAAATACAAAGAAGAATAATTATAAACAAATTAAAAACAAGAATATATAAAGAATAAAAGATAATAAAACAAATATATAGAAAAATATTTTTTTATTAATCTATATATGAATATAGATAAGAGGTTAATTTCTAACTTTTGAATGCTGGGTAACTAGGTCCGTATATTATAAATAAAAATAAGTTATGCCAATAAAAATAACCAATTATTAACATAACCTCCATTGCTTCCTCGAATCTCATTCCATCGGTTAACAAGCTTATATGTGGCATGCTTTACAATTCTTTAGGTTTTGATACAATATCTTTTGTGTAAGTATATTTTAGAGGTTTTTCACAAAATCTCTAAAATATACCAAAAAAAAAATATTCCACCCCCCCCCCCCAGTTTCACAAACCTATACAGACAGTAGTCGCCACACACTAACTTCCTACCAGACTAAACAAATTTCTACAATGGCAATAAATGACCCGATAAAAATACCATGCCCTTTCTTCTTCCCTTTTTCCTTATTCCATACCACACATCCAATCTTCCTTCCCTTTTCTTTCGCCTCACATCTTATCACTCAGTACGCCCTCCCCTCATATTGACCCGACCAAAAATTACCTTTTCAGCATAAAAGTAGACTGTAGATCCCAGTTGTCTTTGGAATAAATTTGACAAAACTTCGTTACATACCGAGGCGAAATATTATTTAATTTAGTTATTTTGTTGTTTTATCCGCATTTTCCTCCATTTTCAACCACATTTTGTCGGGTTTACTCAATCCCTCACTTCTCTCTCTCTCTCATATATATATATATATATATATATATATATACTAAAATCGGACTTTACATTCATGACAACCTGATAATTGGAGACCATAATTGTTAAACTGTCTTCGGTTTAAAGTAACCCAACAAATTTTGTCATGCCGTAAAACTAACTAAACAACAACAACAACAACAATAATAATTACAATGCCACTGCTGTTGATGATGGTGATGATGATTGTCATTAGAACGATATCAATAAGACCGTAATAAAATAGAAATAAACGTCAACTCAAAAGAAAAGAGAAGGCGAAAAAAAACCCGCACTTCTTCCGTCTGATAAGCCAATTTCACATCACCAGTGTCCTCTCCCCGCTTGCATATGTGATAAATCGTTGTCTTTAGTGCGTCATCGTTTGCCAGGCATTCGTTGCTGGGGCAACGCACGCACTCTTGGCCGAACGCCTCTTTGCGTCATGTGACCTGGTGTGTTTTCGCAGCGCCATCTGTCCGCACCGATGGAAGGCTTTATCGGTTTATCAAAAAGCTGTGCTGTTAGAGCGACATTGTAAACTGAAACAACCAACAGCGCAAGGAGGTCAACGAATGGACGCATTTATCTTTTTTCCTGTGACGTAGAGAAAGCGTGAAAATCTATTTTAATTTCGTTTTTCATTTGTTTTCATCATCATCATGTCGCGCAGTTTGCACGGATATTCATGATGATCTCTCGCCAGCCTTCCCTATCATTCATTGACTCCGGCAGCTCCTATGCGCAGCAGCCAGTATCCCTACATAGTTGGTCAATGTAGGTCCTGGCTGGGCGGCCCACATTAGCGCGCCCATGCGCTGGCTTCCACAGTAGTACGTCGCTTACGATCTCGTCCTTGCTTCTCCAGCAGTGCATGTCTAGTCCGTCTCACTCGTATGGTTTGTGAGATGGGGGCAGGTGGCCATATAGTTGCTCTTTTGTGGGGTGCTGTTTCCACGACCTATCCAGGACCGTCCGTAGCATTCTCGCACAGCTCCCATCTAGCTTATTCTCAAGACGTTTCGTTAGGGTCCAAGTGGTACAGCCATACAGAAGTACCGACACAACCACAGCCTGGAAAAATCGCCTCTTTAGCTTGTTGGGGAGATCGGATTTCCATATGACTGATAGTTTGTTGGTGGCCAACCATGCCTTTCCTATTCGAGTGTTAACATCGCTTTCTGTGGATGAGATATTACTCCCTAGGTATGTGGATTTTTCTACTGACTTAAGAGGCTTGCCGTCAAGTGTGGAGATGTCCCCTTGCTTTTTGAAGCTCATGAACTCAGTTTTATCAGAGTTTTGTTTTACTTCATTCTAATTTTTCTTCGTTTCTACTGTTTTATGTTTTTTTGTTCTTATTTCAACTTTTGAAGTAATGTCAATTATTATTTCACTCCTGGTGAGTTTTTCATACCAGTGTTAGCTAATGGTGTTTCTCTTGACTCTGAGTAACAACACGTCTCCTCCAGGACTCTTCTGAGTATTCTAGCCAATCTTAACAATGCTGCAGTCTAGATGGTCTCAATTCTTCCACTGATTTCCAGTTCCTCTAGTTTTGTTTTCTAAATTTTGAAGAACCGTTCCAAGTGCACCAACTACAATTGGTATCAATTCCACCCTCATATTCCACATTTTTTCAATCATAAAATTCATTAGATGGTAAGTTCTTTTTTATTGTTAATTAACACTAGGGTTAGTCTGAGACTAGGTGATCCGTCTGTATCTCAAATTCTCAGAAGATTTTATGCTTCATCATCATCATTGTGAAAATTTATTTCTAATTTCGTTTTTCATTTGTTTTACTTTTTTTCTTCGTTTCTGCTGTTTTATGTTTTTGTCCTTATTTCAACTTTTGAAGTAATGTAAATTATTATTTCACTCCTTGTGAGTTTTTCATACCACCGTTAGCTGACGGTATTTCACTGGAGTCTAAGCAACAAGGTCTCCTCATATCTCCAGGACTCTTCTGAATATTCTAGCTGATTTCCACAATGCTGTTGTCTGGATGGTCTCAATTCTTCCCCAGCTTTTCAATTCTTTTAGTCTGTTTCCTAAAATTTTGGGGATCATTCCAAGTGCATCATATTATTATTATTAGTTTTCACACCACCGTTTGCTAATGATCTTTCACTGGAGTCTGAGTAACAACAAGTCTCCTAAGGTCTCCAGGACTCTTATGAGTATTCTAACCGATTTCAACAATACTGTTGTCTGTATAGTCTCAATTTTTCCTTTGATTTCCAGTTCCTCTAGTCTTTTTTCTAAGTTTTATATGACCGTTCCAAATGCACTAAGCTACAATTGGTATCACTTTCACCCTCATATTTTACATTATTATTATTAATTATTATTATTATTATATCACTTCTTGCGGGCCTCCAGAGCTATTCTGGGTATTCTAGTCGATCATAACAATGCCATTGTTAGGATGTTTTCGATTTCCCCCCTGATTTCCAATTCTTTCAGACTTTTTAAAAAAACCTTGGAGACTGTTCCAAGGACACCAATTACAACTTGTTACGAGGATAACATGAATGTTGTAACATGCTGCTGCATGTATCAAGGTATCGTAACAAGATATTGCTCAATATTGTTACAGATGGGTGTTCCGGTTTGGTTTGGTTTAGTTTCTTTGTTTAATGGCATATCAATCTTCGTGGGTTATTTTTATGCCAAAGCCATCATTCTAGAAGAACAATAATGGTACTATTTAACCCATAGCAGGAAGATAAGATGGTGTAGAATTTAATGTTATTATTATATTTGGTTGGAAGGGTAGATGGCCTTCCAACGTGGGTACATAAAAGTACCAGATAGTTTCAGACAAAGAAGCAGTGAAGTGTAACAAACACACTTTCATACATGAACTCGTGGAGAAACATTCATACAGGAATACGTATACAAATGACAAAGTAGATATATAAGTAACACATACGAATAGAAGGTATACAAAGGTGTATGAAGAACAGATATATAAATGTACTATAAAGAAGGTAGGACGTAGATTTTCATCCTAAAGGAGTTATGGAGAGTCCATGAAGTAATGTCACTTACTTAGGCTGTGTTGGGGGGGGGCAATCCCTCTACATGAAAGGGTGTAGATGCAGACGTCTAACCCATGTGTACTAGTTGCTGTCCCGAAGACGCTTCCCTGATTAAATAATCAGGGTCCTTAGCGGTCAAAATCTGAAAACAAGGGAAGAAAACCCTTCCAGACCAAACAGGGGCAGACAATCGCTTTCTGTTGTAAAATAACTAGCACCCCTTCGGTACTCTACCAGATGGACTGGCTCACAGCCATAAAATAGCCTGCGATTAAAGTGGATTAACTAGCTGAATAATATTTGCTCCGTTGGCTATACCGAACTGACCCTCCTCTATTTTGTGTTGTTAATAGTTTGTACTTATTTGTTCTGTGTTTATATGTATCCGTTTGCCACCGGATACTGGTGGTTAATAAATGTATTTAGCACAATATTCTTCTGTGTATCTTTCCACCTCGCAATACAACACTTTCCTAAGGGCATTAGTCCGGAAGTGAATGCAATAGCGTGACCGGTGTTGGAACTCGCTTATTACGATGTCGCACTCCAGCATGTTAGCTACTATGACACAGGGACTCCTTTGAGTACAAATAGTACAATGTGTGCATGATTCAAAGGAATAAACGTTAGTTACCACGCGCCGAGGACTCCCTCACATTTTTCCGGGTACTGTAATAAAAAGTTTAATGCTGGAATGAATTATGAATAAAACAATCAAACATAAAAACAAACAACTGGAGTTTGAGTTGAAGCAGAGGTTGTCTTTTTATATTACTAGACATCTATTGAGCTCTCGGTAGATAATTGGGATTAGGGGAAAGACAGTTTGCAAAGTGAATTAAATTAAAGCAAAAAGAAAATCATACGGCTTGAGAGTAAAAAAAACTAACATTAAAAATCATGTAAGATTTCGAATAAAGGAAACGTTTGACCTAATTCAAATAGAAATGGATCATGGAATTTTATTAAGCTACGGGCTCGTCGCTGAATCTTAACATACAAATAAAGTGAGAAGTTAAATGTCACTATCAAAATGACTCTCCCATCTCTTTCCTGCTCACAAGGAGTAACTAACATATATAACGAGGAGGTAATCAAGATATACATAGAGAGGGTTAAAGTAATAGGCAGAATGTGATGAGAGACGGGTCAGTTTTTGACTTAATTGCTAATTACGACTAATTAGAACCAATTAAAATGGAATTTTTTCTAACATAACTCAATCCTAAACAGCAAGGAATATTTTAGTATGAATTTTGTATCTCTAAATTAAACAGGAAAAAGTATTTAGGAAATAAAAATTGATTTGCACAGATTTAGTATAATAATAGATTTTTTGGTTTGCTGGTTGGTTGGATTTTATGGCATGTCATCTCTTGTTGGGTTATTTTATACCGAAGACGTTTTGTTTTATTCATTCTTCATGTGTATTTAATTTTTTTATTTATTTGAACTCAATTTCTTAAAAACGATTTTTAAAACTCATTTCTCTCTATTTAACCCAAAGATGGGACCTAACAGGTACTACCTTTCCGGGCCATAGTAGACCTGGGATTAATATGAATGAAGGTGTACTCCACACTACCCAGAGCTTCAGAATGGGAACTTCCCAATTAGATGCAGTTTAACGTCATACCCAGGAGACATTAGTTTTGGTAATGAGCAACAGCTTACAAAAGATATATTGTGTGAGTATTAATCTTTCTAAAAGCAGAACCCATGGAATTTCCACGAAACGAAACAAAAATCAAGAGGAGCTATTCAAGCCAGAAACGATGGTTTGCAATTTCATTACATATAAATCCTACTGTTGTCTTTACAATAAACGATACAAAAATATACAATAACAATCGATATAACACTGTACAAATTCAATCGAGAAAAAAATTTAAAAGTGGGGTTGTAAAATATCTATATTAATTGGCCTAAAAATATGGGAGGGGGTTAGATATCTTCATTAATTTGCCGACAAAAAGTGACAAAGACATGAGTCGTAAAATATCTAAGTTGGGCCAGAAATTCACCTGATGCTTGCTTGGTAAAACATATCGTAAATTGGAACAAGAGGCCGGGACGACATCAGATCAAAATTACGTCAAATGGGACAAATAAGAATTCTGCAATTAAGCGACATCAGAGAATCGGAATTTACATTTTTGCATTGCATCTGGTTGGATTTGGACGGTCTCATTTTTAACCAGATGGTGTTGGAACAAACATATTAACATTTTTTGTGAGAGGGGAAATAAAACCAGTTCACTATGTAATAGCTGGTGAGTAGGGTTGGGAATCAGGTAGTGAGAACATAGAAGGTGGTAAGTTAGAATATATAAAATCAATTAAGTTCATAAAAGGGCCAAACTTACCCATATATATATATATATATATATATATATATATATATATTATATATATATATATATATATAGAGAGAGAGAGAGAGAGAGAGAAATATATATATACATATATATATATATATATATATATATATATAGGAAGACTAAGATAGATAAATATCAACAGAGCAAGATTGATATATATATATATATATATATATATATATTATATATATATAAGGAGTAAATGATTTGAATAAATCCGACAAAATGTGGTTGAGAATAGAGGAAAATGTGGATATAACAACACAGACAGTTGAATTCAGTTGATATTTCGCCTCATATCATAGAGAGAGAGAGAGAGAGAGAGAGAGAGAGAGAGAGAGAGAGAGAGAGAGAGAGAGAGAGAGAGAGAGAGAAAATGTATGTACTCAAATGATTTGTGTCCAGACGGTTTTCAATGTGCAGGACGGTAAAAATAGCCAATTGTTAGCAACACTTTTTTTATTGACCGGGAGCCGCAGGTTTTTGGCAGCCATATTGTCGCCTGTAAGGAAGTCGGCTTAAAGGGCCAATCATTGTGCAACAATTTTTTCCTTAAAATAGATCCGCCTTTTTTTCCTGTACTTCTTACATGTTAATCATTCCATCTAAAATAAGAATAGTGGGAGATAATAAAAAGTGGTCTAATCAGGAGATTTTTTATAGATCACTTTGGGATGGTACATGAAAAAAATATGCGCTGAATAAACGTTTATCCACTCTTTCTCTCTTCTCCCTCTTTCCCTATCTCTCTCTCTTTATATATATATATATATATATATATATATATATATATATATATATGTGTGTGTGTGTGTGTGTGTGTATGTGTGTGTGTTGTGTGTGTTTGTGTGTGACAATATCTGTGGGTATTTATGAAGTTGCAGCCGTTAAATTTCAATAGAAAATTGATTCCAAGGATTGAATAGTACTCATTATATATATATATATATATGTGTGTGTGTGTGTGTGTGTGTGTGTGTATGTATGTGTGTGTGTGTGTGTGTGTGTGTTAGCAGTAGCAGTTAAGTCTCGTCACACTGATGAGACGTAAACGTCAAAACACGGTGTATGTGGATGATATATATATATATATATATATATATATATATATATATATATATATATATAGGTTAACGGATCAGGCAGACGTAAAGTCTGTCGAGTTTCGCACCTGGTTGAAGTTAATTGCTGTGTCTAGCCATACTGATGGGACATGAAACGTCGAAACACGGTGTCTGTGGATGACTTATTATATGCTCCCGTAACCGGTAGATCTCTTTAGGACCGACTTTCACCACCGGCATAAAGCAATGATCATTTGTTTACAGTTTTGATCTCTCTGGTGACCGTAACGTATGTACACAGATGTATGTATTTAAAACAGTTAAAACACCGCTCCTTAACGGCAGCTGGCGATAGTCTAGAGGTCAATGGATCGGGAAGACGTAAAGTCAGTCGGGTTTCGATCCTGGTTGGAGTTAGTTGCTGTGTCTAGCCACACTGATGAGACGGGAAACGTCGAAACGCGGTGTCTATGGATGACTTTCGTGATTCAGCAAAGGATAAATTCCTTTTGTCCTATTAGCATCATCAGATTTGACTAACTAGGTCAACTGGCCGTATATATATATATATATATATATATATGGAAGCTGAAAAGCTCTTGGCAAGAAGGGAATGACATCCAGTAAAACATATAATTCTATCCATTCCTCTTGTAATTCAATAAAGTCAACAAAAAAAGGGGGGGGGAAGGTAAATCCCTTGGGGACGAAAATCTTTCTACCACTGAGAGAATATGACACAAGGCCAAATTTTAAGAGAAATAAAGTTGGTTTAAATTATAAATTCTTCTGGACTGGTGACATAACCTACGTTAAAGAATTCAGTCAGCCTCTCTATTTACCCACAGCTGGGAGAAGAGTAGATATCTATTGTCGTCGAAAATGGACTCGGGGACCCGAGTCCCAATCCTAGACGAGGCTGTTAGCATTTCACATAGTCGTAATACTCTTGGGAAAGGTATGAATTAAAATATTTTCACAGCAGCTATAGGTATATGGTAGGGCAGACTGGTCACTTTAAGCTTTAAGCTTGCTTTGGTAACCAGTCTAGGAGAAGGAACCTTCTGAATTCAAACCTGTTAAACTCTGCTTAAAAAGTTAATGATAAATAGATTTTTAATCTTCAAGCCTCATCTCAAACATTCAGAGAAATAGTAAATAGATTTTTGTTACGACTCGTGTGACCATTTTAGTTTGATCCTTTCTTGAAGTAGAAAGATGTAATATCGGTTTTAATCCTTGACGTCAAATCTGTCCTCAAAGCTGTTGATCTCAGAGTTTATCCTGTCTTGAATTAGAAAGTTGTATAATCCTTGTCTATTGATCAGTCCTTCCAGCGAGTAATTTTAGGACAATTTTTCAACGCCTTTAATAGTAAATTAAATACATGTTTGGCGTTGTGGATTGGTCGGTTCACCACCGCTGTTTTGGAACAGTCTATAGATATAATTGGTGGTCTTTAGCACACCTTATATCATAAAAATACTCCAACAATCTTATATTAAAGAGGAGGAGAGAAGATGATCTCTCAAACTAGTTTTGACTAATGATAAGAGGGTCCCTTTGTTTTGAATTCAGTTTTCCTTCTCCAAGATAAGTTGCCATACTAAGGTTAAAGGTATTGGTTACCCCCAGCAACAACCTTCTTCCATCAGTTTTGTTCGGATTCTGGGTGTTTTACAGAGGACCCGCCTGAGTGCGATAACCGATAGAGACGGTTGGTGAGAGATTGTCATGGATATCCGTGTTGTCAGCACGACCTGATTGATGATGATGATGATGATGATGGTTTATGAAAAAAAATGACTTGTATCTTATTTGTTTATTAGTTTCATCGTCGTCATGTCGTGCTGATAGCATTGCTTCCCATGACTCTCCCCCTCCCCCTCTCTCTCGCCACCTGTCCTTATCTGTCATCGCTCCAGGCATGTCCTCCTCACGACATCCGGTAAGCGCAAGGAGCTGATCTATATAAGTATATGGTAGTTGGCACACTGCTACAGAATGGAAAAAAAAAGAAAAAAGAGAAAAAAAAACCCAAAACAAACAAAAACAAAAAAACAAACAAAACAAGGTGAACATCCTTTAAGTTTTATAATACACAAAAACTAAATATTAACTTCTTCGGAGCACGTGCATCGTCATCTATCTATTAGTAATGGAGATTAGGTCTCTATTTGTCTGTAACCGAAACTATGTCACTGCTTACGTCACGTTACCCGAAATCATCATAACATAGTATAAACACACTTTACGGTCCTCATTGTTTTTTGTTTTTTTTTAAAACAAGTTTTAATAAATACATTCCCGGTATTATATATCCATATATAGTTTGTTTTATTCTAATACATATTTAAAGTTATCAGAACTAAGTTTCCATTTCAAATTGTTTTATTTTTACTCCTTCTTTAATTTGATAGTTTTAATTATGGTACAAACTCTCTAACATTGAATTTTTAACTCTCACCCCATCAAGCAATATCTTTCAAATATTAATTTTTATACCACCCAGAATGCGTTTTTTTCTCTAGTATTAATAATGGAGATTCGGTCTTAATTTGTCTGTAACCAAAACTACGTCACTGTTTATGTCACATTTTTTCAGTCAGAAGAAGTTAACTAAAAAGCTTACAAATAAATAAATACCAACGATACTGTGTAAAATTTATGTGTGAAATATTCAAAATAACTATTTATTTAATGATTAATAAATGCATGCAACATTTTATTTGAGGAGGACAGAACTAAGTTTTTATTTCAAATTGTTTTATTTTTACTTCTTTAATAAATTTGATGATTTTACTTATATATGATACAAACCCCCTGACATTGAATTTTTAACTCCCCTCCCAGACAATATATTTGAAAAATTATTTTTTACATCACCCGGAGGACGTTTTTTTGTTAGTATTCATAAAGTAAGATATATCTATGGCCTTAACAAATGTGTTGCCAACGCTACAAATTTATACAGCTACAGAGAAACAGCCACTAGAATGCGCATTTGTTTATAATTTGTTTATTATTTTATACTAGCAAATACACGCCACCTCCGGGGGCTTAAGTTTTAATGTAATAAAATATTATACTAAATAAAAATGCAGATAAAAAGATTTAAAACAGACGGGGTATAATCGAAAAATAGAACAGCTGGAACTTACTCTTCCATCACTCCCGTCTTTCATTGCTAAATTTTCATAATTTAACTATTTAGTTAAAATAGGAAGTAAAGATTAACTTAACTTAATATTTTGTCATGGGTCCCAAAAATATCCGAACTGAGACTGTTGTCTATTTTCTAATCGTAATTGGTAGGTTGCTTTGTTTTACGGCATATCAACACATTTCATATAATCTAATCCCGAAACAAGTCATTTCGATACCAGGTTGCTTATAGTACCTGCTGTTGCTTAAGTGCTGACTCATAAAAGTACTGAACCGGCTCATCGCTGCTTAACTTCGGTGATCTAGCGGGAACCGGTGTTTCAGCGTGACTCGACCGTTTGAGCGAGAAAATTGAGTTTCGAGTGGAATGAATTAAACTCGGAAGTCAACTGGATATATATATTATATATATAATATATATATATATATATATATATATACATAGAGAGAGAGAGAGAGAGAAGAGAGAGAGAGAGAGGGGGAGGGAGGGGGAAGAGAAAGAGAAAGAGAAAGAAGAAGAAGAAGAAGAAGAAGAAGAAGAAGCAGCAGCAGCAGCAGCTAGCATTGTGTGTTATATAAGAGTGCGTGTTATACACGAGTATTAGTTGGCGGGTTGTTCTATTTTACTGCATATCAACTCTTTTCGGTTCATTTACTGAACAGGCTCATCGCTGCTTAACTTCATTGATCTAGATGTAAAATCGATCTTGATTAGTGCCAAAGAAGAACGACCTTTGACCATAAACAAATTTGGTCACCAACGAAGTTTCTTGTGAAAAGGTAGGCACATATCTTCTGTAAAAGATTTTTGCCGGGATGCATTTAAAATAGCACTATTAAGTCACAATTACTCTGAAAATATTTCATACTACAGTCACCAAAACATACCAGTCGCTCCAAGCTGGCCTAGACTCATCTCCTATTCACATAAATTGTAATGGATGGGGGATGATTGAAATTTCTATTTACAAGAAAAATGCACTCGTCGTGTAATGGACAGATTGGGCTCTTTAATCTTTCTTAGGGAACTGGTCTAGGAAAATATAGCCACTAAATCCAAACTTGTTAAACTCCGCTGAAAAATTGACCTTCTGTTGCATCCTGCTCATGTGGAGGGATTAGGCAAATACATGTAAGTGTTCAGAATATTACTTTCATAAAACAACAACGATAGCATTCCTTAACCTATCATACCTATATATCTATTTATCTATTTTTATTAACTCAATTCGTTCATATAGTTCTATTTGTATTAATTTTCGAGCTCAATTTGTTAATATCTATCTATCAGGCTCAATTCATTCATTCATATCTCTCTATCTATCAATCAATCTATATATCTATCTATCACGGTCTAACTTTTTTCTGGCGCTTGGTAACTGTCAGTTTCTTGCCTATGTGATTCTCAGACCAAGATGCTCAGACTCAGACCAAGATAGACCTGAGGATTGCATAACCGAAAGCTATCAAGCACCATTGATATTATGTCTATGGTATGGTAACTTAGATATATATGAATTATCAGTGATATTGAGCACTTTATTCAGAAATATTGCCAATTACATTATCATATATATATATATATATATATATATATATATATATATATATATATTTCCGAAGTGTTCCAAAAATAGGATGAACACTTGTTTTTTCAAATTTCTTAATATTGTCGGATTTATATTTCCATATTTACTCCCATATATATATATATATATATATATATATATATATATATATATATTATATAACTTTATTTATCACCGTTTGCTCCTATTTTTCTATTTTTATATATCTATATGCCTATCTTCCACTAATCTTTTTTCAATTCACACACACACACACACACCACACACACACACACACACACAGAGAGAGAGAGAGAGAGAGAGAGAGAGAGAGAGAGAGAGAGAGAGAGAGAGAGAGAGAGAGAGAGAGAGAGCATTGGACAAAAATCCAGAGGTATTGTCGAGAGAATTCACCCATAGAAAACATCCCATAATACAACAAATGGAGAAAAAAGACAAGAAAAAAAAAGGAAAAGAAAGAAAAAGAAGACGGCGAAGAAGAAACAGTAAATGTCATCGTCATGGTGGTGAAGATAGATGACGATGATGATGACGATGAAGAGAAATCAGACGATGATTATCCATGACAAAAAGTAGGAGAGAGTTGCATCGGAACGAGTAGAAGGTGGAGGAGGAAGAGAAGGGGGCATAGGAGGAGTAAAAAAATCTGACCTCCTCTCGTTACTTGCCTACCTCTTTCCATCACCCTCTGCATTTTAGTAGCGCCGCCTGGTGTCTTTCACACGCCTCCCGCATCAAAGAGTTCTATATAGAACAACAATAGATACTACCAATTAGTGAAAGGTAGGGTGGGCATGAGTTAAGTTCTCCTTTTTTTATTTTTTTTTATTTTTTTGCTTCACGTATTTTGGTGAGGAGAGGGGGCTCACAATGGGACAAGTCTATCTCCATGTCTACACCTGCCCTTCCCTCTCTTTCTCCCACCATTCTGAATGCATATTGAAGGTAGTTTTACGCTCACGATTTTTTCTTCCTTTTCATTTCTCCCCCCCCTTATTTATTCATTTATTTATTCATTTATTGCTTTTCACCCCAAGTTGTTTTGTATAAGCTTTAAAAAAAACCTGCTACGAACTTACTTAAATGGCGGTAATGTATTTGTGTGTATTTGTGTGAATAGATGTGGAAATAACAAGACATACTATATATATATATATATATATATATATATATATATATATATATATGTGTGTTGTGTGTGTGTGTGTGTGTGTGTGTGTGTGTGTGCGTGTATGTGTTATATAAGCATATATAAATACAGGTAAATTATTACCCAAAAGTTTGGAGAAATTCGAAAGAAAGCGCGAATCAAATGTAGTACGGCCTTTTGCTGCTACCCTTTGTGAGCAGCACTTTTTATGGGCCATTATACAAACATCCCAATGGGACAACTTCAGGGAATTGTTGGATGTTAGATATTCGGTGAACTGATTAATAATAATAATAATAATAATAATAATAATAATAATCTATATATAATGGAGATTCGATCTGTTTTTGTCTGTAACCGAAACTACGTCACTGCTTACGTCACAGTAAATTCAGAAATTAAGCCGTCTAACTCTTACCTATCCTGTGTAATTCGTTTCTAAGAAACTAGTGAAATGTATTTACAATTAGCTTGAAATGGTGACGGAAGAAAAAAGAAAAACACTGGGACGCACGGATACAATTTTACTGTGTCCTTTTAGATTTTTGTGCATCAGGGACGCAGGGCGCGTACCTAACAGCATCTCTGGATATATCGTCACACGACATCCCCAGCCAGTGAGAATATCGCGCCACAGTCAATCAGTTGTAAAAACAGTCAATGAAATCCCTGGTTATTTTCCATGGGTTCTTCTAAATTAAAGGTTAACCGTTAAATTTGAATATTCTACGCAACATTACAAAATGAATTGGCAACCCCATTCATTATGTGAAAAAGGCATGTATGATCTACTCCTCCATATGACCACACCGGACCCATTCAGTCGAAATTGTCAGTTGCGCTGAAAAAACCCTCTTGTCAACCCACAGGACCTTACGAATGTTGTATAGCCCTTATAAACATCGCTATATATTCTCTCTCTCTCTCTCTCTCTCTCCACTCTTCTCTATATACTACTATATATTTATATATATATATAATATAATATTATATAAGAGAGAGAGAGAAGAGAGGGGGAGACAGACAGACTGAGACAGAGACTTAGATTTAGAGAGAGGATACTCTTACTTGCTTCATTACTCTGCTGGCTACTGCATACTGGTTACTTGTTTCAGTCGCCATTTTCTTGTCTAGTTGACTTTTATCTGTTGGCTCCTCTTCCTTGCTAATACTTCTTGGGCTGGACTAAGCTGGTCATTGTCTTAATTTTTTAAACACAACAAGACTTGGGTTTGCTTGATCAAGCTTTATGTTCTTCTAGCCCCTATATTGATATATTACACCGCGGGGCAATTGAGATGGATCCCATACGTCTACACTCTCTGGGTGCTGTGCTCGCAATCTAACTAGAGTGTGACTAAAATCTATTACGTTTCCAATATTAACTTAAAGTTAGGACCGGGATGAGGTCCTCTGCTAATGACATCACTCACTTTGGCGAGTGATTTTCGTGTTAAAATTTATGAGAATTTCATGAATTGTGAACAGACCTCTGTAGCTAAGAATTTGAATTAGAGGGCTATAACTTTGGGATCGGGGAGTCTTCCGTGGAAAATTACCGATGACTGTTAATAACCCTTGAACCCCTAGAGGCACGATCTGGGTGCCATTGACCGACACGTAATACGATTTAGTCAGAGTTGTTAGATGCGCGAGCCAGCACCCAGAGAGTGTAGACGTATGGGATCCATCTCATTCCCCGCCGTCGTTTGTAACTAATCAATATAGCTAGAAGACATAAAGCTTGATCAAGCAAACCCAAGTCTTTTGTTGTGTTTTTAAAAAATTAAGACAATGACCAGCTTAGTCCAGCCCAAGAAGTATTAGAAGAAGAAGGAGCCAACAGTATAAAAGTCACTTAGACAAGAAAATCGGCGACTGAAACAAGTAACCAGTATGCATACCAGGAGTAATGAAGCAAGTAAGAGTATCCTCTCTCTAATCTAAGTCTCTGTCTCAGTCGTCTGTCTCCCCCTTCTCTCTCTCTCTCTCTCTATATATATATATATATATATATATATATATATTATATATATATATTATATAGAGAGAGAGAGAGGAGAGAAGAGAGAGATAATTATAGCGATGTTTTATAACGGCCTAATATGACAACATTCGTAAGGTTCCTTGTGGGTTGACAAGAGGGTTTTTTCAGGCGCAACTGACCACTTTTCGATGAATGCGGTCCGGCTGTGGTCATATTGGAGGAGTAGATCATACATGCCTTTTCACATAATGAATGGGTTTAGCCCAATTCATTTTGTCAATGTTTGGTTAAATATTCAAATTTAACGGTTTAACTTTAATTTAGAAGAACCCATGGAAATAACCAAGGGATTTCATTGACTGTTTTAACCAACTGATTTGACTGTGGCGCGATATTCTCACTGGCTGGGGATGTCGTGTGACGATATATCCAGAGATGCTGTTTTAGGTTACAGCAGCCCTGCCGTCCCTGATGCACAAAAATCTAAAAGGACACAGTAAAATTGTATCCATGCGTCCCAGGTTGTTTTCTTTTTCTTCCGTCACCATTTCAAGCTATTTGTAAATACATTTCAACTAGTTCTTAGAAACGAATACACAGGTACGGTAAGAGTTAGACGGCTTAATTCTAATTTAACTGTGAACGTAAAGCAGTGACGTAGTTTCGGTTAAGACAAAAACAGATCGAATCTCCATTTAATATAGATTATTTATTATTTATTATTATTATTATTATTATTATTAATCAGTTCACCGAATATCTAACATCCAACAATTCCCTGAAAGTTGTCCATTGGGATGTTTGTATTAATGGCCCTAAAAAGATGCTTGCTCACACAAGGGTAGCCCAGCAAAAGGCCCTACTACATATTGATTCGCGCTTTCTTTCGAATTTCTCCAAACTTTTGCCGCTAATAATTATACCTGTATTTATATATGCTTATATAACACATACACGCACACACACCACACACACACACACACACACACACACCACACACATATATATATATTATATATATATATATATATTATATATATATAGTATGTCTTGTTATTTCCACATCTATTCACACAAATACACACAAAAATTAACATTTACCGCCATTTAACGTAAGTTCGTAGCAGGTTTTTTTTTAAAGCTTTATACAAAACAACTTGGGTTTGAAAAGCAATAAAATGAATAAATAACAGAATAATAACGGGGGGGGGGAGAAATGAAAAGGAAGAAAAAATCAGTTTGAGGTAAACTACCTTCCAAATATGCATTCAGAATGGTGGAGAAACGAGAGGGAAGGGAGGTGTAGACATGGATATTAGACTGTCCAGTGAGCCCCCTTCCTCACCAAATACGTGAAGCAAAAAATAAAAAAAATAAAAAAAAGGAGAACTAACTCATGCTCCACCCACCTTTCACTACATTGGTAGTATCTATTGGTTCTATATTAGAACTCTTTTATGCGGAAGGCGTTGTGAGACACCAGGCGGCGCTTACTAAAAATGCATGAGGTGATGGAAAGAGGTAGGCAAGTAACGAGAGGAGGTCAGTTTTTTTTACTCCTCCTATGCCCCCTTCCTCTCCTCCTCACCTTCTACTCGTTCCGATGCACTCTCTCCTACTTTTTGTCATTGCATAATCATCGTCTTGATTTCTCTTCATCGTCCTCATTCATCGTATCTATCTTCACCACCATGAGATGGACATTTACTGTTTCTTCTTCGCCGTCTTCTTTTTCTTTCTTTCTTTCCTTTTTTTTCTTGGTCTTTTTTTCTCATGTTGTATTATGGGCGATGTTTTCTATGGGTGAATTTCTCTCGACAATACCTCTGGATTTTTGTCCAATGCTCTCTCTCTCTCCTTCTCTCTCATCTCTCTCCTCTCTCTCTCTCTTCTC
>CM042154.1:60798737-60831237 GCA_023376005.1 Doryteuthis pealeii
ATACTTGTTTTTTTTCAAACTTTTCTTAATATTGCGGATTTATTTCCATATTTACTCCCATTATATTATATATATTATATATATATTATAATATTATATATATATACTCCCATTATAATATATATATATTATATATATATATACTATATATATTACATAGTATATAATATATACTTTATTTATCACCGTTTGCTTCTATTTTTCTATTTTATAATCTATATGCCTATCTTCCACTAATCTTTTTCAATTCACACACAACACACACAACACACACACACACACTACACACAGAGACTGAGAAGAGAGAGAGAGAGAGGAGAGAGAGAGAGAGAGAGAGAGAGAGAGAGGAGAGGAGAAGCATTACAAAAATCCAGAGGTATGTCGAGAGAATTCACCCATAGAAAACATCCCATAATACAACAAATGAGAAAAAAGACAAGAAAAAAAAGAAGAAAAGAAAGAAAAAAGAAGACTGCGAAGAAAGAAAAACAGTAAATGTCATCGTCATGGTGGTGAGATAGATGGACGTGAATTGATGACGATGAAGAGAAATCAGACGATTGATTATCCATGACAAAAAGTAGGAGAGATTGCACGGAACGAGATAGAAGGTGGAGGAGGAAGAGAAGGGGCATAGGAGGAGTAAAAAATCTGACCTCCTCTCGTTACTTTGCCTACCTCTTTCCATCACCCTCTGCCATTTAGTAGCGCCGCTGGTGTCTTTTCACACGCCTCACGCATCAAGAGTTCTATATAGAACAACAATAGATACTACCAATTAGTGAAGGTAGGGTGGGCATGGAGTTAAGTTCTCCTTTTATTTTTTTATTTTTTTGCTTCACGTATTTGGTGAGGAGAGGGGGCTCACAATGGGACAAGTCTATCTCCCATGTCTACACCTGCCCTTCCCTCTCTTTCCCCACCATTCTGAATGCATATTGAAGGTAGTTTTTACGCTCACGATTTTTCTTCCTTTTCATTTCCCCCCCCCTTATTTATTCATTTATATCATTTATTGCTTTTCACCCCAAGTTGTTTGTATAAGCTTTAAAAAAAACCTGCTACGAACTTACTTAAATGGCGGTAATGGATTTTGTGTGTATTTGTGTGAATAATGTGGAAATAACAAGACATACTATTATATATATATATATATATATATATATAATGTGTGTGTGTGTGTGTGTGGTGTGTGTGTGTTATGTGTTATATAAGCATATATAAATACAGATAAATTATTACCCAAAAGTTTGGAGAAATTCGAAGAAAGCGCGAATCAAATGTAGTACGGCCTTTTGCTGCTACCCTTTGTGAGCAGCACTTTTTATGGGCCATTATACAAACATCCCAATGGGACAACTTCAGGGAATGCGTTGGATGTTAGATATTCGGTGAACTGATTAATAATAATAATAATAATAATAATAATAATAATAATCTATATATAATGGAGATTCGATCTGTTTTTGTCTGTAACCGAAACTACGTCACTGCTTACGTCACAGTAAATTCAGAAATTAAGCCGTCTAACTCTTACCTATCCTGTGTAATTCGTTTCTAAGAAACTAGTGAAATGTATTTACAATTAGCTTGAAATGGTGACGGAAGAAAAAAGAAAAACACTGGGACGCACGGATACAATTTTACTGTGTCCTTTTAGATTTTTGTGCATCAGGGACGCAGGGCGCGTACCTAACAGCATCTCTGGATATATCGTCACACGACATCCCCAGCCAGTGAGAATATCGCGCCACAGTCAATCAGTTGGTAAAAACAGTCAATGAAAATCCCTGGTTATTTTCCATGGGTTCTTCTAAATTAAAGGTTAACCGTTAAATTTGAATATTCTACGCAACATTACAAAATGAATTGGCAACCCCATTCATTATGTGAAAAAGGCATGTATGATCTACTCCTCCATATGACCACACCGGACCCATTCAGTCTAAATTGTCAGTTGCGCTGAAAAAACCCTCTTGTCAACCCACAGGACCTTACGAATGTTGATAGCCCTTTATAAACATCGCTATATTATCTCTCTCTCTCTCTCTCTCTCTCTCTCTCTATATATATATATATATATATATATAATTATATAGAGAGAGAGAGAGAGAGAGAGGGGAGACAGACAGACTGAGACAGAGACTTAGATTAGAGAGAGGATACTCTTACTTGCTTCATTACTCTGCTGGCTACTGCATACTGGTTACTTGTTTCAGTCGCCATTTTCTTGTCTAGTTGACTTTTATCTGTTGGCTCCTTCTTCCTTGCTAATACTTCTTGGGCTGGACTAAGCTGGTCATTGTCTTAATTTTTAAAACACAACAAGACTTGGGTTTGCTTGATCAAGCTTTATGTTCTTCTAGCCTATATTGATTAGTTACACCGCGGGGAATGAGATGGATCCCATACGTCTACACTCTCTGGGTGCTGGCTCGCATCTAACTAACTCTGACTAAAATCTATTACGTGTCGGTCATGGCACCCAGATCGTGCCTCTAGGGGTCAAGGGTTATTAACAGTCATCGGTAATTTTCCACGGAGACTCCCCGATCCCAAAGTTAATAGCCCTTAATTCAAATTCTTAGCTACAGGTCTGTTCACAATTCATGAATTCTCATAAATTTTAACACGAAATCACTCGCCAAGTGAGTGATGTCATTACAGAGGCACCTCATCCCGGGACCCTACTTTAGTTAATATTGAAACGTTAAAATATTATGAGAATGATATTGATAAAGATCTAACGTTCTAAGTTTAAGCAATTGTCGAAAAATTGGAGAAAATTTTTAAATGAAAATTATTTTTACAAGTGGAAACCGTGGATATACCACGGCATAATAATTTGACTATTACAACGTTTAGTATGTTTAATTAAGAGCTATTACAAAATAGTTCTATGTGTAAAAGTATAATAATCTCTGGCGAAATTATTTCTTACTTTTTCTCTTCTTATTCATTCTTTTTGTCTAAATTTTTTCTTACTTTCTTTTCTGTCTTTTTTCTATTACATTGAAACAGACGATAAGTGCTATCGATTCCTATCTCTCAAATCTTTTTCTTTCTTTCGTTTTTACTTTCTTTTTCCCTCTGACGTGTAGCACCAACCAACCAACCAAACAACCAATATTATATATCTCTTTAAATTTTATCTGAAAATTTACCCAAATTTGTACTTAATTTCAAATTAACATCATGGTAGAAGGAACAAATAAGACCTGACAGGGATTGGGGTGGAAACCCTTTCAAATAGTAAATGACCATCTAGCTCCCGTGAAGCACAAAAAACGTTCCTTACATGAAATCTAGGTATGGGCATTCACTACAGCTGTCATGAAGCTCTCACTGGATTTGGGAGGGTGGTTCTGGTCTTGTGGACCCGATTATCTGAAATCCACCCACACGCTGTACCTTCTAATCGAAAGGGAGCGTTGTTATCCCCTGGAGTGAACTTAAAACGATAGCAGGTGAATACCGTATAATGGAGACAGGTGAGAAGAGTTAAATCACTCCCATGGTAGTGTAGACTTGAAATTAAGTTTTAAACCATGCAAGGATATATATATATAGTCTTTTTTTAGTATTGGAAAATTGAAAATAAAGTGCTCGATTACGTGTGTAAAAGCTGTATTTATTTATTATAGTGTGCACTACATTTAAGGTGCAATTGTTATCATTGGTTTCCACGCAGCATGTTAGCCACTTTTCTTCAAGACAACGCGCCTGTTAAGAAGTGCAGTGAATGTCAATTCATTTATATATGTGTGTATTTTTTATTTGAGATATACGAGGATTCGCCCCACAAACAAAAAATACACACATATATAAATGAATTGACATTCACTGCATTTCTTAACAGGTGCGTTGTCTTGAAGAAAAGTGGCTAACATGCTGCTTGGAAACCAATTGTAACAATTACACCTTAAATTGTATTGTACACTATATATATATATATATATATATATATATTATAATCGAGATTTTGAGATTTTCTGTCTGTAACCGAAACTATATTACTACTCAACTTACAATTACGTCACATTCTCCATGATTTGATTTTATCTAAACCTAAATTATTGATAAAATTGTTTTACATTATTAATACTGTTGGCCTCATCTACGTGCTAATAACATGCAATTTTATTTATATATACAACAAAATAGCGGTTTATAGTGTGAACGGGAAGGCTAATTTGAATATTGATATTAAAAATTTGATTTTAATAAATATGTGCTAAGTATTATTGATCTATTATTGTTTGGATTCATGTTAATGAATATGAGCAAAAATCTTGTGGCTAAATCTTAAGAGAAATCCATTAACAAGAAGAAATAACTGTAATTTTATTATTTATTTCTTATTTTAAGTAAATAGTTAAATTAGGAAAATGAATTACAGAAATGAAGAAGGAGTAAGTTTCACTTGTTCTATTTTTAGATTAAACACCCCTCT
Source organism: Doryteuthis pealeii (assembly GCA_023376005.1). Classification (NCBI taxonomy): domain Eukaryota; kingdom Metazoa; phylum Mollusca; class Cephalopoda; order Myopsida; family Loliginidae; genus Doryteuthis; species Doryteuthis pealeii. Next base: position 60,803,191 of record CM042154.1, read on the forward strand.
GTTTCAGATCTTTTTATCTGCATTCATATTTAGTGTCATTAGCCTTTCTAATTTAATATAATATTCTATCATAGTAACACTTAAATACATAAATCCGGAGAGTGCATATATTTGCTAGAATATATATATATATATATATATATATATATATATATATATATATATATATATATAGTATAAATTGCTGTTTTAACTTAGTTAAACGTAGGGTAGAGTCCTGATGAAATTATTATGATTCAAACCATGGTAGACCCTAAATTTTACCTCTACTATATATATATAATATATATATATATATATATATATATATATATATTATATTATATATATATATATATATATATATATATATATATTGTTTGGATTATTCGGACTATTGTCCTCATCTTTATATATATATATATATATATATATATATAATATATAAAGATGAGGACAATAGTCCGAATAATCCAAACAATTCAAATTAGCAAGCCTCATCTAAAAAATTCATATATATACAGTTTAGCTCAGTCGGTAGGGTGTCCGGCTGGGAACCTCAAGGTTCGGGCCGCTTACCAACTCAGCGAATGTGTAGCACAGGGATTTGTGCGGTAAAGTGAGGAGCTGATGGTATGTGTAGTGCTCCACCTCAGAAACTAGTGATGAGGTTCCAATTATGGAGCTCTGGGAAGTGTGGAGTACCCCTTCATTGTCATTACTCCAAAGCTCACATTGTGGTAGTACTTGTTAGGCCCACCAAGTACGACCACCCCAGGTCCCATCTATTGATTAAATAGAAAAACAAAAGGATTACAAAAATAAATTAGAAATAATTTGAATACCCAGTAATAATGAATAAAACAAACATGACTTCGGCATAAATTGTTTTAAAATCTCAATAACGTGTTTGTTTTAGTACGTATTTTTAATTCAGACAAAGCGTCCGTTTTCGTAAATTTTTTGGCAGAATTTAATGTTTACACTGTATCAATAATTAATTACATATGTAATATCATTTTGCTTTTTTACTTCTTTTTGATTAAACAAAAAATTTTACCTTATATAATTAATTGATTTTAATTTGTTTTTAAAGTGAAAATTGGCGCTTGAATTGTTGATATCTAATAAGAATACACATGAGTATCATTTGCCTTTCTACGACCATATGCTTAGAAGTTCAAAACCTGTACCGACGAGTGGGGTGGGAGGTTTTTATTTTATTTTAGAATTCGTCTTTTTTATTACAGTTAGGAACGGTCTTAATGCTACTTCAAAGCTCGAATTGTGCCGACGGGAGATGGGGTGGGTGGATCAGCTTAACGTTAGTTTTTGTTTTTTAGAAATGAACATTTTTTTCATACATCGACCGGGTCTTCTGTGTGGGAAGTTCTAAACTAAACTCATGTCAACGTGAGTAGAGTGGGGTGTAGGGTGTGTATACTGTATTTTTTAATTTTTTTGTTGATTATTGAATTATATCGCTTAATTATTAAAAATCAAAACCCAAATTTTGTGTGTTTCTTAGTTATAAGCATATCAAGTAGTGTGCTGAATGACCTCTTCGTTTATATATATATATATATATATATATAGAGAGAGAGAGAGAGAGAGAGAGAGAGAGAGAGAGAGAGAGAGAGAGAGAGAGAGAGAGAGAGAGAGAGAGAGAGAGAATTGAAAAAGTGAACGATAGATAAATCATGGGTGTTGTGAAAAGAAAGACGAGAGAGATAAATATATAAATAAACTGATAGTAAGACCAAATCAGTGAGAAGGATCCACAAAACAAGAAGAACAACTGATGGAGAATGGAGGAAGAAAGGAAGAAATTATAAAGAAAAAAACCCAGAAATATTGAAAGAGATCAAAGATAATGAAGGAATTAAATGAAGGAATGTGAATAAAAATCTTGCAAATGAATATTGATTGACGGATTGATTTTAATGACATGTCAACTCCAGTTACCGGTAAATTTCAGTCGGTAGAGCACCCGCCTAAGAATCGTAAGGTACCGGGTTCGATACCGGTCCCCGCCAACAGCGTATGAATAACTCAGATTGGGTAATCTGATCTGTGCGATAAAGTGGGGAGCTGACGGTAGGCGAGGTGCTCCACTTCAGCAAAAACAATCTCCCTGGTCTAGCGCTTGTGAAAAGGGGATAGACTTTCTCGCTGTGCGGCTGATACCGACAATAGGCCACTCCGCCAACTTAGGCAACCAGTCTAAGAGACGGAAAACTTTGAATTAAAACCTGTTAAAACTCCGCTTAAGAAATCGACCTTGTGTCACATCCTGTTAGTGTGAAGGGGCTGGGCTGGTAAATATGTATACCTGCCACATCAAGGCGCTGAAGCATTTCCATAAGCGATGCCTACTCAACATCTATTGGCATGACAAACGAACCAAGACCAGTATCATGAAGGAGGCCTATTTTCTAAGTGCCAAAGCTCAAATAATTAATCACATGCTTCGCTAGACTGGCTATGTCATCAGGATGCCAGATGATCGCCTCTCGAAGCAGGTGCTCTACGCTCAATTGACCCGAAGAAAACGATTAATTTGCTTGGCCTACGGGGAAAAAAATCAACACTTACTCCTGGGAAGAATTTGGCTGACATGATCCTACATGGAGTGGTTCAGTTGCTTCTGGAGTTTGGTATCTGGAAACCAGAAGAACAGCAAGACTAGAGGAGGTAGAGCATGCTCTTAGGGACGTGCAGGAGGGGAGGCACTCGTTAACTAATTATTCTCTACTCATGACAACATCTGTCTTTTCTGCCACTGTATCTATGTGAGTCATGCACCCCCTCCACACACACACACACACACACACACACACACACACACACACACACACACACACACACAGACACAGACACACACACACACACACACACACACACACACATATATATATATATATATAGTTAAGATATAATGAAACAATTTTTTCAAAAAAATTCTCTCAATGGAAAAAAAAACTTTTAAAGATATCTTTACTGGACTATTTTGATATATATATATATATATATATATATATATATATATATGAACGTATTAGGAAGATAATAGGAAATCGAAAACTTAAAAATACAAACAAACTATAATTAAACGAATATCTTACTTTTGTAAAATTCTGTTGACAAATGATTGGACATTTTACTGTAGCCAATTCTGTCTATATATATATATATATATATATATATATATATATATATATATATATATATATATATATATTGGTTAAGAGGTTAATTTAGAAGGCTATCACAATGCAGTTTGGAATAAATAAAAAATAATAATACGGTAACAATGGTGTTGTGTGTTGACCTGTATTTTTATTATTTCTTGAATTTTCGAGGTAATACCTCTTTATCAAAAAAATTGAACTGAAGCAGTCCAGCTATGGCATTTCTTCCCAAAATTTTGGGAAGAAATGCCATAGTTTAGTTTAGATATGAATTTAAATTTATTTCGGAACGGAGACGGAAAAATCATATCAATAAGACCAAATATCAAATTATTAAAAATCAGACTGGAAACGGCAAAAATGTCGAAATAAATATAAATATATATCTGAGCTAAGGTATTAACACACACACACACACACACACACACACACACATATATATATATATATATATATATATATATATATATACTAGCAAATATATGCACCCTCCGGATGCAAGTATTTAAGTTTTAATGTAATAAAATATTGTATTAAATTAAAAAGGCTAATGAAACTAAATAAGAATACAGATAAAAAGATTTGAAACAGAGGGAGTATAATAAAAGATTTGAAACAGAGGGAGTATAATAAAAATGGAACAACTGAAATTTTCTGACAGTTATTTTATCTTGTTGATGGATTTCATTTAAAATTCATTGAAGAGATTTTTGCTTATATTCATTAAAATAAAACCAAACAGTTAGAAATCAATAATACTGAGCACATATTTATTAAATTCGATTTTTTAATATTAATATGCAAATTAGCCTTCCCGTTCACATTGTAAAGCGCTATTTTGTTGTATATATAAATATAATTGCATATTGTTAGTATGTAGACATAGTTAACAGTATTAATAATATATGACAATTTTATTAATAATTGAGGTTAAATAAAAATAAAATCATGGAGAATGCGATGTCAATAACTAAGAGAATTGTGACTTGAGTAGGAATATAGTTTCGGTTACAGACAGAAAAACACACAATCTCCATTATAATAAGATATATATATATATATATATATATATATATATTAATACATTGCATTTCATTATTTTATATTAGTCTGGGGAGTAATTAGTTTTCAGGCAGTTTAGCTATGTGAGCTCTATCTCTGATATTGAGCACTCTTTATTTATAAATATAGCAAGTTGATGACATGGCTCACCAGCCACCTGTTCACCTACCAATCATCCTCACACCTCATGTTCTATACCAGTGTGGAGAACCATACTCTAATATTGAGGGACTCTCTTCTCGTAATTAAAAAAGACTACTTAGAAAACCCCTCCTTCTCCCTCCTATAAAAAGCCTTTATTATAAGAGTAAATAAAAATGAATTAGAAAATTAAAAAGAAATATAATAGGACCCCCCATATATATATATATATATATATATATATATATATAATATATATATGAGGGGAGTCAAAAAGTAATGTCATTATTTTTAATTCCATGTGAAGTACTTTTTATAAAACTAGGGCTTACATTGAGACCCTAACGAGGCCCACAGCAATAATCCGACAAGCAAGACCCAACTTGCCAATCGACAATATAGATGATAACCATTACACCATGCACCTCCGATCTGGTTAGTATGAAGGATGTGGAAGAATCACCAATCCTAAAGATTTTATATATTTTCTTGGATTTCTTGGCTGCAATGATTAAACATGAATGTGACTACATGTTTTAATGAAATAAATTGATCATCATCATCATCATCATCATCATCATCATCATCATCAAGCAAGGATTACTTTGACTCTCTCTCTCTCTCTCTCTCTCTCTCTCTCTCTCTCTCTCTCTCTCTCTATCGGCCACCGACTGAATTTAGTCCTCTTGAAGATATCTAGTACCCGCGTATATCTGATGAATGTACGAGGGTGAGTCAAAAAGTAATGCCATTTTCTATTTCATGTAAAGTTTTTTTTTTAACTAAGACCTACACTGAGACCCTAACGAGGCTCAGAGCAAGAATCCGACAAGCAAGACCCAACTTGCCAATGTCCTCCTTCTGCATGACAATGCTCGACCACAAGGGAGAAAATCGCTTCATTCGAGTGAAAAACTCTAGCGCATCCTCCATACTCACCAGATTTAGCGCCTTCACACAATCATCTCTTCGGTCCCATGAAAGAGGGTTTGAGAGGCAAACATTATTTCAGTGACGAGGAAGTGAAATATGTACTTGTCTATAGGTCGAATAATGTTCACATATCTGTACCTGTTTATGTACATTATGTACTCGTCTGTAGGTCGAATATTCAATATTTTGACGATGTCTTATAAATGAAATAGTAAGTCTTTCCTCCATCGACTAAACACTTCCTCTCCCTTGAGGATCGGTCCAAGAAAAGAAATGTAAAAACAGAAATAAACGTGAGAATTTTTGTGTAAAGGCATCTAAGTCCGTCGTTCGTTCGTTTGTTCGTTCGTTCTTTATTCGTTCCTTCCTTCCTTCCAAGAATTAACAAGCGAAAATCATTTTTCTTGTAACTTTCCACTTTATACCTTTTTGATTATCGAGAGACACGGACATATTTTCCAAATTTGATAGACGACCATTAATTAGCTGAGAGGATGTTTCTCAGTTACTTTTTAAAACTAACACATTTACTCCGTTGCATAAGTCCAATGATATAGGTTTTTCGAAGCTAACCACGCAAACTTAAATCTATTTGACAACTGAATACAAAACGGACGGAGGTTGTACTAATGACTATTTGTTGGCGAAACAGCTCGAGAAGATTTACACTTAAATGATACTTTGTAAAAAGAGTAAATAATTTATGTGGACTATATAAGATTTCACGAGTAGGGCTTGAATTACAATGTCAGGTGGATATTTAACCTATTCAGTTTTTAGAGTTGTTAAATCTGTTAACTCAGTCGATAGAGCGTCTGCCTAGAAATCACAAGGTTCCGGGTTCGATACCGGCCTTCGCCAACTTAGCGCCCCACCTCAGACACTAAAATAATCTCCTTGGTCTAGCGCAAGTAAAAAGGGGATAGACTCCCTCGCTGTCTGGCTGATACCGACTTTGTGACCGAAAAATACATTCCTATGTATTTAATAGTTTAAAAACACCAGTCCCCGCATCAGCTGTCAGTGGGCGAGGGGATAAGATATCGGACTACCATGCAGTCAGTCTGAGTTCGACCCTACACAAGGGCAGTTGTGTCTAGCCACACTGAAGGGCATGATATGCCGAAACACGTGTCTGTGGATGACTTTATTAATATATATATATATATATGTGTGTGTGTGTGTCGATTGATCATAAAGAATATATATATATATATATATGTCGATTGATCATAAAAACTTGATATATATATATATATATATATATATATATATATATATATATATATATATATAGAGAGAGAGAGAGAGAGAGAGAGAGAGAAGAGACATGCTGAAATAGATAGACAGATTAATAGATAGGTAAGGAAGAAACAGGTTGATATATATATATATATATATATATATATATATATATATATATATATATATAGAGAGAGAGAGAGAGAGATAATATAATTGTACGAAATTGTTTTTGTACTAAAGATTTGGATTGGTGACTAAAGAATGGTATAAATAAAATATTGTTTGGAACTGCATAACCATTATTAAAAGAGTTGATTTAACATAAGATCACATTTATTCATTTATTCAATCAGTCGCATGTCTCTTGGACCCACCGTCACAGAAATACAATGATAGATACCGAGATAGACAGACAGATATATAATCCTGAGATGTAAGCTGTGATGGCGTCTCTCAGCCTCGTTTTCATTTCCCTTCATTCAAATGGTTTGCTCTTTCTCCATTTTTCTTCGAATATCGATTTAATTGTTATTTCACCTTTTCTTTTTATATATAATTGTTCTTTATTTATAAAAAAAAGAAAAACAAAAAAGAAAAACAAATAAGGACTTATTGAGATTGTAGCTGTTTTCATTAACATGATTCGTTTGTTGCCTTATTATTAAATCCCCCCTTTCCCCTCTGTTCCCCCTTCCCCCCCCACACTTCCTATCTTTTTTTCCGTTGCTACTGATAGTACCGTTGTTTATTCACCCAAACAACGCGAGTTTTCTTATTCTGCAAGTCTCGTGGTTCGAAATTGTGAGTCATTGGTGGTTTTTTTTTCACCTTTTTTTCCTTTTTTTTAACGCGCATTTATAAGTATATGCGTGCATCATGCTAGCGTGCTTATTCGCACAACTAAGATATAGATGTTAATTTCATATATATATATATATATATATATATATATATATATATATATATATATATATATATATATAGACAGATAGATAGACAGATAGATAGATAGATAGATATAGATAGATAGATCGATTGATTGATAAATATCATTGTATATATATATATATGTATATATATACACACTCTATATCTATCATTGTACACACATATATATATATATGTATGTATATATATGTATGTGTGTACATATATATATATATACATATATTATTATTATTATTATTATTATTATTATTATTATTATTATTATTATCAATATTAACAGAATATTTTCTAGTTGGCCTTGAAATATGAAGTGATTCATTGCATATAGATATCCGGTACTTTCGTGCTGAGGTTAATTTGTTGATTGATCAATTGATTTTAACGGCATGTCAACCCGTCTGGTGTTATTTTATGGTGAAAGATTAGGGAATTACGTACATTTTATGTTCTTATTTACATTTCTTGTGTTGTGGTCCAATTGGCCAATTGTTAGAAAACTCAAAAATAAATCAAATTTCGACCTCCCCCCCCAAAAAAAAAACCCACACCAATTAACCCCTGCAAACCATATGATTGAGACAAAAAACGAAGTAGATGTTGAATTTTCAACCAAGGCTGGCAACTATAATATAAATAATGAAATAGTCTCATTATTTTCTCTTTCTCTGTTCGTAAAGTGGTGTCACTCTTAAAGCAACAGAACACCTACGGCAAATGCATAGCATATATATATATATATATATATATATATATATATATATATATATATATATATATATATATCAAAGCCTGAAGAAGATGCCAGAAGATCTGAAACACGTGTTGCATATATAAAACAAAAAGAATTAAAAAAATTTTTCTGAGAACAAAATACATTTTGCGGACCTTCCTTTTTTTTTTTTTTTTTTATAAAATATTGAATTTTCTCCCGTTGGAACCAGAACAACATTTTTTATATATATATGTATATAATGTTAGTCAAAAAGTAATGCCATTTTGTTTAGAACAGGTATAATTACCAACACAGGAACATGTATCATACATCAAAATGAAGCTGGTCCTCTGAGGATCACATCCCTACAATGTTCCACCTTCAAATGAGAGCATGCATACCTGCCTCGTAAAATTCTGTTGACTGTTCTTTAAACCACTTCTTCACTACAGATTTCATTTTCCTCGTCACTGGAATAATGTTTGCCTCTCAAACCCTCTTTCATGGGGCCGAAGAGATGATAGTCTGAAGGCGCTAAATCTGGTGAGTATGGAGGATTCGGTGAAGTTGTCCACCCGAATGAGGCGATTTTCTCCCTTCACCTGATGCTTGTGTGTGGTCGAGCATTTCCAGGAGGACATTGTCGATTGGCAAGTTGGGTCTTACTCGTCGGATTCTTACTCTGAGTCTCATTAGGGTGTCAATGTAGGCCTTAGTTTCATAAAATAAAATTCACATAAAATAAAGAAAATGGCATTACTTTTTGACTCACCCTCGTACAAATTGTTAAAAAACTGCAACAGAAGTAAAAATTTATTTATTCCTTTTATCTTATTTTTATCTATCAATTTATATGTTTTTTTACAATTTTCTATTAATTTACATATATAATCTAATTTAAAGAAATCAATGAAGTTTTTACACAGATAAACAAAACATTTTTACAATAAGGCAATCTCTGTATGTGTATATTAACTCGGGAAATTGATGAAAGAAAATATCTGCCATAAAGTAGTACTACGATATTCCAAATAAAAAAAGAAGAAAAAGAAAAAAAAAAATCCTCACGACGAACAATCTAACACCATTAAAACACCGAATCAAAATAAAATGATAATTAAACTCAGTAAAACTGTTGGGAGTGGCCTCATCATTATTTGTAGTTGACGTTTGATAAATCTAAATAAAGTCCATAAACATTTTCTTCAAAGTTATGGTTAAATTAAGATTAAAATGATTTAAATTTTTTAGTTCATTTACCCTGTACGACAGGACCTATAGGATTGCCCTGTAGCGATTGTCTGCCCCTGTTTGGATTGATGTGGAGGTCTAGAAGAGTTATCCTCCCTTGCTGCAGGTTTCTGCCCATAGTGGGCCGGAGTATTTAGGCATCAAGCCATGAATTTTGAATTCTCTTTCTTCGGGACAGTCAAACACTTCACATGGGTTAGATGCTTGTGCCTCTACCTTTAAGTGGGGTGCTTTGAACCCCAGCCAGCTATAAGTAAGCAAGATTTCTTCAGGAACTCTTTATCGCATCTGTAGGACGAAGTCCTACTTTCTTTATATATGTCTATGTAAGTGTTCACTATGTATTGCTGTACCATTTGTAATTAGTATATGTATCCTGTCCTGAATATATGTATATGTGCTCACTATTAAAGTCTATGTTTTTTATATTCTATAACTTCTTTGTCGGAATATTTCTTGTACTTATATGTACCCACGTTGGAAGGTCACTCTAAGCCTTCCAACTTATTATAAGACCTTAAATCTTAAGCCCCAACTGTATTGAGCAAGGCAAGCACCAACCCTTTTTATCATATATATATTTACCAACCCCTCCGCACGAGCAGGATGTGACACAGGGTCAATTTCTTAAGCGGAGTTCAACAGGTTTGAATTCAGAGTTTTCCTTCTCCTAGACTGGTTACCTAGCCATGGTTAAAGAACCCAGTCTGCCCTGCTATTTACCCATAGCTGGAGGGAGAGTAGGATTCATACCTTTCCCAAGGGTATTAGCACTAAGTGAAATGCAATTACCACGTCCAGGATTTGAACTCGGGGCTACGAGTCCATTTCCATGACTTTAACCATTACACCACGCGCTTCCTACCCTTTTTATCATATAAGGCTGTGGCTGAGGGTCTTCATGTCCTGTGAATGACGTTAAACTCTATCTGATGGTTCTAGTTCTGGAGGTCTAGGGAATATAGAGCACCCCTTCATCACCATTACTCCCTGGTCCAATCTGACTCGGAGTGGTAGTACCTGTTATGGTCCTATCTATGAGTTAAATAGAAAAATGTGTTTATTAAAAAAATTAACTATCCATTAAGAATGAATTTATTTCAAAACTTTGTCCGGCATTAAATGACCCACTGAGGTTGATATGCCGTAAAACAAACTAAACCAAACTCTACGACAGGCGTCGACATGTCATTGACTGGGCAGAAAGGGTTAATCCAATTATACAGATATCAACAAACGCAAACAAAACCAAACAAAACTCCGCTAGAACATAAACAACTACACTTCAGAAGTTCGGTAAAGGAAGCGAGGATACTGAGAGAGAAAATATATGATTTGATTTGGTTTCTTGGATAAATGGTATATCAACCTTTGTGGGTTATTTAATGCCAAAGCCATATTTTCAATATCAATAGAATAGGAGTGGTACTATTTAACCCATAGCTGGAGAGATAAAGGGGTTTATACCAGATAGGAACAAACTAAGATAGATATATACGAATAAACTAAGGTAGATACTGAGATAGATAGATTGATAGTTAGTTAGTTAGTTGGTTAGTTAGTAAGTTAATTAGTTATATAGATAAATAGATAGGAGAGCAAAAAGAGGAAATCAATACGACAGTACGCGGAGAAAAGTCATTAACAATAAAAACTTCCATCCAGTACAACATCCCGTGTTTGTCTACTTTTCTCCACACCGATAAATTGGAAATACACGTCTGATATATATATATAATATATATATATATATACTAGCAAAAGTACCCGGTCCATGACCGGACTTTAAAACAATAGGAACACCAGAGAGGGAGGGAGAAAGATAAAACGGGAGTAAGAGAGAAAATATGATTTATCAAATAAAAAAAAGAGACGAAAATGATTAATCAAATTTTAAAAATCGCTGATAATTCGTATAGTACAAAGTTTGTTTATTTTAGGAAATATTTTTCTTTTTGTTTTTTTAAAATTTTTTTTAAAAATGTATTCCTAAACTTGAGTGTTTTGAAAATTTTTTTTCAAAAACTTTTTGTTTATATGACAAGAACTTAAATTCAATTGCTTGTTGTGTTAAAGTGATAGAAATAAATTCGTTTAGTTTATTTTCTTTTTTACCCCCCAAAAATAACAATTTAAAAGAGCTATGTATTAAACTTCCTTATTTATTTAGGTCTGTCGGTTGGACTGTATAATACACCGACTGCACCTCTGTTGAGGAGTAAGAAGTAAATATTTACAATTGTCCGTATTCCATTTTTTGGTTTATAATAGTGTTTTATTTTTTTTCTAAAACTCTTTTGTACATACGAATTTATAAGTTAAATTTATTTCCTTCTTTAACCCCGAAAAGTAACAAAGTAGCTAATAAGTAAACATTATCATATTTCGTGTATTTATTTAATAATGTTGATTTCATGAATATTTTCTTACAAAAACGATTTTAGTTATACTGATTATATAAAATGAAAGTATTAATAAAAAAGTTGAGTTATCGTTAAATGTTTTCGTTTGATTTGTTATTTAATTCGCTGTAAAAATAATTCAATGTATGAAAACACATACAATTACATATTTAGAAATATTATTTTATTTTATTTCTAACCAAATGAATATGTTTAAGATAGGAATAAAAAGATTGCGATAAATAAGATTTGATTTTTCGTTAAAATTTAGTATGAAAAAAAAATCATACTTCGAATTCTTTGTCCGAAGCAAAACATTTTTTTAACTCGCTGTAAAAAATAATTCAATGGATACACATACAAATTCCATATTTAGAAATAGTATTTTCTTTTCTTTCTAAGCATATAAATATTTTAAAGATTGGACAATAAATAGGCAAGAGATTTCGAGCTGAACGGCATGGACTGATATTTTGTCAACTAAAATTTTGTTCACAAAACTGCTGGTATTGCTATAATAGAAAGCAGGCAGTGAAAAATATTTTACTAGCAGCAGGAGCTGTTATATGGACAGTTCCACAAATTGGTTTAATTAATTAATTATACCCCAAATCAGTAAAAAATAAATAACCAAATTTGGCGTGTTTCTTTGTTAGAAGGATATTAATGTGTATGCAAGATTTCGAAACTGAGTGACCTCCCATTTTGTAGTTATACGTCGACACGTACATACCAAACTTCCTTATATATATATATATATATATATATATATATATATATATATATATATATATCACGCATATGCAGACATTCTCAAAATAACTAGAAACAAAAAAGCTATACCCACAACACAAATCAATGCTAACAGAAAAACTAACACCGAACTGGTTAATGATAAAATAATAAAAACACTTCTGCAAACACCAAACCTTGCTAAACACACCCAAACGCCAATAAATATACATAGCCACTCAAAAAATCCAAGAAGCCGCCCAACAAATACATACTAAGCTACAATGATAGAATCCTTTGAAATTTTGCAGAGGAACTTCGAAAAACTTGTCGATTTAATCATAAAAACTTCATTTCCTTCTAAACAAAAGTTATCCTGATTTGATCATTTATAATGGAATATTATCTAATGAAAACGGATATCATTAGGCGTTATCTATTATCAAAATATTCTGCATTGAATCTATGAAACCAAAATATGATTTGGTTTCTTTGATAAATGGCATATCAAACTTTGTGGATTATTTAATGCTAAAGCCATGTTTGTAGAAGAACAGGAGCGGTACTATTTAACCCATAGCTGGGGAGATAAAGGGGTTCATACCAGATAGGAACAAACTAAGATAGATAAATACGAATAGTCTAAGGTGGATATTTAGTTAGATAGATAGATTGTTAGTTAGTTAGATAGATAGATAGATAGATATAAATTGGACATACACGTCTGATATATATATATATATATATATATATATATATATATATATATATATATATTAAATTTCGATACGGTAAATAACCAATCAACACATTAAGTGTCGACAAATATATATTTTTCAAATATCAATAAATCATCTTCGTATTTCCTATTTTTCATTCTCACTATTATTCTTCAACATAGATAGATAGATAGATAGAAACAGAATGAGATAAATAGATTGATAGTATAAGAGGTTCACAGAGTGTTAACTCTGGTTCTCATAAAGCATTATGTTACTTAAAGGATAAGTACCCAATGCGGAATACTTCAGTTAGGGAAACAACAAACGCGTTAGTTACATTTATGTAACTTTTATTATAACATATATAGAGGAACGAAGTTACCCAGGCAATATAATGTCACAAGTGTCCAAACATACATAATAGTGTTAATAGACAAATAGGTGGAAACCACTTACTGTAAGTAGAGTCTGTATGGTCTGGCATGCACCATGGGTGTTTGCTGGAGAGAGGTGACAAGCACGTCCGCACTTGTCCTGTAGCTTCGGCCAAAAAGGGTTCTCTTCTTGGGTTCCTGCGTCATGTGACCAATAAAGGGTCTCCTGACGCAAGGATATTACCCCAAAACCCTCAGACAAGGGATATATATATATATATATATATATATATATATATATATATATAAAAGCAAAATGAGATAGACAGACAGATAGATATTTACATTTAGATATTCATTTTGTTGCTACTTTTAGAAATCCATGTTAGATTTTAACTTTATCACTCTCATCTCATTATAAAATCAAATCACACGAATACTAAAGTTCACGAAAATAGACGAATGTGACGTCTAGAAACCTTAACCCGTAGTTAAACCTTAACAATGTTTATTAAAGAACAGAGTATAATTTTAAACCATAGCTGGTGGATGAGGGGGTTCATACACTTTCCAGGGGTATTAGTCCGTCAGTGAACGTAATAGTTCCACTGGAGTTCGAACTCGTTTATTACGATATCACTGCCCAGCACGTTAACCACAACGCTACGAGGACTCCCCCCACCAAAATATTGAATGTGATATTTACCACCTATCCCACGTATACGGGTCAGGCACAAGGTCCTATTAATGCGGGACCACCCACGAACCGAAGCTCATGAGAGGTGGGTGCAAAAAATTTGTTGATTTCGTCGGCATCCCCCCAAAGGGGGCGCCTCAGGCACTGGGTAATAAACACAGCTCTATCCCTTTAAATCGAGGGACAGGTGTTGCCTGGGGGTGGGGGTGGCCCCCTGGGATCAACGCTGTTAATTTTATCAGCAGTCCAGAGCTGAAGCCACGGGGCTGGTGCTGAATTGAAAATTCAAAATATTGAATGTGTCTGATATAATGAACTGATTTGACTCTGTCAGATATGACACCAAGTTCAACACCTGTGAAGTGTCGCGGAGACATTTGAGGCGGTGATTGGCAGCCTAGAGGTCAGGAACGACCTCATCATGCCATTTCTGTTATGAAATATTTGGTGACTAAGAAGTACAAACCATATGAAATTTACATAAAGGTGTGTGATATGTAAAAAAAAAAGCGTGTTTTTAGTAATTTTATTTTTATAAATAGGCTAAACATGGGATTGGCAGTAGGATCCTGAGTCAAAAAGACAGTCCATAAATTGGAAACATACTGACCTACCGGCAAAGACAAAGTTCAAGACGCATCTGTCAATAAAGATTGTCCAATCTTACTGATTGGCATTCATTATTGATTTCTTTGAAAAAAGTGGAACAGTAAACTGATTCCTATTGCCAACTCCTTAGGCAAAATTCACCTTATTTATTGAACGACCCTCGTATATTAAGAGAATTTTTTCAATTTTAGACGAGAGAGGTGTTGCCATTTTTTAGGTAACCATGTATTTGTGTAAGTATAGAGTATCTTTATATATGGTGTGTAAGAGTATGCTTCTGTGCGCTGGTGTATGTATAGGTGTGTGTGTATAATGTGACAGAAGTAAGAGGGAAAATAATGACTTATATATATATATATATATATATATATATATATATATATATATATATATATATATATAATTAAAAAAACAACAATAAAAAAAATTAAAATCATTTTGTAAGATTTCTCAGAAGAGAACGTTTGACATAATTTAAAATTATTAAGAGCCAAGATGTTGGCCCGGCAGGCTGTTTATGAAACGTAACATACAAATGCATTTCATAACTCTCCGATATCTCTCTCTCCACGTTCACTGAGAAACTAACATATATAACGGGTAGGTAATCAAGATATACATTGAGAGGGTGAAAGTGACAGGTAGAATGTCAAGTGACAGGCGGGTCAGTTTTTGACTTAATTGCAAATTACGAATAAGTAGAACAAATTAAAATGGATTTCTTTCAAACACAACTCAATCCTTAAACTAAGGAATATTTCAGTATAACTTTCGGGTAATTAAACTAAACAGTAAAAAAGCCTTTAGGAGACAAAAATTGATTCTCTCAGCTTTAGCATATATATATATATATATATATATATGGGTACCTTAGTTCAGATATAAATCTAAATTTATTTCGGCATTTTTTGCCTCCTTCAGTCTGATTTTTTAAATTTTGAAGATTTCATATCCGGTTCATATGCGGTCTTGTTGATATGATGTTTCCATCTCACAGCTTTGTGTTTTCAAAGTTCTTTTCGCGCTTGTTAACGCTAGCTCACGGGCACGCGCACACTCGCAATTTAAAGATATTTTATGGGTTGCGCATGTTCCCATTATTTTTCGTTAGGTTGGGATGGCGTTATTTACAAACACGAAACTAAATTTGAGATCTCATAATGGATAACTTGTATCACTACAGAAAAACTCCACATGGAATGATCATCTGCATCAAGAGTATATATATATATATATTATATATATATATATATATATATATATTCAGAGTTATCCATCTCCTAGACTGGTTACCTACCCATGGTTGAAGGGCCCAGTCTGCCCTACAATTTAACCCATAGCTGGAGGGAGAATATATGGATTCATACCTTTCCCAAGGGTATTAGCGCTATGTGAAATGCCAACAGCTTCGTCTAGGAATTGAACTAGAATCGACGTCCATTTCCCACGACTCTAACCACTAGCCCACGCGCCTCCATATATTCCCTCCAGCTATGGGTTAAATAGTAAGGTAGACTGGGCCCTTCAACCTTGGGTAGGTAACCAGTCTAGGAGAGGGATAACTCTGAATTCAAAATTCCTGAGGTTAGTCGTTGGTTGGGTTTGTGGCAACCTTTGATGCATCAATTCTTTCCTATCGACTGAGCCAAAAAGTGTGGATGGTCCAACACAAGCCTTCACCACTATAAACAAATCACTGTGGGTGTTCATTGTGTGTGTGAACCCTCATGCGTCGAAAATCGATGAGAGAGTCCATAATATATATATATATTTGTAAATCTGAGTCTGTAACAGAATTATTGGGAAAACGGTGGCATAAACTTTTCTATAATAGATTTGCTTTCGAGTCGGTTCGGCTACCGGTAGCTATATTTTAAGTACTTTTTGGCTATCCTAATTTCGAAAATGTTAGTATTTTTAATTACAGAGGTTTTCCAGTTGTATTTTTGGATACAAAGATTCTGTACCGTAGGGTTTGTTGAATTAGTAATTTACAATATCCTTTTTGATTGCATACTATTCGAATAGAAATGATAAAATCCTAGTATTTTTTAAGTAAATTATTTAGAAGAAAATTAACTTTTTTTATTGAAAAATACGGTTGGGTGTATATATTTATGGGCGATTCTTCGAAGTTAAGCCAAAAAGTACCCAAAATTTGGCTCCCGGTAGCCGAATCGACTCAAAAGCAAATTTATTGTAGAAAAGTTTCTGTCACCGTTTTCCCAATAATTCTGTTACAGACTCAGATTTACTATATATATATATATATATATATATATATATATATATATATATATATATATATATATTTTCTTCGAGTTGCGTCCCGCGTCATGACATCTTCGCGTGCGTGGATCGTGACTTTTCTTTCAAAAATTATAACGCTGAACAAATACAGTAACACAACAAAAAAGATTTTATAAACATTTCATCTCCTGTCATCCATCATTTTCTTCATCCTGATGAAGGTTTAAAGAAACCGAAATGTTTAAACATCGATAAATAAATTAATCCTATTTTCGGAACATTTGTTTTTTTTTCTTCAAATTTCTTAATATATATATATATATATATATATATAATATATATATATATATATATAGTCATGTGTTGATTGAAAGTTGGAGAAGGCAGGAGGAAAGATTTACTCCCATTCATTGACTGGGTTAGCCTTCTCTATTCGTGACTCAAAGGAAGGGGCGAAAGACAATGCGTTGATAACAGACTGTTTCTTAACAGTTGCCCTAATGAAAATAAACGACCGTTTTTGTCCAAGAATGTTTAAAAAACATTAAAAAAAAAACATGGGGTACTATAAAAGCGCCGTATGAGAGCGCAGTCTGTGTGCGGATCGCACCTGTGTTTGCAGAGGGCCGTATGCGGCTAGTGGGTCGCGCGTTTGACATGCCTGCTCTAACGCATTGATTCATTTCAAGCCATCAAAAAAAAAAAAGTTTTTACTTAGTACTTAAACCTCTTGATTGTTAAAGCCCTCGGGCACTGCCCAATTCCCTCATCCCTCAGTCCACTCAAGCTTTGCACGCCTGTAAATACATAGTCGGCGCGAATGAATGTAAGAGAATCAGTCACGTTTGCTTTTAAATGTCAGTATGTGCATCTATGCAAGTCTATTAGTGAAATGTATTCCTGAACCCCCCCCCATCAACCAGACCCCACCCACACCTCACACACCCCACACCGCCGCTGAGCCCATCGCTTTACACCGATCACTGTTCTTCCTGTTTTTATCCGCAGGTGCTCATTCCACCCCTACCGCCCCCCCAAAAAAAAGAAATAAATAAAGAAAGAAGCACCATGTTGCCCTCCCCACCCAAACACCACCAAAAGCCTCTACCTTCAGCAACTGCCATCCTATTTTCTTCATAAACCCCCCACCCACGCTGTGAGAAACCCCACCGTTCTCAAATCAGCAAGGTGAGCGTCAGATTGTTTTTTAGCAAACACATCAAGGTTGTGGACTCATGTGTTCCATTTTCACAGTAAAGAAAACAATAAATAAAATGAAAAAAATAAATGAAGAGATAAAAAAAAACAATAAAAATAAAGAGAAAAAAAAGCAGACGAGTATAAATTCTGCAGCTGCTTTTTGTTTCTTCTGATTTGTTTGTTATTGCGAGGTTATCTATCTATCTATCTATCTATCTATCTATCTATCTATCTATCTATCTATATACATGCATACATACATACATACATTCATACATACATATATTTTGTTCATTTTATCAATGCATCAAGGTTTGCACCTATACACACACATATTTATGTATATATATGTGTGTGTGTGTTATGTATGGTGTGTATATGTGTGTGTGTATGTTTGTTTGTGTGTGTGAGAGAGTCTAGACATTGTACATCTACCTATCTCATTTTGTTAATATCATTGATGTTTCTTTATGAGCTTACATCTCTTTCTACACACACACACACACACACACACACACACACACACATATATATATATATATATTTATATATATATATATATATGTGGGGTGTATGTGTGTGTGTGTCTGGTCATTATTTATCTATCAATCACATTTTATTTCCATTATCCTGCATCGAATTATATATATATATATATATATATATATATATATATATATATATTGCAATCTAACTATCTCTCTATCTCAATCTGTTTCTATTGTCGATGTAGATTTCTCTATTTACATCTCTCTCCACACATATGTATGCTCACACACACACACACACACACACACACACACACACACACACACACACATATATATATATATATATATATATATATATAATAATTGCACAGCCACATAACCTGTATTGTCTTGTACCCCATCGCAGGCATTACAGAGGACAAGGCCACCTCTAGGGCAACGCCTTCTCAAGTCAGTGGTCCGTATCCACGTGACCCACCATCATGAGCATAGTTTATAGAAATTATATATAATAATTAAATTACAATGACCAAACAACTAGGCAAAGACCGTGTGTGACATGCGGAACAATGAACATCTGTTTCGACATTATCAGGTCTCATCAGTAGTGTGGCGGAGATCGTGGTATACACTTAAAAGTTAAACTTAAAAACAATTGTATGCTTATGTATAATGAATAAAACGAAACGTTTTCGGCATAAAATAACCCAACAAGGGTTGACATGCCGTAAAATCTAACCAACCAACCACCAACCAACCAACCAATCAAAACAAAAAGCACATAAAAATGTATAAAGAATGTTTACAGTGCATTCACTAACATCTGAGAACTATCTGAAGTCCACCACTCAAACCTATAGACTCTGCGTGGGCGTGTGGATTAAAGCCAGCCAATAAACAGACTAGAATATGTGTTTAATTAACTATTTAATCGCCGATCTTGAAAGCCGTTCATTTGCACGTATTCGATACGGACAAACGGATCTGCGATCAAGGACTCTGCTCAACCAAAGGATTCTATCTAACACTAAGGAACAACCAAATGATTCTACCTAATACTAAGGAACACCGAGGAACAACCAAGGACTCTGCCTAACACTAAAGAACAACCAAGAATTTTTCACTAAGGATCTTCACTGTAAAGAGCTCTCACTTGCAGCCTAAAAATGGCCACAAAAATCGTAACAAAAGTATTTGTCAAATTTGGCTGTGCTTGGAAAGTCGTAAAGAAACAACCTAACCTCCATCAAGACTCTGTACAAGATATGCAACGCTTTAGCTCAGTCGGTAGAGCACTCGCCTAGGAATCGCAAGGTTCTTGATTTGATACCGGCCCTCGCCAACTCAGCGAATGAGTAGCACAGGGATCTGTGTGGTAAAGTGAGGAGCTGATGGTAGGTGTGGGGCTCCACCTCAGATGCAAAAACAATTTCCTTGGTCTACCGCTAATTAAAAGAGGATATACTCCCTCGCTGACTGGCTGATACCAACATTAGTCCACCCCGTCGATTTTACTTTACTTTCTATTCTACTATCAACAAGGGTGGCGCAACTATGGTGGTCCATGTTTGTTCATGCGCTACGGATGCCCGAAGAAGCACCAGCACATAAATCCCTGGAACCATTACACCACAAGCACCTCCTGTTTTGTGCACATGCCATTTGTTGATATGGTAAAATTTCAGTTTCTTGTATAATTCCCAGTGGATCCCCTTTCTCACGCAGCCGTGTATGTTCGTGGTTTGATTTGTTTTGTTTTGTTTTACGGCATATCAACCCCAGTGGGTCATTTAATGCCAACATAGTTTTGAAATTAATTCATTCTTAATACTCAATTTTTTATAAACTCATGTTTTTCTATTTAACCCATAGATGGGATCCTACCAGATACTACCACTCCTGTCTGTTCTTGTATTCCTTTTGTGAAAGGTATCTTGAAATAAATGGCAAGTAAGAATCTTGGAACGTAAAAAAGATCTGGCTGCCCGTACCCTTCTCGCCTCACGCCCGAAGACCCAATACAAAATAGAATTTTATTTTTTTTCTTAATGTAAGCTAGAAAATAAGTGGTTATTAGCCCAATTTTAGTCTCCGTTTCTGTTGTTGAATATACTTATTTCTCATCTTTTATGAGATGACAGATAGCGATGTTCTTTGGCAATGCGATACGTAGTTTTTGTAGAAGTTTGAGAGGATGAACTAAAACCCCTTCTTCTTCTTGTTGAATCTATTTGTACTGTATGCCTTCACATTTGCTGTCGACCAGTTAAATTGTTCCCCCTGTCATACCAGTTTAGGAACCGTATTAAGCGTTTTCGTTATTTTTCTATGCCTCTCATTTATACATTGTATATCATTTCACCAGTTTTTTTTAACACCTTCCCCCCCACACACACATGTGTGTGTGGTTGAAAATAGAGAAAACAACATTAAAGTAGACTGTAGAGCCCATTTTGTCTTCAGAATAAATTCGACAAAGCTTCGCAAAGGACAGAGGCGAAATGTGGTTGAAAATGTGGTTGAAAATAAAGGAAAACATTGGATATAACAACACAGCAACTAAATTCAATTGATATTTCACCCCATTTTTAGGCATTTTGAAAAAGCTTCAGTCTAACAATGAGGCGAAGTATTAATTGAATTTAGTTGCTGTGTTGTTATATCCACTTTTCCTCTATTTTCAACCATATATATATATATATATATATATATATATATATATATATTACATATATATCAGTTATATATATATTATATATATATATATATATATATATATATTATATAATATATATATATATAGAACGTTCGGCTAGGTTTATACCGGTTATGTATATAATAATATATTATTATATATATATATATATATATATATATATATTACTACGAGAATATGCGCCCCTGGGCGTAAGTATTAGGTTTTAATGTAATGAAATATATCAAATTAGAAAGACTAACGAAATTAAATAACAAATAAATTTCAATACGCTGTAGAATAAAACAATAATATTAGAGATCAATAACAACAAGTAATTATTTATTAAAACTGGTTTTCTTAAAACCAGTATGCAAATTAACTTCACCATATATCATGTATATCTTTATTTCTTTGTGATATATAAGACACATTGCAGGATTTTAAATGCACTAATAACATGGGCCGTTTTAAGGCAAATCTCACTCAGATTTTTATAGGCACATCGTTAAGGAATAAGATTTGTTCTATGTATTAATGATTTTTGGTTGGTTGGTTGGTTGTTGTTATTTCCTCGTATCATCTTAAGGTAGAAATATACAGAGAAATAAATTGTAGTAATTAGATGCGTAGCTGAGGAATCGTATTTCTTGGGTATCAAATTTGTTACCACTCTTCCGATATAGGAGCAACGCATATATGTCGTTTAGAAAAGTCATTCTTTACTCATCGGTATAACCGACTCTCATATACAACATCTAAATTCTAAATCCTAATCATTGTAAAAATGATAGGCTATGCCTATTGATTATGTAACAAACACAATTACGCCAGCAAGTTTTTCATTGGTTGAAGCACCCCTGAAACTCTTCTTTTGATATGGTGTTATATATATATATAATGGTATTAATTTTCCGCAACTATAATTTCATGCGTATCATGCAATCCTCAGACGGTTAAATATTGAAAAAGTTGCTTTTCAGCGTTTATATAACGTGAAGCGTGCTCACGTGATAGAATGACTTATATTTAAAAAACATAAACATGCGTAGGTCATACTACACGCGGTGTCCAGATGTTAAAAAAGAAGATTTTTGATTTGATAGAGGGGCAAACATATGGGATTAATTAGGGTCAGGTAGTAATGACATAAGAGAAACTTGTTTAAATGTCTACATTTGGAAACTAGTTCACTTCTTTTGTTCAGTAAATTCACATTCGTATTTTGTATTGGCCACATTTGTAAGGATTGCATTATACGATTGAAACTATAATTACAGAAAATTAATACCATAATATTTTATTTATGATTTAAAAATGCTCTGCTATTTTAGCATTGAGCACCTTTATATGCTAACACTTTTCATATTTCATTCTCCATTATGTCATATATATATTATATATATATATATATATATATATATATATATATATATATATTATATATTCACGTCTTCATTATAGTAGCATAAGTAGTTAATAAAAAAGGGCTCAATATATTTCGTAAAATATAGAGTATTTATAGTTGTAGAAAAAAGTTTTTTTTCTCTCTACAACAGTTTAGGTGTTCAAGGTACACCTTCCTCAGAAGCTCCTGAGGAATGTACCTTGATACCGAAACCGTGTTAGAGATAAAAACTTTTTTCTACAACTATATATATATATATATATATATTATATATATATATATATATATATTAGGTAGGTAGGTAGGTAGGTAGGTAGGTGTGAATATTATTCCCATGAATTTGGAATAACTGGGCCAATCCTACTCCTGTCTGGTAAAGTAGTTGATTGAACTTTTTTTCGATTCTGTAAAGAATGTTTTGAAAAGTACTTATATCAAAAAAGAATCCTTGGCACAAGTACCGTAAGCCAAACTTAGTAAATTGGAAAAAGAAAAAGAAAATGCTATAAAACTTCGTTTTCATTCTTTCTTTCTTTCTTTCTCTTTCTTTCTTTCTTTACTCCTTTCTTTTTTTTTTACTTCTTTTACCTTCTTAGTTATTCTTTCTTTCTTTCCTTCTGTTGTGGCCGGGTTAGGGGCCAGAATAAAGACACAAGAGAGGAAATGAGTTAAACAAATATATTAACAAAGAACAGTAGTACAAATATATACCAATGAGTCGGTTATACGCGAGGCTGTCTTATCGGCTATCTGCTGAAATATTAACTCTCGCTTAAGTGCAGAACTTGCACTTTTTAAATTTTTTCTTTCCATCTTTCCTTCTTCATTTTCATTCTTTCTCTTCTCATTTTCTTTTTTATATAGTTCTTTCTTACTTTTCTCTTCTTTCTTTCTTTACTCTTTTTTCTTTCTTAATAATTGTTCTTTCTTTACTTCTTTCTTCCTTCTTTCTTTTTTCTTCATTTACAACTTTTTCATTGTTATTCTTTTTTCTTTCCTTTTCCTTTCTTTCTTTCTACATTTTTATTCTCTATTTTTTTTAATTTCCGTTCTTTCTTTCTTTCTTTCTTCTTTTTATTCATTCTTTCTTCCTTCTTTATTTCTTTCTTTCTTCCTTTCATTAATTCTTAACTTTCATTCATTCTTTCTTTTCTTTATTTCGTTCTTTCTCACGTTTTCTTCTTTCTTTCTTTCTTTCTTTCTTCTTCTTTCTTTCGTTTTAATATTTCTTTTTTATTTATTATTTTTCTACTATTTGTGCTTTTTTCTTTCTTTGCTTCTT
Organism: Doryteuthis pealeii; assembly: GCA_023376005.1. Lineage (NCBI taxonomy): Eukaryota > Metazoa > Mollusca > Cephalopoda > Myopsida > Loliginidae > Doryteuthis > Doryteuthis pealeii. Next base: position 60,827,515 of record CM042154.1, read on the forward strand.
TTTTTCCTCGTTTTTATTCAACGTTAATTTTCATAAAATACACTTATGCAAAATAAACATTTTTTCTAATTATCCTACGAATTATATATAAAACGATAGATGGTGGTCAGTAGTGAGTGATTTGTTTCCTTCCATGTTGTGCATGCTATCAAGAAGATATTTTGTGTTTTCTCGAGTGTGATAGCAGCCCAACCTTGATGCGAGCTATGAAGCCACACTGACGGATTAAATTTTCTAAAGCGAGAGAGAATCAGATGTTTTTGTTTTAAAGTTAGATGGAGCTGATCTCGGTGTTTCAGTCTATTTTCTTCAAAACTCTTTAATTTAACGAGACATGTCTTTCCGCATTCTTTCTGATTTGATGCTTGATTTTCCCAGGCACTCAGGTCAATATTGAGGGGTTTCAAATTGTCCTTCAATTTGTATTTATAGCTTAATTATGTACAGAGCAATATTATAAAACAGAAAGGAAAGAAAAAAATTTCTCTATTCTAGTTTGTTTTCTCCGTCATTATGTAGTACGTTATCTGATGAAACTAAGCTCATATTGAGTTCTGGTCAAAATAAACTTAAAATAGACAAATGACGGCTTAAGTTTTTCTTTCTTATTGAAAGTATAGCGTCCTGTTGGCGGGGTTTAAAATATGTTGACAATATCCATCATGCCTTTCCTATTATTAGGGTATTAATCCGAAAGTGAACGTAATAGCGAGACTGAAGTTCGAAATAGTTTACTGCGATGTCGCAGTTCACCACGTTAGCCACTACGCTACATGAACTACCGCCATCAATATCAGTGATAGGTCGTCGTGGCAGCACAGCTATCCATGTCAATCTCTCACCAACAGTCTCTATCGGTCATCGCCCTCGGGAGGTCGTCTGAGCAACATCCAGAATCCACACAGAACTGATCGATGTAAGTCCTTGCTGGACGCACCACACTGGCGTGCTCATGTGCAGTTTTCTACGTGAGAAGGTCACTTATGAGTTCGTCCTTGCTTCTTCAGCAATGTCCAGCATGTCTTACTCGGATGGTTGTGTGATAGGGGACAAGTGGCCGAACAACTGCTTTCTCAATGGGGTGCTGTTTCCGCAATTTGTTCAAGACAGCGCGTAGTAATATAGCTTATCTATGAGGGTTAGTAAAAAAGTTATGCCATTTTGTTTAGGACAGGTATAATTATCAACAGAGGAACATGTATCATAGATCAAAATGTTTGCCTATCAAACCCTCTTTCATAGAACCCATGAAAGAGGATTTCAGAAGAAAACATTATTCTAGTGACGAGGAAGTGAAATCTGTAATGAAGAAGTGGCTCAAAGAACAGTCAACAGAATTTCACGGGACAGGGATACATGCTCTCATTCGAAGGTGGATCATTGCTATGGATAGAAACGCTGACTATGTGGAGAAGTAGGGATGTGATCAACAGAGGACCAGTTTTATTTTGATGCATGATACATGTTCCTGTGTTGGTAATTATACCTGTCCTAAACAAAATGACATTACGTTTTTTTTTTACTTACCCTCGTAGCTTATTATCTAAGTGCGTGCGTGCGTGTATTCGCGCACGCGCGTTCTTACTACGTTTTACTATTTTGCTTTTTGGAATTGTTTCAATAAAAGTGCCTTACACAAAATGTTCGGGTTGGTGGCCAGTGGAGGAAAAAGATAGCTGGACTCGTGCCGGTGAGTCGATAACATTTATTAGATACGGAAGAACTAAAAGGCTTACCACTTGTCTGCAAGTCAGAAAAGGCAGACAGTCTAGGAGGTCGAATATCTGTCTATTGTATACATGCCAACGAGGGAAGAGAAGAGAAGAGAGAGAGAGAGAGAGAGAGAGAGAGAGAGAGAGAGAGAGAGAGAGAGAGAGAGAGAGAGAGAGAGAGAGAGAGAGAGAGGAGGAATGTGGTGTGTGAAAATTTAGTTGAAAAAGACTGAGTAGAAACAAAACAAGACAAAAAAAGTCTCGTGGAACTCGGCGAGTAGAAGAAGGAATAATAAAGGAAAAGTTATTAACAAGTTGAGAGAGAGAGAGAGAGAGAGAGAGAGAGAGAGAGAGAGAGAGAGAGAGAGAGAGAGAGAGAGAGAGAGACAGAGAGAGAATGTGTATGTGTGTTTAGTTGAAAAAGACTGAGTAGAAACAAAACAAGACAAAAAAAGTCTCGTGGAACTCGGCGAGTAGAAGAAGAATAATAAAGGAAAAGTTATTAACAAGTTAAGGAAGCTGAGAGAGAGAGAGAGAGAGAGAGAGAGAGAGAGAGAGAGAGAGAGAGAGAGAGAGAGAGAGAGAGAGAGCACACACACATACACATAAACACAGAGAATAAGAAAGAAAGGGTGAGAGTAGTAGGTATATATGAAAAAATCTTCGGTGTAATTAATTAGCGATTTGAGAATAGACACCGATAAGAGAGAGAGAGAGAGAGAGAGAGAGAGAGAGAGAGAGAGAGAGAGAGAGAGAGAGAGAGAGAGAGAGAAGTGTGTGTGTGTGTGTAAAAAGAATTGAAAGGAGGGGGGTGAAAATTTAGTTGAAAAAGACTGAGTAGAAACAAAACAAGACAAAAAAAGTCTCGTGGAACTCGGCGAGTAGAAGAAGGAATAATAAAGGAAAAGTTATTAACAAGTTAAGGAAGCTGAGAGAGAGAGAGAGAGAGAGAGAGAGAGAGAGAGAGAGAGAGAGAGAGAGAGAGAGAGAGAGAGAGAGAGAGGCACACACACATACACATAAACATAGAGAATAAGAAAGAAAGGGTGAGAGTAGTAGGTATATATGAAAAAATCTTCGGTGTAATTAATTAGCGATTTGAGAATAGACACCGATAAGAGAGAGAGAGAGAGAGAGAGAGAGAGAGAGAGAGAGAGAGAGAGAGAGACAGACAGACAGACAGACAGACAGACAGACAGACAGGGAGATGATTGTAATAACATATCAAGAACGATGAATCAGTAATCTAAGAAAGATCCCGAAAAGAGATAAGAAAAAGTATGAAAGAAAGAAAGAATTAGGATTAAGAAAAAAGGAAGGAAAAAGTAATACATAATGAAAGAAAGAGAGAAGGAACATACATTAATAAAGAAAGAAAGAAAGAAAAAAAAGAATGAACAAATGTTAAGATAGAAATAAATAAAGAAACAAACAAAGAACAATGAAAAAAAGAAAGACAGAAGAATGAAATAAAGAAGGAAAGAAAGAAAAAAGAATAAGAATGAAAAAAGAAAGAAAACAAGATAAATAAAAAATGAAGAAAGAAAGGAAGAATTAAAATGAAGAGAGAAGGAAGGAAAGAAAGAAAGAACAGACATTAAGATAGAAAGAAGGGAAAAAAGAAGAAAAGAAAGAAGAAAAGAAAGAGAGAAAAATAAAAATGAAGAAGGAAACAAAGAAAACCAGATAAATGAAAATGAAGAAAGAAAGAATTAAAATGAAGAAGGAAGGAAAAAGAAAGAAAGAAAAAAGAGAAAGAGAAAGAAGAAGGGAAAAAAGAGAAAAAATAAAACGACGAAAGAAAGAATGAAGTAAAAAAAGAAAGAACTACAACGAGGGAAAAAAGACAAAAGAAAGAATGTAAGAAAGAAAAAAGCCATAAAAAAAAACAAACATTAAAAAAGAAAGAAAGGAGGAAAGAAAAAGAGAAAAGAAAGAACGAAACAAAGAAGAAAAAGAAAAATAGAATAAAACTTTAAGAAGGCATGAAAGAAAGAAATAAGAAAAAAAA
>CM042154.1:60836237-60843737 GCA_023376005.1 Doryteuthis pealeii
ATACCACTATGAAAGTATATATATATATATATATATATATATATATATATATATCAGTATGTTCATATCTTGTATCTATAAATCTCAAGAGAGCGTGCCGAAAACGTGAAACTCTGCCGACCAGTTTTGGTGATGAGTAGATCTGTTGTCAAAAGCAGGCTTGGTCAATCACATGAGAGCTACCCGACTGCAATTGTTGTCTCTACCATGCCACACTCTGATTCCCAGCATGATCCCCAGCATGAGGACTTTTTATGTTCCTGCCGCACAAAAGTGTGCCAAACAGCTGGTGGTCTCAAGCTTCACATGAAAGTTCACAGGGATGAGTATACAACAGGTGTCGACTCAGTCAACACCGATCGTTATGTGTGCCAGATATGTTCTAAGACATGGAAGACTTTGGTAGGATTGAAAAGTCATGAACGAGCTCACAAACAGACAATGACTGAGGGAGTGGCAGTCGCCTGACAAGACGTTACAATCAATATCTGTCAATCTATATCAGTTCATATGCTGGTTTGTCCATATCTATATCTATCTATCTACCCATCTCTCTCTCCCTCCCCCTCTCTCTCTCTCTCTCTCTCCTCTCTCTCTATATATATATATATATATATATATATATATACTAGCAAATATATGCACCCTCCGGGTGCAAGTATTTAAGTTTTAATGTAATAAAATATCCTATTAAATTAAAAAGGCCAATGAAACTAAATAAGAAGGCAGATAAAAAGATTTGAAACAGGGGGTATAATTGAAAAATAGAACAACTGAAACTTACACTTCCATCACTCTCGTCTTTCAATGTTATTTTTTCTAATTTAAGTATTTAGTTAAAAGAGGAAGTAAAGAATAAAATTACAGTTATTTCTTCTTGTTAATTGATTTCATTTAAGATTTATTGAAGAGATTTTTGCTTATATTTATTGAAATAAAACCAAACAATTAGAAATCAATAGTACTAAACACATATTTATTAAAATCACATTTTTAATATCAATATGCAAATTAGCCTTCCCGTTCACACTGTAAACCGTTATTTTGTTGTATATATAAATATAATTGCATGTTATTAATATGTGGATATGGTCAACAGCATTAATAATGTAAAACAATTTTATTAATAATTGAGATTTAAATAAAAATAAAATCATTGAGATTGTGATGTCAATAACAAAGAGAATTGTGACTCGATTAGGAATATAGTTTCGGTTTCAGACAGAAAAACACACAATCTCCATTATAATAAGATATATATATATATATATATATATATATGGAGAGAGAGAGAGAATCTCACAGTGGTATGTGTATATGAATGAATATATATATATGGAGAAATTTTTTTAAAGAAAACAAATACAGGATGTCATGAACGATGGAAACTCTTTATGTCGATACTTAAGTATTTCGGTTTTTTTAAAATAAAACCTTCTTCAGGAAATTGAAAATTCGTATGAGTAAAAGATGAAAGATGTTCAGTGTATATATATATATATATTATAATATATATATATATATATATATATAATAATGAATTCCCTAACTATTTTGTTGATGAACAAATCCGGAAAACCCTCCATAATATTTACCATAATGAAAACAATAGCACACCCAATAGCCCTAACCAAAACATCTATTACTGTAATCAGATGCACCAAAATTATAAACTGGACGAAAATGCATTAAAAAAATTAATACGTAACAATGTCTCTTCCACTGACCTAACGGAAAAATAAATTTAATCATTTATTACAAAAAATTCAAAACTACAAATCTGGTCACCTGCAACAACACCTCCCCCAAAATACCCGTCTTAATGAGACCAATATCGTGTATGAATTCAAATGTACCGTAGGAGACTGTCTCTCCAAAATCAATAATACATATATTGGCCACACGACGACTACATTATCACGTAGATTAACCCTACACTTATCAGATTCCAGCTCCATTAATCAACATCTTAAAACACATTCATGCCCCCCCCTCTACCTACCGCAAAATTCTAACTGAAAATACACACACACTACATAGAGAAAAAAAAAACAAACAAAAACTTCAAATAATTGAAGCTTTATATATAAAACAAAAAAAAACTACCCTAAACAAAATAAACTTTGAAGTAAGTCAACATATCCTAAAATGCTTATAATTTTCTGCCTTCATTATCCCCCCCCTTATCACAACCTGTGCACCGCCCCTACAAAAAAATCACCACTGCTTTGTTCAAACTACTACCATTCCAAAAACCTCCCACTACCAATTGATATTACCTCCCACTAATTCCTTGCTTCTACTCGTTCTCGTTAAAAACGAGACATGAAAACTATTCCATCGTTTCCCACCTGAGGATGGCAAAGTGTATTACCGAAAGCGCTAGTGTTGAAACATTCGGTGGACTAGTATACCAGTCCCACCCTGACACCAGAAGGATGGCCCGAAGATTAGAACGGATCAATGAAAAACTTGTCAGACAGGAATTGTCTGTTCAATTCAACGAAACCTGTATAAAAGAAAAAATGCTGCCTAAATACACTTATATATCTATCTATATATATATATATATATATATATATATATATATATATGAACAAACTATCATGATAAATATAGACAAACTTGCCTATGAACTTAGATAGATATGGTCAAATTCTTATTCATGGTAAGAGATTTTTAATGAATAAAGAATTAAGATTGAATTATTATTAAACGAAAAATGACTGAAGTGATCCAGATATTCACTTACTAAGTCAGTTTCAGTATCCCCAGCTATTTGTTGGTGTGGGCGTTACTATATGATTCAATATGCATAGCAGTGGTGATTTGCTGCTCAAACTCACAAACCTACAACTTAATAATATTTGTGTTCGATTCAGTGCTCACCAAACTATTCTATTAAAAAATAATTTAATGATTAAAGGTGTGTTGCATTTATAGTCTACAGATTCTTTTCTCATGTACATTGTATTAAACCTTGGTAAATTAGTCACATTTTGTAATTTAATGTTCAATAATTTATTTTGCGCTGAATGGAAATTAAATTTGTTAAAAAAAATGGGTGCGTCAAAGTAAAACGGAAATAAAAAAGCAAGTAAATCGTCGGAGCGGCCTAATGTCGGTATCAGCCAGACAGCGAGGGAGTCAATCATCTTTTCACTAGCGCCAGACCAAGGAAATTATTTTAGCGTCTGAGTGGAGCGCCACACCTACCATCAGCTCCTCACTTTACCACACAGATCCCTGTGCTAACTTGCTTAATTAATACGAGCTCAGTCGGTAGAGCATCCAACTCGGAACCCCAAAGTTTCTGGTTCGATACCTGCCCTCGCCAACTCAGCGTATGAGTAACATCTGTGCAGTGAGGAGCAGACGCCAAAACAATTTCCTTGGTCTAGCCATAGTGAAAAGGGGATAGACTCCCTCGCTGTCTGGCTGATAACGACTTTAGGCCGCTCCGACGACTTCACTGTAATCCCAAAAGTAAGGTCTCCAAAGCGCTGGGGACGCTAGGAAACTGATCGTGCACTGTCATGCTCAGTCTTGGCAGTCGTTTCTGATGGAGCTCCCGGTTGACACCATCGCCAAATGTAAAGTTCGCGTAGTTATTCGGTTTTTGAACGCAAAAGACATTACACCGATTGAAATCCATCGCATATTAACGGAAGTGTATGGTGAGTCGTGCTGGATGTCAAAAAACGTCCGCAAGTGGCGTAGAGAGTCTGCAATGACATGGTAGCTACTTAGTATGACATTGGCATAGAAAGGACTGCCACAGCACCTACAAAAATGCATCAACCATTGAATCCAGAGAGTTCTTTCTCCTAGACTGGTTGTCTTACAAGGCTAATGAACCCTGCCTGTCCTTATATACCCTAATAGTATGGAAAGAGCAGATGGATTCATGTATTTCCAAAGAATAGTCTAATACTATTTCATTTAATTTTTTTAGATGAGACTTGATAATTTATATTTGGATTATTCGGATTATTGTCCTCATCTTTATTGTTATCTGTACAACGTTTTGGTTGATGTGTCCTCTGGCCTTCTTGTACAGATAACAATAAAGATGAGCACAATAGTCCGAATGATACAAATAATCCAAGGGTAATTCCATAACAAATCATCCAGGCCCTGTCACCCACCCCCTTCAATTGTTCTGAAATTTTGTACAGGTGTAAATTTTTCCAATTGATCTTGCTATGATTAATCAAAAATCATTAAAAAGGGTTAATTTTATGCTTAATTTGATAACATTTTTGGTTCCTCAGACCGGAAAGCTTCTCTATAACCAATTCTTAGGATTAGTGTAGCTCTAGAACCCATCTTATAGACAAAAATAGATTACAAAATGTCACCATTTTTCTCGCCCTCCTAAAATTTTGCGAGTTTAAAATCGATATAACTCGGCCAATTTTTCGAATTGGAAGTTCAAATTTGGGGGATTGTCTAACTTTAACCTAGTCCTCACCTGTATAAAATTTCAGAAAAATTGAAGCGGGTGGGTGACAATTTTACTTTTTTCTGGATGATTTGACATGGACAAATAGTCTAATAGTCTGACAACGGAGCAGGTTGTGTGTGACACAAGGTCTAAGCGGGGTTTAACAAGTTTGAATTCACAGTTTTCCTTCTTCTAGACTGGTTGCCAAGGTAAAGTTAAAAAGCACTGTCTATCCTATCCTTCTACCCATTGCTGGAGGGAGAATATTTGGATTCATACCTTTCCCAAGAGTATTATTACTACCAGCCTCGTCTAGGATTGGAACTCTGGTCGCTGTGTTCATTCCTACGACTATAACAATTACACCACGAGCGCATCCATAACGTGTAGGGCCGGTTTAGCACAGTCGGTAGAACGTCTGATTAGGAAACAAGGTTCCTGGTTCAATACCGGCACTCGCCAAATCAACGTATGAGTAGCACAGGGATTTGTGCGGTAAAGTGAGGAGCTGATGGTAGGTGTGGCGCTCCAGCTTAGATGCTAAAATAATCTTCATGGTCTAGCGCTAGTGATAAGGGGATAGACTCCCTCGCTGTCTGGCTGATACCGACATTAGGCCACCCCGACGACTTTACTTTTTATGTTCCTACGATGATAACCATTGCACAACGGGCACCTCCATAATACCTACCTTGTATAAAGGAATTCGATCCCTATAGAGTACCCCTTGAATGTATCTCTATGCCATGTAAAGTAGAAGCTCGGCGGATGACAACAGGTCTTTTTTTTTTTTTTTTTTTACTTACCCTTTTTCTGTGTTCCTCATTTGAAAAACACTTTTTGTCTCCATAAAAATCTATATTTAAAATTCCATTTATATCTGTACCACGGTCGCTATCTTTTATCATTTTCCATCTCATCATTCTATCTATCAGTAAAGCAGATCGCATCTGATGTCGCTAATAACGAAAACATCCACTGCTGGTCCGCTATATTAACCTCAGACAGTCTATATACTATATGATATTTTAATATACCGCGCCACACATATGTCTGTCAGCTTTCGCTCGCCTTCATTCGCTATATGCGTGCGATTCTACCTATCTCCGTTGTGAAGCGACAGGAGGAGAGTAAGGAGGTTTCAATGTAAATATCTATTGACAAATTGATTAAAATCTGCGCGAATTTAGACAAGATGATAATACTAATAAAGATAAATGAAATGGTTAGATATCTTGTTGCGATACTTTAGCATGTAAATTGAGATATTTATGATAAGAATAGATCAGAGATTATAGTTTTAAAAAATCACAGGAGATATCGTTTGTCTGCTTTTGTTTGCATCTATCTATCTATCTATCTATCTATCTATCTATCTATCTATCTATCTATCTGTAGATATCTAAGTTTATTCTTATCTATCTAACTATTTATATATCCTTCTATCTATTTCTGTTCATATATATATATATATATATATATATATATATATATATATATATATACACGCACACACACGCATATATATATTATTAAACGAGAAACTGACACTTACCAAGTGCCGTTGACTTTGTGTTCGCTACCCTAACTAACTTAGACATATACATGTGTGTGTGTGTGTGTGTGTGTGTGTGTGTGTGTGATGAGATATAGTGTAAAGAGAAAGAGAAAGTATCTATTTACGACTATTCATATCTATCTATCTATCTATCTATCTATCTATCCATTAGTCTGTTCATATCTATTTATCTATCGAAATACTTCAATTCGTTTGTTACTGTACTTTTCCTTATATATCATTTTATTCATACATATCTATCAATCTCTCTATCTATCAGACTATCTAAATTTTTAGTTTGCAGCTTTCTTTTTCCTTATATCGCAGTTTATTTATATCTATCTATCTATCTATCTATCTATCTATCTATCTATCTATCTATCTATCTAAGTAATGCTTTTCAATATATTCTCACCCAAAATTAATTCCTAATTTTCGACCTGTGTTGTGTAACAACACCCCGAGAAATACAATCTAAATGGTTGAGATTGAATGCAACTATAATTAAGAAATACTAATACAAAATAAAAGTAATTAGCCAACAAAGCCTAGAAGATAAACAGCTTTTAATTGCGTGACTTCATATCATATTGTGGAAGACCGTAGAAAGTATTGGTAAAAAAATGAATGACTTAAAAAGGCTAAGATATGTAGTGTGAATAATCCGTTAAATAACATTAAATCGTTTGGAACCATGAAGTTTCATTTACATTTACATTTGAATGTAAAATGACATAAGCTACTATAGTCACGTGATCGAAGTTTGACCCTGATTATCAGCCCCTGCTGGGATAGACTTGTGTCCAAAAGATTATCTTCCTTCGCCACTAGGGGACACTGCTAGCTGGGTATTTAAACAACAACCAGGGAATTTCTCTCTCTCTTTCTCGTGGTCTGGCACCCACAAAAGATGGACTAGACGCGTTTGTCTCTGTCCATTAAGTAGGGACCCCCCAAAATCAGTAAGTGACTGTCATATTCTTTATGAACTCTTTCTTACTTCCAAAGGACTTTTGCTCTATCTGTTTTGTATCTTTTTATGTATGTCATTCTCTACGTGCTCAGACAATAAAGCCCGTGTTTGTTGTTATATGTACCTCTTTGTTCGGATTCATTTATGTATATATACAACTACGATAGAAGGTTACTCTTAGCCTTCTAACGTATTATAAGAACCACAAATTAAATTCATATAGCATCATTTTACTTGTTTTCTTTACGGTGTAAACATGATCACTCTCTTAGCAGTATGTGACTCGATTTTGCTGCTCGGAAGGAGTTTCAGGTGCTGAAATCAATCGGAAGCTTTCAACACAATACGGAGACAGTGCACTACTGCGTAGAAGTGTGTATGGGTGAATAGAGAAGTTTAAAAGTGACCAGAGGATGCCCGTCAACCTCCACCACTGCTCGAGAGATGGTTTAGATGAAGCGGCGATTTATCATCAATGAGATATCTTGTCTTCTTCAGATTAGTCATGTTTCTGCCTATCAA
>CM042154.1:60846237-60863737 GCA_023376005.1 Doryteuthis pealeii
TATATATATATATATATATATATATGTGTGTGTATGTGTGTGTGTGTGTGGTGTGTGTGTGTATAGGAGAGGGATTCAAAAAGTAATGCCATTTTCTTTATTTTATGTGAAGTTTTTTTAAATATAAAACTAAGTCCTACACTGAGACCCTAACGGCACTCAGAGCAAGGATCCAACGAGTAAGCCCCAACTTGCCAATTGACAATGTCCTCCTTCAGCATGACAATGCTTGCCCACAAACAAGGATCAAGACAAGGGGAAAATCGCCTTATTCGGGTGGACAACTTTACCGCATCCTCCATACTCACCAGATTTAGCGCTTTCAGACTATCATCTCTTCGGCCCCATGAAAGGGGGTTTGAGAGGCAAACATTATTACAGTGAAGAGAAATTAAAATCTGTTGTGAAAAAGTGTCTTAAAGAACAGTCAACAGAATTTTACGGGGCAGGGATATATACTCTCATTCGCTATTGAGAGAAATGGTGACTATGTGGAGGAGTAGGGATGTAATCAACAGAGGACCAGGTTCATTTTGATATATGATACATGTTCCTGTGCTGGTAATTATACCTGTCCTAAACAAAATGGCATTACTTTTTGACTTGCCCTCGTATTTTAAGGCTGGAATAAAACTTATAGTAGCAGACTTGTATTCATTGCAGCCAGTTCCTCCTCTTTGGTCACTCATGTCTACCACCACTAAGCTTTCTCCAATACAGCTAACATTACGGCTAGTTAAATTACAATCGCCTACAAAAAGCACCTACAAAAAGCACCATTTTAGCCACCACCCCCTGGAAGCCTATACCAGTGCCATTACCATCGATGTCTTAATGCTATCAATCGGAACTGAGCCAATGAAAACCTGTGTGAATGAGAATCCCGCCAATTTAACCCCCTCTCAGATCAACGCACTGTAATCAATCGTGGTTTGACCTAAATAAAAAGAATGACCTATATCTGTCATCCACGATTGGCTTTAGGAAAAGTTCGTAGAAAAATTGAGAGAAGAAAAATCACAGAAAACAAATAAAAAGACAAAAATAAGTATGAAAAATCTTTAAAAAAATCTTAAAAAATATATTCCAAATATAAGATGAAAAAATGGCGATTAGATGAAAAATTAAATAGATAAAAAAAGAAAAAGAAGAGGAAAGAGAAAAGGAAAAGAAAAAAGAAGAAAATGAATAAGAAAAAGGAATGAGAAAAAGAAAAGATTGAATTAAAGAAAGAAAGAAAGAAAGGCAAATGAAAAAGAGGAAACAGGTAGTTAGGTAAGGAAAGAAAAAAAATGAAAAAATGAGGAAAGAAAGAAAAAAAGGATAAAAAGGAAAAAGAAAATAGAAAGAAAAAAAATAAATGAAAAACGTGGGAAGAGATAGGGAACGGGAAAGAGGTATGAAAAAGAAATAGGAAATTGAAAACAAAAAGAAGAAAAGAAGAAAAAAGATAAAAAGAAAAGGTTAAACGAAAGAAAAGGTAGAAGAAAAAGTAAAGGAAAACTGAGAAAAGAAGAAAAGAAAGAAATGAGAAAGAGAAAAAAGAAAAGAAACGGGAAGAAAATAATAAAAGAAAAAGAAAATAATTAGAAATAAGAAGGAGAAAGAATAGGGAAATTGATAAAAAGATGAGAAAAAACGAGAAAAAGAAACAGAAAAGAAAGGTTAAACCACAGAAAGAAAGTAATCAAGAAAGAAAGAGAGAGAGAAAGAAATATGGAAAAAGAGGAAAGAGATAGAAAATGAGAACCTAAAGAAAGAAAATGTAAAAATGAAAAAAAGGAAAGAAATAATCAGTAGAAAAAGGAGCAAAATTAGATTAGTGAAATAGATCACTATTCAGTGGAGTTTAACAGGTTTGAAATCAGAGTTTTCCTTCTCCTAGACTGGTTGCCCAAACAAGGTGAAAAGCCCATTCTGCCCTACTATTTACCCATAGCTTGAGGGAGAGTAGTAGGATAGCTTTTCCAAGCGAATTAGCGACATGTTAACTGTAGCTTCGTCCAGGATTTGAACTCGGGTCGGCGAGTATAACCATTACATCAAGCGCGTCCAACTAAAGAAAATAAGAAAAAGAAAATAGAAAAAGAATAAGAAAAGGAGAAATCATGGAAAAAATAGAAAAATAGAAAAAGTGGAAGGAGTTTGAAAATGTAAATAAAGAATAGAAAAAGAAAAAAATGAAAAAGAAAGAAGAACAAAACAGCGTTGTTCAAATCAGCTGGAACACTCAGGAGAGTCCTGGAGACCTGAAGAGACTTGTTGTCACTCAGACTTCAGTGAAAGACCATCAGCTAACGCTGGTATGAAAAACTAACATAATAGAAAGTAAAGAATGTGGAAAAAGACGAAACGGTCAATCACATAATAAGCGAATGCAGTAAACTAGCACAAAGAGAGTACAAGACTCGACACGACTGAGTGGGAAAGGTGATTCACTGGGAATTGTGCAAGAAATTCAAATTTCACCATTCAACTAAATGGTATCTGCACAAATCGGAATCTGTCCTGGAGAATGAGACACACAAAATTCTCTGGGACTTTGAGGTACAGACGGATCACCTAAGAACCAGACCCGGTGTTGATCAACAAGAAGAGAACTTGTCAACTCGTGGATTTTGTCGTCCCGGCCGATCACCGAGTGAAAGTGAAAGAAAGCGAAAAGATAGATAAATACTTGGACCTTGCTAGAGAACTAAGAAAACTGTGGAACATGGTGAAGATGGTGCCAATTGTAATTGCTACCCTAGGAACGGTTCCCAGGGATCTGGAAAAGAGTCTAAATGAACTGGAAATCAGAGGAAGAATCGAGACCATCCAGACTTGTTGAGATCGGATGGAATACTCAGAAGAGTCCTGGAGACCCCAGGAGACTTGCTGTCACTCAGCCTACAGTGAACCACCGGCTAAGGCGGGTGTGAAAAACTCTAATAGAATAATGTAGACTTTGCGGTAATAGAGTTGAGACTGTAAACCATATACTCTGCGAATGTAGCAAACTAGCACAACGAGAATACAAAACTAGACACGACTGGGTTGGGAAGGTGATCCACTGGGAGTTATGCAAAAAATTAATATTTGACCATACAACAAAATGGTATATACATAAACCAAAATCTGTTCTTGAGAACGAAACGCATAAAATTCTCTGGGACTTTGAAATAAAAACGGATCACCTTATCCCAGCAAGAAGACCAGACCTAGTGTTGATAAACAAAAAAGAAACATGTCAACTGGTGGATTTTGCAGTGCCAGCAGATCACAGGGTGAAGCTAAAGGAAAATGAAAAAATGGACAAATATCTAGATCTTGCCAGAGAACTGAAAAAGTTATGGAACATGAAAGTGAAAGTGATACCAATTGTAGTTGGTGCACTTGGAACGGTTCCAAAAGGATTAGAAAAGGGTTTGGAAAGTTTGGAAATCAGAGGAAGGATTGAAACCATTCAGAACACTGCACTGCTGCAATCTGCCAGAATACTCAGAAGAGTCCTGGAGACCTGAGGAGACTTGCTGTCACTCAGACTCCAGTGAAAGACCAGTGAAAACTCAAAAGGAGTAAAATAATAATAATAATAATTTGTTTGCCCACAGTTATAACGTTAAACTATATCCAATGGTGAGGTTCCAGTTCTTGGGGCTCTGAGGTGTGTGGAGTATCCCTTCATTGCCATCATTCCCTGGACAACTCTGACCCGGAGTGTTAATAATTGTTGGGGTTAAACAGATAAAAAAATGAGTTTGACATGTTTTTGAATTACCAACAAGAATGAATAAAAGAAAAACGTCTGCGGTATGAAATAATCCAAGGGTTGACATGTTAGAAAAATCCAACCAACCAACCAACCAACCAACCAACCAACCAGCCAAACATCTATGATTAGAGAAGTTAAGTAATGTCTCTTAGAATTTACCCTGCTGAGTGTAACACAGGCCCCGAATCGCTTAAGATATCTGTTGTTCTTAATTATTCACCCATCTATATTCTGATCAGACTCATCGTTGCTTAACTTCAGTAGTCTTGCAAGAACCAGTGCTTTAAGTGTGATTTCATCGTAATAATGTATGCTAGCTGATGGTAGGTGTGGCGTTTCACCTCAGACGCAAAAATAATCTCCTTGGTCTAGCGCTAGTGAAAAGGCGATAGACTCCCTCGCTGATTGGCTGATGCCGACTTTAGGCCACCCCGACGACTTTTTTCTATGTTACTACACCTCAATTTATTGTAAAGAAATCTATCTATTTATCTATCTATCTAGCCCCCCTCTTTCTCTCCCTCTCTCTCTCTCTCTCTCTCTATCTATCTATCTATCTCTCTCTCTCTCTCTCTATATATATATATATAAAAGTTGTTGGGGCGGCCTAAAGTCGGTATCTTTCAATAGCGCTAGACCAAGGAGATTGTTTTGGCGTCTGAGGTGGAGCGCCACACATACCATCAGCTCCTTACTTTACCGCACAGATCCCCGTGCTACTCATTCGCTGAGTTAGCGAGGACCGGAATCGAACTAGGAACCTTGTGGTTTCTAGCCGAACGCTCTACCGGCTGAGCTAAATATATATTTGAGTGTCTCTCGGTATGAAAGCCACTCTTTCTTTTCTTTCTGTCTGTCTGTCTGTCTGTCTGTCTCTCTCTAAACATCTATCCGTCTTACTGACTATTTTTCTCTTTGTCTATGTAACTTTCGATATATGCATACACACACACACACACACACACCACACACGCACACACACACGCACACATTTATATATATAATATATATATATATATATATATATATATATATATATATATATATATATGTGTGTGTGTATGTGTGTGTTTGAAAGCCAATCTTTCTTTCTCTCTGTCTCCCTCTCTCTTTTTCTGTCTCTCTTTCCCTTTGACTATGCATCCATCTGTCTTTCTGACTATTTATCTGTCTATCTGTCTATCTAACTATCTATATATCGGTCTGTTTCTCTGTCTGTCTCTATCTATCCGTTTGTCAGACTATCTCTCTCTATCTATCTCACTCACTCTCTCTCTCTCTCTCTCTCTCTCTCTCTCTCTCTCTCTCTCTATATATATATATATATATATATATATATATATATATCTTCGTCTGACTATCTATCTATCTATCTGCAGGTCCGTCTATATCTATATTCTTTTGTGTATGCGTGTCTAACTCCTCTCTAAACCCCTCTTGCTCTCTCCCACTCTCTCTCTCTATCTCACTGCATTTTTTCTGACTATCTATCTATCTATCTATCTATCTGCACACACACACAAGTTGCATCCCTTCTTCCTTTTTTTCCTTTTCTTCTCTCCTTCTTTCTGTGAGAAGAGGAGTTAAGCAATGCGACTTTTCTTTCTTTCTTTCATTTTTTTCAACCACACATTTACACACCAGAGACACCAATTTATTGTCCAGAATTTAGAGAATGCACTGCACACACACACACACGAACACACGCACCATTTCTAAATTTTTCTCTTTCACACACATTATCTCTCTCTCTCTCTCTCTCTCACACACTCTCTTTTATACAAAAGCACCCACTATTCCTCTCTTTCCCCCAACACAATCGCTCTCTCTTTCTCTCTCTTTATCATTCTCTCCCCCCTCTCTCTCTCTCTTATACACGCACTAGACGCTCTCATAGGCACATACTTTCACAAGTCCCACGCTCTCTCTCTCTCTCTCTCTCTCTCACACACACACACACACACACACAGAGACAACCATCCAGTCATATCCCTCTGATACAAGCTATCTCTCTCTCGCTCTTTCTATATATATATATATATATATAATATATATATATACATTCACGGTCGCTTTCACAATCACATGAACTCTCACCTACCCACACGCCTCTCTCTCCCTCTGTCTCTCATATACAGGCATTTACTCTCGTTCTTATACATACTCTCTCTCTCTATTTCTCTCTCTCTTTCGCGCTCTTTCTCTCTCTCTCTCTCTCTCTCTCTCTATATATATATAATATATATATATATATTTATATACGCATTTGCTCTCACACAATCACATAGTCTCTCACACACCCACACGTTCTCTCTCTCACTCTGTCACTCATAGACAGGCACTTACACCCCCTCTTAGACATGTACACTCTTTCTTTTTGTCTGTCTGTCTGTCTCTCATATAAACACTCAAGTCTTACAATCACATAGTCTTCTCTGTCTTTTTCTCTGTCTGTCTCTCTCTCTATCTCTCTCTCTCTCTCTGAACAAGGAAGTTAGGCAATAGCAAAGAAAGGGCAATTCAGATTTAAAATTTCAGTACTTTTAGCTTCTACTTTTGAAGTTTCTCAACTCAAACATCCTCTGTCGTAGCTGGCGAAAAAAGAAAAACAAAACGTATGTTAAATCTAAGACTCATTCGCAAGATTAAGATAAATATACTAACGGATGTAAAGCAGTCACAATAAATTTGGCACTGATATATATATATATATTTAGAGAGAGGGAGAGAGAGAGAGAGAGAGAGAGAGAAGGGGGGGGGGAGAGCGGAGCCAGGATGCTTGGTTGGTTGGTTGGTTGGTTGGTTTTAATTCTTTGGTTTAATGGAACACAACCTTAGTGAGTTATTTAATTCCAAAGCCAACTTTTGTACAAGTACTATAGCAGTACTATTTAAGTGGGGGATGAGTGGGTCCATAGTTTTCCCAAATGTAGTCGTTCAAATGTAGTCGTTCAAACGTGAACGTAACAGCGCAATTGGAGCCCGAAATGGCTTACTACGATATCGTGTGGTCCACCACGTTATCCAGAGAGAGAGAGAGAGAGAGAGAGAGAGAGAGAGAGAGAGAGAGAGAGAGAGAGAGAGAGAGAGAGAGAGTGTGTGTGTGTGTGTAAAGGATTAATCTAAACTATTCGTTTTCGTAGCTCAGATGGTTAGAGCAGATCGTATTAAAAACTTCTTGTATTGTCTTCTCCAAGGCAAATAATCGGACGGGAGGTGTGTGTGTTGGAGATCGAGTTCGTAACTTAGTCATTTATTTTGTTAAATCAACACGGCTTCCTCGTTGCTGTATACTGACGTTCCGAGTGAGTAGCCATAAGAAAAAGCAACTAAAAATGAATAACTTGTTGGAATGATTCTGTATATAAGGGGTGCTGGAGGCCACAACTTAAATTTATAGACTCTCTGTGGCTGTGTGGATTCAATCAGCCAATCAAGACGCTCGAATAGGTGGTTGGTTAACTATTTAATGATCTTGGTAGAAAGGTGTTCAGTTGCGCGTGCTTAACACGGACGAACGGATCAACAACCAAGCATTCTGCTTAACACTGGGTAACACAAGGATGATAGGATTCAATGTATACGAAGAAACGTAAAACATTATTGGATACTACACAACGAGGATCAAACTTTATGCTACAAGGGGTCCCCACTGTAAGTGTTCTCACCTGCAGCCTAAAATGTTAATAATCTTAACATAACTAAATAAGATTATTGAAAATACTAACCAAGATTGATATGGTGTTAAATATTGTTTCTTATTACTTCTTAGGTTTTTCTATCGATTTGTCTGGGGTTATTTTTTTTTGTCGGGATCGTCTCTCTCTGCTTTCATCTTGGTTCTTATTAATCAGGAACACGGAGAGTTAATTTTTGTGCACATAATTTCATTCATTTCCCCGATATCAACTTAACGACGCACGTGGGAGAATAACTAGCACAGACAGATAGATGGTGAAACACGTGTCGTGCTGATAGCTTTCTGGTCAACTCTGAATTAACTATTTCTCTGAATTTGTGAGATGAGACTTGATAATTGGTATTATTTGGATTATTCGGACTATTGTCTTCATCTTTATTGTTATCTGTACTATATTTCGACCTTCTTCAGGTATTTTTTGTCAGACTCGGGAGCCTTCTCGAACTCGGAAACCTTCTTTTCGGACTCGGGAACCGTGGATTGAATAAAGCTTCAAAGTTCCGTGAGGGCTCCCGATTACGACAAGAAGATTCCCGAGTTCGAAAAGAAGGTTCCCGAGTTCGAGAAGGCTGCCGAGTCCGAAAAGAAATACCCGAAGAAGGCCGGAGGGCACATCGGCCGAAACGTTGTACAGATAACAATAAAGATAAGGACAATAGTCCGAATAATCCAAATAATACTAATTAACTCTATGTAACTTCACAACGCTCATCCGATCCCATAACTTCCTAAGTCAATCAGTCTCGCTTCTGATGAAACTGGGATCAAAGCTTGTCTGTCAACCTCTTGGTGATTTTACATGAGTTAACAGTTAAATCTAAATCCTTACTAGACTTCATTACAAAAATTTATAAGCTATGACTATTCACTTTTGTAACACATACTACATGTAAATTCTAACTGCACTTCATTATAAAAATGATAAGATATGCCAATTTATTATGAAACAATGGTAGCAGCTAATGACGACATTGATGCTTCTATTTAAAAACGATTGAACGATTCTGATCAGCATGTTATAGTTATTTCTATTATAACGAGAATTTGGAAGCGCGTGGTGTAATGGTTAAAGCCATGGGAAATGGACTCGTCACCCCGAGTTTAATTCCTGGATGTGATAATTGCATTTCACTTAGAGCTAATACCCTTGGGAAAGGTATGAATCCTACTCTCCCTCCAGCTATGTATAAATAGCAGGACAGACTGGGCTCTTTAACCTTGTTTAAGCAACTGCTCTAGAAGGAAAACTCTGAATTCAAACCTTTTGAACTCCGCTTAAGAAATTGACCTTGTGTTACATCCTGCTCGTGCGGAGGGGTTGGTAAATATATATAACGAGAATTTGGGATGATTAAAAGAAAGACATTCAGCGCGAAAGAAGACCTCTTAAAAATTATCAATCTGCTGCAAACTGAAAATTTCTTTATTCTCTAAGTTATAACTTTTTAAGAGCATGTCGGTAATAAAAAAAATGCTCTATGATGTGTCCTTTTTGCTGGGTTACGATTACACACACACACGCTCACACATACATTCCCCATATATATATATATATATATATATATATATATATATATATATATAATTACGACAAGCAAACTCGGTGAATACCACGTGTACCAGGTTTCATCAGCAGTGTATACCTAATATAGATCGAAACAGCTGTACAATGTTCCACACGAAGCACGCGGTATTCGCCGAGTTTGCTTGTCGTGATTATCTAATCATATGAATTCCTCTCTAATGTGTACCTATCTATCTATCTATCTATCTATCTATCTATTTCCCTCCCCCCCTCTCTCTCTCTCTCTCTCTATCTATCTATCTATCTATATATATATATATATATATATATTATATATTTGTGAATAAAAGGGCCTTAAATACCAGGGGTATTGTGATTATGGACCATTTCCACTCGTGTGGCCTAAATAAATTTGCTCTGTTTATAAAAATTAAACATTGAGCTCATACGGGACCTGAACTCTGCAACAAACTACTGTTAGAGAATAGGACCAGCTTAGAATCACCTTTATACCAAGAAACTTGGTACCCCACCAAAGAATATATATATATATATATATATATATATATATATATATATATATATATATATATACTAGAGAGATCAGATTTCGATATGATCAATAATCTGCCAATAGCATCACTTTCTGTGGATGAGATATTACTGTGTAGGTGTGTGAATTGGTCGATTAATTTTAGTCTTCTCATCCAGTGTGGAAATGATTCCATTTTGAGTTCACATAGAGACCAATGTCTCTTGCTGCATTTTCTAGGCTATGCAGCATGATTATTCTTTTGCAGGTGCTTTTGGGAGAAGTACTAGATCATCTGCGTAGTTCGCATATGTAAAAGCTTTTGCGGGATATTGCTTGCTTTTTTTTGCCTTTTGTAGCATGAAGTCTTTTTATTTCAATTATCGATCATATGGAAATCTAATCGATCTGATAAAATAGAGCGAGAACTCTTAGAAATTGTAGCCGTAGCAGTGCTACTGTATGGTTGCATCACTCGGAATCTAACGAAACGATTACAAAAATAGCTTGTGGTAATTGCACAAGATGTAGCGTGCTGTCCTGAACAAATACTGGAAACAGCACACCACATAAAAGCAGTTGTACGGTCATTCACATTCAAGTAAGAAGAAGAAGACAAGTTAGACACTGCTAGAGAAGTAAAGACGAACTCATAAGTGACGTTCTTCTGTGGACACCTACACATGGACACAACAGAGTGAGCCAGCAAGCAAAGAATTACATTGATCAGCTCTGTACGGATACTGGATGTCGTGAGGAGGACTTGTGAGAAGCGATGACCGATAGGGACGGATATCGAGTGAAAGTCAAGGAAATCCATACTGTCAGCGCGACATGATGATGATGATGATGATGATGATGATGATGATGGATGTTTCGAAAGTAAAGCTTACTATTTATTTCCTTTGAAACTATTACGTATACGAAGAGCATAACAATACCATTGAATAGGGCAAGTTAGCGAGTGTATTACACAATAAGGTTCCGCTACAAAACGCTAACTTTGATCATGAACGCCAGCGATAAACATTCTTTATGAATTTACCCAACCCCTCCACACGACCAGGAAAATCTGAAAAATCACCCTTCCCTTGTCCACATGGGGCGGTGATACTTGCAGCATATCTTTCAAAGAATTTTTGTCCAGACTCGTGCCGAGATCCAGGCTCAGATTCAGGATCTCATGATTCTAACATATACGAACAATGAATGAATGAAAGAGAGATGTGTTTTGGCATAAATATGTGTATCACAATTCCTCCTCTATTAAAGATAGCAGAAGAGTGAGATCTCGCACAAGAAGTGTCTTGGGTATGACACTAAATAAACTGGTACTACTCTGATTCGAAGTGGGCTTGGGTGTAATGGTAGAGAATTGATAATCCACTCCCTTGAACTGGAGCCTCACCATCAGATATAGTTCGATGTGTCTATTTCCTTCGACGATAACCGTTACACGCGAGTGTTTCATTTACCAAAGCAGATAAAAACAAGATATGATAGAGGACTAAGATGTTTGTGCAGATTGCGGCACACGCGTTCCCCCGAATAAGGAATATTAGGAATTAATGATTTTTTTTCCTTTTTTTTTATGTTGAGCACATAAAAAAATAAGACGTGACATGAAGACGAGGATTTTGCTATCATTAAAATCCTTTCACTTTACCGATCTTCGGAGATCATCAAATTTATTTCGCTTTTATAGACTCATATTAGCCTCTTCAAGAGTCCGGTGTGTCTAGCATATCACAAAGTTACATGATATTCTCCTTTCTCTTCATGTACTTCATCCTCTCTTTTCGAGGTCCCTTTTACATTCTATCCACTTTTTCTCTCCATGAAAAGACAAATAATTCCTCCTTCTCTTCCTAACATTCTTCCTCTCTTTTTGAAGCCTCTTTTTCCTTTTATCTCTCTCAATAAAAAAAACCCCAAATCATTCTCCTTTCCCTTCCTATTCTTCCTCTTCTCTTTTTAAAACCTCTTTTCCTTCCGTCTGCTTTTTTTTTTCAATGAAAAGACAGATTATTTCTTTTTCTCTTCCTAAGCTTCTTCCTTACTTTTTGTAGCCTCTTTTTCATTCCATCAGCTTTTGGAAGAAATTATAACACAAAGAAGATAAAAACGTAAAGAAGATAAATCGTTCCACAAAAAGGCATCGAATTGTTAGAGCATCATTAGAAGGAGACTATGTTGATGAATAAAGTCGAATTTTGCCTAAAAGTTGTTGTTTTATTAGTTAGGCTCAGGACTTATTGAGTGATGTGTTAACTCCTAATTAATCAATTAATTAATTGCATGAAATAAGCCGCTAGAAATGAAATACAAAATTGAATATTATCATCATTACATATTATAATTAATGATGTTATATATTATATTAGAATCAGCTACCCGGCATCACCTGGGTAGAAGGTGTGGGCAAAAAGATAGTCTAAAAAATCTAGATATGGAACAGGAAGGAAGAGAATGGACATTTTAATAGAAAAATAAATGGGAGTAAAAAGGGAGAGAGAAATTAAAGAAAGAAAAAGGAGAGAGAATAGTCTCTTGCCTCTTTTGACCTTTTTTTATCTTTAATTTAGAGCCTTCAAAAAAAAAAAAAAAAAAAAAAAAAAAGAGAGGGAGACGTTCAGGATGAGAAAGGGGAATAATCTGTCTTCTCATACAGAGAAAAGGGAGCTGGAAGGAAAAAAGAGGTTTTAAAAAGAGGGGAGAAATGTTGGAAAGAGAAAGTGGAATAATCTGTATGGTCATTTTCACAATGACAAGACAGATTATTCCTCTTTCTCATCCTGATCTTCTTCTTCTTCTTCTTCTTCTTCTTCTTCTTCTTCTTCTTCTTCTTCTAATCATTATTTTCTTTCTTTCTTTCTTTCTTTCTTTCTTTCTTTCTTTCTTTCAGTCATACTTTCCTTCTTTCATTCTTTCAGTCATACTTTCCTTTCTTTCATTCTTTCTTTACTTTGTGCCTACTGTCTTCATTTTCTTTCTTTCTTTTTTTTTCTTTCTTTCTCTAATATTTTCTTCCTTTCTCTCAAAATTTCTCACTTTTTTTCTTTCGCTCACTGTTCCTTTCTTTTTTCTTTTATACTTTCATACTTTCTTTCGCAATTTTCTTTACATACATTTATACTTTTTTTTCACTCAGTTTCTTTCTTCCATTTTTTCTTTTGTAATTTTTCCTTCCATGGTGACTTTCACAGTTCCCTTCTTTTTCTTTCATTCTCTTGAAAAAAAATCATTTAATATTCCTTTTTCTTTCTTTCTTTCTTTCTTTCTTTCTTTTTTTCTTTCTATAACTCACCTTCTTTCTAATTTACTAATTTCTAATCTTTTCTCCCCTCCCATCTATTCTTATTTACATTTTTTCTTTACTTTCCTTTTTATTTATCTAAGACGATCTCCTACCTCACTATTCAATTTTCCTCCTACTCATTTCTCCTTCCTTCCTTTCATACTTTTCATTTCAAAACCTCAACAATTCTGAATTTCTTTCAAACATGTTGCGCATTCTCAAAACTAACCTTCAGCAATTTTTTTTATTGTTGAAAGAAAGTACAAAATACAGTCTTTGTTCGTACTTTGTTTGAATTCGCTGAGATAATTTTTTTTTACAATTTTAGTCAAAGGAGACGCCTATTTCTTCAGTATATAATATATATATATATATATATATATATATATATATATATATATATATATATATATATATATATATATATATATATATATATATATATATATATATATATATATATATATATATTTCTGTGTGTGTGTGTGTGAACGTGTGTGTGTGTGTGTGTGCGTGTGTGTGCTAGACAAAAATAATTTCGGATATCAAATTTAAAATTTATACTTATGAAAACATTCAGTTGCAATATGTCGACAACTCACATTAAAAGATTGTAAATATATATATATATATATATATATATATATATATATATATATATATATATATATATATACCAAAATGGCTATCAGATTGCCTGATTGTAGAAGATAACATCACATACATCAATATAGTAAAAAATGTGCTCTACAAAATAATTCATGCATTTATTTTTAAATTTTATTTGGCTTCTTTGTTTAGTGACATAACAACCGTTGTGGATTATTCTATTCCAAACCCATCATTGTTGAAGAATAGTAGTGGCAGCGTTTTACCCATATATGGAGGAATGAAAGAATTCATACCTTTCCCAATGGTATTAGTCCGAAAGTGAACGAAATAGCGCAACTGGAGCTGGAACTCGCTTACTACGATGTCTCAGTCCGGCTCTTTAGCCACTACGCCATCTTCCTTTTATTTGTTTATTTCTTACTTAGAAGAGGACCCAAAATAAAAATCTATATCGAAATAAAGTTTTGTATCGTTGGTAAAGGGACATAATGTATATAAGAATTATAGTCAGCTTTATATTCACATGGTGTAATGGTTGACATCGTAGGAAATGGGCTCGGCGACTCGAGTTCAAATCCTGTATGATGCTGCTTTTCACATCGTCCTAATACCTGAAGTTCAATACCCGAAAAAAGTCATTTGAAAATATAAAAGCCATTTTCTTAAAACTAAAAACTTTTAGTGTGTATTTTTTAGTAGTTTTTAAAAACAATATTTTTCTTTTAATTGATGCGAAAATGTATTTTCTATGATTCAATTGGCCAATTCTTATTCATTTAAAAAAGTAATAGTGAATTTTAAACGTCTGGAAGGTGTCATGTTAAACTCAATATTTTAACTGTAGATCAAGCTTTATTTTTATTATTTGTACAACGTTTCGGCCTTTGTACCATCCAGCTTTCTTCAGATATTTCTTGTCGTACTCAGGAGCCTTCTCGAACTCGTAAACCATCTTGTCGGACTCGGGAGCCTTCTTGAACTCGTGTTGGGTTCAAATTTCTATGATGGGTCCCGATTACGACGAGAAGGTTCCCAAGTTCGAAAAGAAGGTTCCCGAGTTCGAGGAGGCTCCCGAGTCCGACAAGAAATACCCGAAGAAAGCCGGAGGGCACATCGGCCGAAACGTTGTACAGATAACAATAAAGATAAGGACAATAGTCCGAATAATCCAAATAATACTAATTATCAAACCTCAAAAAAAAAAAAAAAAAAAAAATTAAGAGAAAAATGCCTTTTGTTATTTCATTTCATTGTTTTATGTTCTTTCTCTACCGCTTGGTTAACTGCTGCCCTTACACACGTCTTTTTAAACATACCTAATTTATTTTATAATCGTAATCTAAGATGCAATCTATAGCTATCTGATTTTTAACCCCATACAAAAAAAAAGTTTTTAAAAATTCTGCTGTCTCTATATTGAAATTCCGCTATAACATTTTGAGAGCTATCTTCAATCAAATGTTTTGCGAATTGCAAAAGGTTTAGGTAGGAATCTATGTAGGCATCTTTTCCTTACCCCAAATCTCGTGTACGAAAGAAAAAATAAAATCGTAGTCACTCGGATTTCATTCCATCTTTTTGAGACGAAATTCTTCTTTTCATCTCTTGCCGCCTATTGCCGAGTTAGTTTCGGATTAAAAAGCAAAGTAGACAGCTGTCTTTGCACAGAAGAGTACTATCGTCCTTAACCCTATACCCACGAAATTTCCACCACGGCTGTACCAAATTTTGTTGGTATTTTTCAACTATATTTCAAATTTCACTATCTATTCACCTCCGAACTCATTTTATTTAAATAAACTCCCATTATTTTTGTAATCTGAGCCCTTCTGCTCAATTATCATGAACTAACCATCAGTTTTTGCGTGGGTGCAGTTTTTGCGTGGGTGCAGTTTTTGCGTGGGTGCAGTATGCGTAGAAATGGGAGGGCCACCGTGAGCGGCCTAAAGTAGGCAATGAGTTATTTAACCCATTGCCTACTTTAGGCCGCTTTTCATGTTTGCGAGCCAATAGGGATAAAATCTATATAATTGTTCATTATCTATTCACCTCAGAACTCATTATATTCAAATAGATTATTATTGTAATCTGAGTCCTTACTCAGTTATAATGAGAGCCGCTGCCAGTCGTTTATGGTAGGATCGTAGTGGTGAGACAACATCCGTGAACGGTTTAAACTAGGCAAAGGGCTAATCCATTGAAAATTTTTTGACAAATTTATAAAAAAACAGAGATACATCGTCCTGCGTTCCTGGCGCATAAAAATTTAAAAGGACGCAGTAAAATCGTATCCATGTGTCCCAGTGTTTTTTCTTCTCCCCACCAGCTAACTGTAAATACATTTCAATATTTTCTTGGAAATGAATTACACGCTATAGGGTAGAAGGTAGGGATTTGACGGCTTTAATTGTTCATAGATAAAAACTACAGAATTTATAAAGAGATTTTAGTTGGGACCCATAAAATTTACTAGGGACTCATTCAAATCGATTACATGCATCCCAGGACTCACAAAATTAAAAAGCTATCAGCATCACTGAAAACCCCCCAAAATAATCTCAAAATCCACGATTTTTTAAATCCTTTAGTCGTTGGTTATTTACTTTGTTTAATATCTAAAAAAAAAAAAAAATCTGGATGGGAATCCCCAAAACTGAAAAGGAAACTTGGTGTTCCCTATCAATATTTTATTATCTCCAGGACAACGGAACACCATCAGCCTCAAGCCCTACCATTCCGTGACTCCAAACAGTCTGCCCCGCTCCCGGTCGGAGGGTTTGGGCGCAGTACGTGCCGGCTCTGTATATATGTATGCATATAAGATACCTAATTATCCAACAAGGCCCTGTACAAAATGTGCGACACCATTCAACTATCAACAAAGGTGGCGCAACTAGGGTAGTCCAAGTTTAGTCACGCGTTACGGATACCAGAAGAAACACCTGCTTAAAAATCCCTGGAATTTGCAGTAATAGGGTCAAACAACTACAGTGGGGCCGCCACTGTGCCAGCTTGCTTGGTAGGCTACGAGTGGACATCCAAAATGCGGGACATAGGGCCCCAAGATCTGGCAAGTGGCTGAAAAATCTAAGGACCCTCGTGAAAGAAAGGACAGAGTGGCTTCAAATGAAAAAGGACTGAATGCGGCTGTAGAATATTACAAACTATTATACCGGCAGAATACAATAAATAATCCTTGACCTTGACCTAAGTTTTCGATTTCTATCCCTGGTTTGAAGCAAATATCTATTTTTTAAAGGTGTCCCATTGTGAGCGATTTTGATACTCGCTGGAAACCCCATACTTGCGACCTTGTATCACATCCTACATGTGGTAAATGTTAGGTAACATGGGCGTCCTATCGTGATGTAATGGTTAGCAAGATAGTCTCGCAGATCCATAACTACTGAAAAGCGAATGCTATCCTCGCTGGATGTCCCATACTTGTTTCCCTGTGTTACATCCTACCGGTGATAAAGGTTAGGTAATGCGGGTGTCCCATCATGGTGTAATGGTTAGCAAGATAGTCTCGCAGATCCATAACTACTGAAAAGCGAATGCTATCCTCGCTGGATGTCCCATACTTGTTTCCCTGTGTTACATCCTACCGGTGATAAAGGTTAGGTAATGCGGGTGTCCCATCGTGGTGTAATGGTTAGCAAGATAGTCTCGCAGATCCATAACTACTGAAAAGCGAATGCTATCCTCGCTGGATGTCCCATACTTGTTTCCCTGTGTTACATCCTACCGGTGATAAAGGTTAGGTAATGCGGGTGTCCCATCGTGGTGTAATGGTTAGCAAGATAGTCTCGCAGATCCATAACTACTGAAAAGCGAATGCTATCCTCGCTGGATGTCCCATACTTGTTTCCCTGTGTTACATCCTACCGGTGATAAAGGTTAGGTAATGCGGGTGTCCCATCGTGGTGTAATGGTTAGCAAGATAGTCTCGCAGATCCATTACTACTGAAAAGCGGGTTTGATCCTGGTAGGATGTTCCATACTTGCGACCTTGTATCACATCCTACCTGTGGTAAAGGTTATATAACATGGGCGATCCATCGTGGTGTAATGGTTAG
>CM042154.1:60866237-60876237 GCA_023376005.1 Doryteuthis pealeii
GCACCCACCAGAAAATTCCATTTCCAGAGAGCGCAGGGGTCATGAGCATATGTATTGTCATCCACGTACAGTTTCTACGTATCACATCTCATCAGTGTGACTATACAATTCGGGTTAACTTGGTGACTGAGATAGGTGAATAATTCCCATTAACACTAGTGGTCTTTATTCAAGCTAAGATACAAAACAGAAAATTCCAGGAATCCGAATACTGATTTTTAAGGAAGATAGGCTGTCAGTATGCTGGTCTCATTTCAAAGGTGGGTGGAACCCAATCCTCTAACTCTCACCCCTCCAGTAAATACACAACAACTCAAAGACATATGTGTACAGACAATTCCATTGATGCAAACACGTTTAAACACATATGAAAAAATTACATATCAGAAAAGCTTTCTAGAATTTCATTTGGTATGTGGGTGTCCTAGTGCTTTTGCACACTGATGATCTTTTAAAAGTCAAAGTGTATAGAAAATGTTCAGGGGGCGAACAATAAATTAATACATACTTAAGGATGTATGTTTTTACAATCCCCAGAGAACTCAAGTGTGTAAACAACAGACGAGAAAAATGCTTTACGCTAAAGTTCAACTAATATCTCCACTACAGTGTTCTACCAGGAAAATTACATTTACAATCACCAGAGAACTCAAGTCTGTAAACATCAGGCGAGTAAATGCTTATGCTAACGTTCAACTAACGTATCACCTACAGTGCTCTACCAGGAAAATTAGGAGCATATATATATATATATATATATATATATGAAATATCAAATAGATATAGTCATAAGGAAAATGGCTCCTCAAAAAATAGCAAATCTATTACGTGTTTCGGTTTCTCCCTATTCATTCTTGCAATTTTTCCCCGTGTCTTTATATATATATATATATATATATATCTTATTATAATGGAGATTGTGTGTTTTTCTGTCTGTAACCGAAACTATATTCCTACTCAAGTCACAATTCTCTTAGTTATTGACATCTCATTCTCCATGATTTTATTTTTATCTAAACCTCAATTATTAATAAAATTGTCTTACATTATTAATACTGTTAACCATATCTACATACTGACAACATGCAATTATATTTATATATACAACAAAATAGCGGTTTATAGTGTGAACGGGAAGGCTAATTTGCATATTAATATTAAAAAATCGAATTTAATAAATATGTGCTTAGTATTATTGATTTCTAATTGTTTGGTTTTATTTTAATGAATATAAGCAAAAATCTCTTCAATGAATCTTAAATGAAATCCATTAACAAGATAAAATAACTGTCATTTTATTCTTTACTTCCTCTTATAACTAAATACTTAAATTAGAAAAAATAACAATGAAAGACGAGAGTGATGGAAGAGTAAGTTTCAGTTGTTCCATTTTTTATTATACTCCTCTGTTTCAAATATTTTATTATACTCCTCTGTTTCAAATCTTTTATCTGTATTCTTATTTAGTTTCATTGGCCCTTCTAATTTAATACAAATATTTATTACATTAAAACTTAAATACTTGCACCCGGAGGGTGCATATATTTGCTAGTATATATATATATATATATATATATATATATATATATATATATATATATATATATCTGATTGAACCAACCACTCCATGTTAGAATTACCCTGAAAGTGTAAAATGGATAAGATAATATCAAGATTGGAGCAACAAGAAGGACAAAAAAAAATGTATCCCTTCACGTTAGTCCAATCTCCGCAACAATATCTCCAGCGAATAGTGCGAGAGAATGTTTCACTCATCTCGGCCTATACAAGGCCGGACAGTGCCCCCAAAATTGAGACTGCCTCTAAGATGTATAGATTGTGGGTTGACCTAGCCTTGTGTAGGACAGAAAATGGCTGATCACTGTAATTAATTCTACAGTTATATAACTGCACAGGTGATCACCAATGACAGAGTCCTGGGCCCGTGAGAGCCCGGATGTTGATTGTGGTATATTTCTTATATCTCTAGGGATAGTCAATGGCCCGAATAATAAAAATAATACTAGAAATATATATATATTACTCAGAATTGTCTCTTTACATACGCCCACATAAAAAAACAACTTTTAATGAATACAATAACAACATCAATTAAAATATTAAAGGAAAAATATCCGGGCCAGGAAATGCTCAAATAGTTACAAATGTAACTATATATTGATAGAATTTAGCCAAACTTATCGACACGAGAAGGATGTGGCACAAGGTAGCAAGTGTAGGGCATATATATATATATATATATATATATATATATATATATATATATATATATATATATATTTGAGTTAAGGTAGCATGAACATGGAGTCGACTCTTGTTTCTCTCAACGCTACCTTAACTCAAATATAAGCGGTCTATCAACGCACTATCTGCTTTAGCTAGCTGCACGTTAATGATAAGAATACGATTTATACATCACTCTTGTCTCATTGATTTTATCCATTTAAGATTCATTGAAGAGCTTATATCATTAAAATAAAACAAACAGTTAGAAATCTGAGCACATATTTATTAAATTCATATGTATCACACTGTATTGCATGTTGTCAGTATGTTATATCATGTCAATAACTAAGAGACTTGATAGGAATATATATCTCCATTATAATAAGATATATATATATGTGTGTGTGTGTATGTGTGTGTGTAACACATATATATATATATATATATATTTATGAAAGGTAAAATGGATATGAATCCGACAATATATATATATATATATATATATATATTATATATATATATATAAAGAGACAGAGTGACAGAGACAGAGACAGAGAGGTTAATAATAATTTCATATACTTTGGTATATTTATAAAGTGCTCAATATCAGTAATGTAAATTTGTAGATGTTGGTTAGATCTGATGATCGCATTACCGTAAAACTAACAGTCACCAAACGCCGTTGACTGTGTGTATGCTGTTCAAAGTAAGATGAATAAGACATTATGAGCACTACTGGAGAATTAAAGATGAAAACAAATTATTATGCTAATTTAGATCCTTTCATGTGAAAATCCTTAACTGCCCTAGAAAATTTGAGTAATACAGATTTTCTGTTTGTTCAAGTGCTTATTAATAGTACTTCGCGTTGATTTTTGAAGAAAGAGAGAGCTCAATTTAATATAATGATAACCTATAACTATAACTATAATATATATATATATATATATATATATATATATAATATATATATATATGTATATATATGTGTGTGTGTGTGTGTGTGTGTGTGTGTGTGTTTGTCGTTATGTCGTAAAGAAAGAAGGAAAGAAATCTTGGAGAAAGAAAAAAAGAAAGATATCTAGGAGAAAGAAAGAAAGAATGAAGGAATAATTAATAGATGAATGAATGAATCGTTTCGACAACTATCAAAGAATTGTAACTTTGAATTCATTAGTGGTTTGGCTTTGTTTCTATCGAACGTCCACTGGGGTTTGGTGGAGGGTGTCTGTCTCTGTCTCTGTCTAAGAAAGAAAGAAAGAAAGAAAGAAAAAAGTAAAATCCGTAGACGTTTAAAACGACTACAAAAAAAGAAAGAAATATAACACGTACAGGTTTAATATATATATATATATATATATATATATATATATAATATATATATACTGAGCAAGTCTATTTTATACATGTACCGAACAAGTCTCTTATCGACTGTTGCGTATCACAGGGATCCTGAACTATTCGTATATATATATATATATATATATATATATATATATATATATATATATATATAATATATATATATATATATATTTAAACGATACAGCGGTTTGATGTATGAATAAACCATATGACATTAGGACAACACTCAGAAGTGACTCGACTCTTCGTAAACATCTCCTCCGAGTCAAGCCCGCAGGAGAATACAACATGACCAAGAATTGCATGAATTCCATCCATGCAGCTTTTGTAAAGTATACAAAGGCGAAACATGCCATCCACTGAAAGTAAGACTAGAAGAGCATCGTAAAGCAGTGGTTCGGTGAGAAATAGAAAAGTCGGGTATGACTGACCATATATGGAATGAAAAGGGAAACCATCTGCCCTTATGGGATAAAGTTAGGATAATAGATAGGGAAGAAAATTGGAAGCGAAGATGCCTCAAAGAATCAGCTCATATGATAGGCTATAGTAATCTCTTAAGTAGACCAAGCATAGAAATGAACACAATATGGGAACCGATAATTAAAAAGGCTAGATTAGATTTTTAGAAAAATATGAGTCTTGGTGAAAAATCATACATAAGTGAATAGGTAGATATTTTAGGCAAAACAAGACATTAGGCTTATAAGTTCCTAAAAATTCACATTGGATTGTCCAATTAGACACATTGGTTCAATCCTGGTCATGAACAGCAGTAACATAGAATGATAATTAACACAGCTTAACACCTGAACCCCAGCTATGGTTAGCGGAATGAGAACAGGATACCCCCGTGGACTGAATAAAGGGTTATGTTCAAAGTTTCGTGATGAATCCGATTACGACAAAAGGTTCAATAGTCCAAATAATACAAATAATACTAGACTCAGAATTCTCTCTTCACATACGCCCACATAAAAAAAAAACTTTTAATGAATACAATAACAACATCAATTCAAATATTAGCCGAGGATCGGGTGATTTCATGCCCTTCCTCGCTGGTTGCCCCACACTTGCGTGTGGGGGTTATACCTATATCAAATGCATTTTAAGACACCCACCCCAAAGCTAAAAGAGTTTTTTGTTTAATGTGGTCTGTCTATTTTTTATGATTCAAATATTTATCGGGGCGGAGTTCTGGTTTTCTATGATGTATTTATTGATGGAAACCATGTGAAATTTACTGTAAATTGTATGAAAGTAAGACTAGAAGAGCACCGTAAAGCAGTGGTTCGAAGAGAAATAGAAAAGTCGGGTATGGCTGACCATATATGGAATGAAAAGGGAAACCATCTGCCCTTATGGATAAAGTTAGGATAATAGATAGGGAAGAAAATTGGAAGAGAAGACGCCTCAAAGAATCAGCTCATATGATAAGCATGTTTTAGTCAAAAGTTGTTTACTAATGTCCCTTACTTAGGCGAGACGGCCGGTCGGAGAGGCCCCCTCCGATCATTCGGCTGGTCACGTCTAGCCATAGCACCTATATGATTACCATAACCCTATTGTCCTTATGGCAAACCTCAGCCCTTTTTATCATATGGGTGCTAGAAGGCAGTGGCTGAGGGTCTTCATGTCCTGGGAATGACGTTAAACTCTAACTGATGGTGAAGTTCCAGTTCTGGAGGTTTGGAGAATGTGGAGCAACCCTTCATCACCATTGCTCCCACGTCCTCTCTGGCATGGAGTGGTAGTACCTGTTAGGGCTCCATCTACGGGTTAAATAGAACATTTGCTTACAAAAAAATTGAGTTCCAAACTACCACTATGAATCTTTCAAAACTTTGTCGGCATTAAATCATCCACCGTGGTTGATATGCCGTATAACAAAACAAAACAAAACAAATAAACACACTAATGGGCTAAACATGGGTTTGTCACTATGAACCTGAGCCGAAAAACATTCCATGTAGTGAAAACACACTGACTCTTCGGTAAAGAAAAAATCCGGTTGCAGCGGTCAGTAATTACTTCAGGGACAAGAAAGGATCCATCATTATTGGTTTCATTGAAAATGATGCACCTGAAAACACGGCTTTCTATTGCCAACTTCTTAAGCAAAATTCGCCTAATTTATTCACTGAACCTCATACATATATTTACCAACCCCTCCGCACGAGTAGGATGTGGCACAATGTCAATTTCTTAAGCAGATTTTATCAAATTTCAATAAAGAGTTTTCCATCTCCTAGACTGATTTACAAATCAAGATTAAAGAGCTCAGTCTGCCCTATCATTTACCCGTAGCTGGAGAGAGAATAGTTGGATCCATACTTTTTCCAAGGGTATTAGCACTATGGGAAATAAAAACAGCCTTGTCCAGGATTTGAACTGGCGATCCCGTAATCCATTTCCTTCGACGATAATCATAATTCGTCTCGTCGTGGTCATTTTTTACGACGGTAAACATTACACTTCACGCCTCCAATAAACAAAAAACAATCATAGCTTAGATTTGGCATAAGACCGCAAAAAAGATGGTATTCAGTGAGAATTAATTTAAATAGGAGTGATACAAAGATAAGAACAAGAAAACACTATAAATAAGTAACAAAGCGACATCTCAACCATCGATGGCAAACTCCTAAACTCTGTAGTACAATTTAAATACTTAGGCAGTAACATCTCCACAGAAAACGACGTTAATGCACGTATAGGAAAAGCATGGGCCGCTATAAATAAATTATCGATCATATGGAGGTCCAATCTCACAGGCAAGTTAAAGAGACAGTTATTCCAGGCCGTTATCGTGTCAGTACTGCTGTATGGCTGCACCACCTGGACCCTAACTAAGCGACTAGAGAATAAACTAGATGGAAGCTGCACAAGAATGCTGCGGGTGATCATGAACAAGACGTGGGAACAGCACCCTACGAGAAAACAGCTGTACGGCCACCTACCACATATCACCCAAACCATCCAAGTAAGACGGACAAGACACGCGGGACACTGCTAGAGAAGCAAGGATGAACTCATCCTCCTGTGGAAGCCAGCACATGGACAAGCCAGTGTAGGCCGACCAGCAAAAACGTACGTTGATCAGCTCTGTGCGGATGCAGGATGCTGCATAGAGGACCTCCCGAGAATGATGAGCGATAGGGACGGATGGAGAGAGAATGTCATGGAGATCCGCACTGAAAGCGCGACATGATGATGATGAGGTTCCTAATACAAAATTAGAATTATACTATATTAAATTTCAATTGTTTACACTAGCTATTATAAATTTTGATAGAGGATAGATAATTGAATCATATTACCACGACCAGACAACTCGGCAAACACCATTTGCGACATCCGGAGCACTGGACAGCTGTTTCGACCTCCTTTGGTCTCATCAGCAGTGCATACCACAATCTCCGCCACTAGAGATTGAACCAGCGGACCACAGCGTGAAAGGCGGGCACCAAGGAAGAGAATTAAGCCGAACACGACAATGAAAATAGAAAACATAAACTAAGTGAAGGGTCACCTGTCACTATCGTAAAATACGTTTATCACAGTTTAACTGAGTAATAACTTTTTGTCAAATATAATGTAGGGTTCTGAAGTGATCGTATAGATCGAAACCGTGGAAGACCCATTATTCTTTCTACAATTATTATAGTTCTAAGTTCATGAAATATTAAGTACCTTTGGATGAATTAGTAATGCCACAAAACGGACAGGATAAAACGGCAATTAATATATATATATATATATATATATATATATATGTGTGTGTGTGTGTGTGTGTGTGTGTGCGTGCGTGTAGTAAAGATTAGAAGGAGAAATGTGGACAAAGGAACAAAACTCAGACAAGTGTATGTAGGATAGATATATTTAGCCGTACATTGAGCGCAGCTTCATCGGTCGTTTATTTAATCATTAAAGCATCATACAAGTGTTTTATAGAAGAGAAAGTGGGCGGGAGAGGGGTGGATTAAGGGATGAAGTCAGGTGGATGGGGTAGCGTTTAAGGAAAATTTGATTGGTCAGAAGGAAAACTTTGGTGGAAGGGGATGGGACAAGATCAAAAGTGAGGAGAGTTAAAAAGGATATGTGACCCCTTCACACGAGTAGGATATAGCACAATATCAATTTCTTTAGCAGAATTTAACAGGTTTGAATTCAGAGTTTTCTTTTCCTAGACTGGTAACATAGCCAGGGTTAAAAAGCCGAGTTTGCCCTATTATTTACCTATAGATGGAGGGAGAGTAGTTGGATGCATGCTGTTCCCAAGGATATTAGCACTATGTGAAATGCAAACAGCCTCGTCCAGGATTTGAACCTTGGTTCAACGATTTTGGTTCCTCCGACTATTACACCACGCGCCACACACACACACACACACACACACACACACACACATATATATATATATATATAACTATCTATGTTTACGTTAATATATGTACTGACACATTTTAATATATATATATATATATATATATAATATATATATATTGTAAGTGAATCAGTATAATCATGTATATATTTGTGAGTTGTGATTCGTTATGCACGCAACCTTTTGAAATGTGTCTATTGATTGCGTTTTGGGATGACGTAAAGCCTTTGTACACCTGTGTAAAGAGAGTCGCTGGCCACATCTGTTCGGCTCTAACATTTTCCGATTCACCTGCTTTCAAATATATATATATATATATATATATATATATATATATATATATATATATGTCTGTCTGTGAATATATATATATTCTTTTTTTATTCACTTTTCTTCTCTTTATTTAAATTTGTCTATTCACTTAAAAAATTTTTACACACACACACACACACACACACACATACAATTATGTTTCTATAACAACTTTAGTTATATTCAAATAAGGTAACACTCTCACACACAGACAGACACACATACACTCGCACTCAGTCACAGACTCACATATATGTGTGCATTTACACACACGCTCTCATATACTCAGATTCTTTGACCGTCTCTATTTTCTCACCTCATATACACACACATATACACGTATACATATATATATGCTACTTCATACGTACACACACACGAGCACAAACCCATATGTATTTAAATGAGCATCTCTTGTTCGTGCGCTTGTTTCTCACTGGGTGCCCAATACTTTTGGCCTTATGATAAAACTATATCAAGTGAGTATTTTGCATTTCACATGACGCTAATACCCTTGGGAAAGGTATGAATCCAAATTTCCCTCTAGCTATGGGTAAATAGCAGGGCAGACCGGGCTCTTTAACCATGGCTAGGTAACCAGTCTAGGAGAAGGAAAAGCCTGAATTCAAGCCTGTTAAACTCCACTTAAGAAATTGACCTTGTGTCGCATCCTGCTCGTGCGGAGGTGTTGGTAAATAAATATACTAAGCTGAGTAAATAACCACACACACACAGACACATACACACACAACACACACACACACACACACACACACACACACACACACACACACACAACCACAAACCCACATCCATTATAAAAATCAAGGTCGTTTAATTGTGAATAGTCAAGAAACTGTGAGTAGCGGTTAAAAAGTTTATGTATAAAACACACACACACACACACACACATATATATATATATATATATATATATATACAAGATAACTATACGTACATATCATCATCATCATCATCATCATCATCATCATCATCATCAATTTAAACTTTTATATATTTGTATGATTTTTACGCATACAAACACATACCACTCAGATATCTAAATATAAGGTATTTGTTTTCTTTTTATTCATTTTCTTTATTACTTTTTCTATCGTTATATATATATATATATATATATATATATATATATATATATATATATATATTATATCGTTATATATATATATATTTATTAAGGATATCATGTATTGTAATCTACACTATGATAATGAATGGGAGACATCTTTTTTTCGCACCCCCCCTCTTGTCTAACCTCATCATTTCCCCCGATTTAATTTAATTTACTATTGTGACTTTTAATCATTGTCCGGTTGTAAAACTTGAAAAAGCAGCGGACGAAAGGGCCCTAGTTTTATATCAATAAAACAACTTTCCCCACCCTATCCCTCCTTTATGTCTCCCATTCATTATCATAGTGTATGATATCCTTAATAAATATATTATATAAATTTACCTGTAGACGAATCTGTTGGCATTTCACATAGCGCTAATACCCTTAGGAAAGGTATAAATCCATATATTCTCCCTCCAGCTATGGGCTAAATAGTAGGGAAGACTAGGCCCTTCAGCCTTGGGTAGGTAACCAGTCTAGGAGAGGGATAACTCCGAATTCAAAATTCTTGAGGTCGGTCGTTGATTGGGGTTGTGGCAACCCTTGATGTACCA
>CM042154.1:60881237-60883737 GCA_023376005.1 Doryteuthis pealeii
CACACACACACACACATATATATGCAAATATCTCTATATATGCATATATATATATAAACGCATGCTCATATCTATGGACACACACACACAGACTCACACACACAGAGGCACACACACACACACACACACACACACACAACATATATATATATATATATATATATATATATATATGGGAGAAATGTGAGGAGGTTAATCCGACAGTATGTAAAGAAAGGTAGACAAACACGGGATGTTATGGAAACTGGATGTTTATTGTCGACGATGCAACGTTTCGGTCTATTAGACCCTCTTCAGGACTTGGATATAGTTCTTGCTTCAATGATGGACATTCCCAAAATGGTGAAACAGGAGGTCGTTAGTAGGGGGAGGGGTAGTTGGGGTTGGGTAGTGGATTTTCTTCTCTCTAGATGGGGAGTGTCAGAATGGTGAATGGTGATAGTACCGCAGGTGTTAGTCTTAACCAATCCTCACAATCCAATATTCTAGACTAACACCTGCGGTACCACCCCTCCCCTACTGACGACCACCTGTTTCACCATTTTAGGAATGTCCATCATTGAAGCAAGAACTATATCCAAGTCATGGAGAAGGTCTAATAGACCGAAACGTTGCATCGTCGACAATAAACATCCAGTTTCCGTAACATCCCGTGTTTGTCTACCTTTCTCCACACACACACACACACACACACACACACACACACACATATATATATATATATATATATATATATAATTACAATATAAGTATACAAATTAGATGTAAAATAGAATGAAAACTTGCGACTTATAGTTTTACGCTTTTATCTCTACTTTAAATATATCTATTTATTGCTCTGCTTTTTCGTGCATTGAGCACTATAATGATTTCACAGATTAAAAACGCGTTAAATTTTACGCGTTTCTAGCACACCTTATATACAGAAATAATTCAACAAGGGAATCAATTAACTTCATTTTAAGAGAAAGATAAAACTAAGTTTCAATGTTAAATACTAGTTATTTGTGAACACGTACTTTTTGCACTGAGCTTTGGTTTGTGCTTGGCTTCCCACGTTAAAAAGCCCTTCGTGTCAATCCAGCCTGGCATAAGGCCAGTAAAATACGTACTACGTATTTGTGAATAAGTTTTAAAAATGTTACATATTTTCAATATTTAAACTTCTTTCGATAATATTCTTTTAATAATATTTTTCTTTAATATAAATTTGATAGTTTGGTTTAGTCCACTTGTTTAACGGCATACCAATTATTTATGGGTTATTTCATGCCGAAACTTGATTACAATTATAATTATATTTTCAATGTTCTATTGCGATTTTTATTTGTCTAATCATTTGTCTACACACAGTTACGGTTTCAAGTATTCCTAACCAATACTAATTATTTTCCAACAAATCTAATTGATCCATAGGCAGAATCCTAAACAGGTATTACCACTCCGAGTCAGGGTGGACCTGGGAGTAATGACAATGGAGGGGTATTCCACACTCCTCAGTGCTCAAAAATCGAAACCATTAGGTGCAGTTTAGAATACCCAGGACATCCTTTTTTATGTGTGGTCTTACCCCTTACTCCGAATGTGAAGAGCTTTCATTGACCTTGGTGATGGGAGAAACTTCCGCACTGATGACTCATTGTCTTATTTTCAGTGTCGTAAGCAAATCTTGTGTATTTTGTCACCTGTTACGATGTTTCTTTTTTTCCTGCCAAGTCTGCATCGGTTTCAGTTCACTGGAGCAAATCAGTAACCGTGCGCATCTGAAACTCCGGCTCTGGAGTCAGACGCCGTGAACAAATTTGGCTGCAACTCATCTTGTAGTTAACAAATCTTCAGGTTCTGAAAATGTATTAACTACAAGAAACTCGAGCCTGTCTGGTTTTACACTATTCTGTTTTTAATCACACACAACACACACACACACACACACACACACACACACACACATATATATATATATATATATATATATATATATATATATATATATATATATGCGTGTGTGTGTGTGTGTGTACTGTGTTTTATATATATATATATATTATATATTATATATATAATATATATATATACAGACGAACCTCTCATCAACGGAAAAATAAGGGGTGGGGTGGTCCGTTAAAGTCCGTAGATAGAAAGGGGTTGTTTTTATCATGAAATCACTATAGTAAATATCAGTATAATATAATATGATATATATAATATATATATATATATATATATATATATATATATATATATATATATATATATATATATATATAACTTAAAATACAGCATGACACACGTAGAATAGCATCGATAGTACTTTCTCTATCTCTCAAAGGGAGTACTATTTGTTAAAAATACAATATCATTACATTTATTATAAATATCAAAATTTACACTACAACCTTTTAAAGTTTATTTGCCACGTGTATGTAGTAGAAATGGATTTTTCTCTGCGATAGCAGAGTCACTTTGCGAACTAATGAAATACATCGCTAGTTGGAAGTGC
>CM042154.1:60888737-60891237 GCA_023376005.1 Doryteuthis pealeii
ATAAAAATATAAAGAGATAAAAATATAAAAAAATCAAAAATAAAATATAAAAAATAAATAGATTAATCTTAATACTATAATAATCATGCTCAGTGTGAATGTATTATATTTGTACATATGTTATATATATATTGGGGTGATTTTGTGTGAAGCATGGGTGTGAAATAAATGAGAAGCTCCGTTGGATGTTATGTGTTAATTTTAATTTTATTTCATTCAATATTTCGGAAGTGTGAGCCTCCTTTTTCAATGATATCTAGACAACCCCGCTTCAAAATATATATGACACACACATACACACGCACACACAACATATATATATATATATATATATATATATATATATATATATATATATATATATATATATATATGAGTATAGATAAAAGGATATGAAAACACCACAATATGTTGTTAAAGTGAAAACATTTTATAACATATTCATAGCTGATATTGAACAATATTTCGATTTTATAAAACTCATCTTCAAAGCTTGTTTATGCTTGTTTATACGAAGACAGACTTCGAATTTTCTTTGGCTTAGCCTTCATTCCCGCCCATGTGAAAAGATCATGGTATCTTTGTAGTAGGTTATTGGCATTAACGGGACGAGGATGGTGATGTCATCTATAAAAGCTCTGGAAGGAGGAAAAATCAGCCGTTCTTTTGTCATCACACCTTTCGATGTGTTCGCCGCACTTCGTAATATGAGTTCCATGGCCAGGACGAAAAGAAGCGGAGAAATCACACAGCCCATCATGATTCTGATATCAAGTGCTTGCCATTTGGTGGTGGTCTTTCACGGTAAATTTCATGAAGGCTGAATTAGAATATTTCATTATGACTTCCACAACTTTGCTAGGGAAGTTGAAATAGTCGAGTGCCATCCGGATTAGTTGATGCGGAACTGAACCGGATGCATTGGCGAGATCAAGCCAGATTACGTATAGTTCTGTTTTGTCTCTTTTGGCTGAGAGTATGGAATTCTATATCATCTGTGAATGTTCCAGACAGCCAGGGAAGCCAGGTATCCCCGCCTTCTGGACAGATGTATTTATATAATTGTTACTCATCAGAAAGTCTGTCATACAGCGAACAAGGACTCCAAAAATATTTTCCCGTCTACATTTAGAAGGGATATGGGGCGAAAATATGTGATACCTTTTGATTGCATTTCCTTTGGTATCCAAATACCGTCAGCCAGACACCATTCCTGTGGTATAATACCCTGCTTCCAAACCCGCTGAAGGAGGACAGTAAGTTTCCCGAGGACAGTTTTTATATACCTTGTACGATATCCCATTCATGCCCAGGGCACTACCTGCGCGGGCCTTATGGACGAAATCTCGGACTTCCCTCAATTTTATCCCACTATCATTAAAGATTACCGTTGGATCTTATAGTTTTGGTAAGTCTCATAAGTTTAAATATTATGTGACTGTGACTGAGATAGATATGAAGAGGCAAATATATAAAGATAGATAAAAAGATAGATATATCTATTTTTATCGTATACTGTTCCATTAGAAATCAAAGAATCGTATCAGCGTTGGTTTAGAAAAGAAATATATTATAAGAAAAACTTTTTCGGGTGTGCTTATGTACATACATATTTACCAATCGAGTAGGTTGTGGCTATGTATAAATGTATAAAT
The DNA here is from genome assembly GCA_023376005.1 of Doryteuthis pealeii. Taxonomy (NCBI): domain Eukaryota; kingdom Metazoa; phylum Mollusca; class Cephalopoda; order Myopsida; family Loliginidae; genus Doryteuthis; species Doryteuthis pealeii. The sequence goes on from CM042154.1 coordinate 60,890,393, forward strand.
GCAAACTGCTTCGTCCAGGATTTGAACTCGTCTCACCGTGGCCATTTCCTATGACAATGGCCATTGCACCACGCGCCTCCACAGGGATATATTAATATATGAGTGATACTCAGCGTTTTAATACAGTAATTATTTGTATATAAGACGCACTATTTTTTCAGATTTTTCAACACAAAAGTAAGCAGGTGTGTTATACATGAGTAATATATAAAAGTTACGAGAAGAATTAGTGTGTTAAGAATTCAACCTGGCTCGTTTGGACCTCCGCGTAGTAAAATCATATGTACATGGATAGGTAGTCCTCTTACACCTCTCTCGCAATATATATATATATATATATTCCATAACCGTTGTGGATTATGATTGGCATTTTAGATGACCCCAATTGACCTCCGATACAGACACATGAGAATAAGTTACTTTAGTTAGAAGAAGCGACCCAGTTTTTGAAGTAGAGAGACGCGATTGTCGGCCATCTCCCCCCGCGGCGGAATCAATCATGAGCTAATAAATAAAAGCTTGATCAGCATTACCAAGTATTGTTGTTGTATTAATCAAATACTAAAGACAATGTTAAGCCCAGCCCAGTAAGAAGAATTAACAAGGAAGAAAATCAACCCCCAGCAGATATAAGTCAGCGCAAAGAACATGGGGAGTGAATAGAGTCAACAAGCAAAATAAGCAGTAAGATGAGTTAAAAAGTATCATATTTACCAACCCCTCCGCACGAACAGATGTGAAACAAGGTCAATTTCTTAAGTGGAGTTCAACAGGTTTGAATTCAGAGTGTTCTTTCTCCTAGATCGGTTGCCCAACCAAGGCTAATGAGCCCAATCTGCCCTACT
>CM042154.1:60893737-60901237 GCA_023376005.1 Doryteuthis pealeii
GTAATGTAATGGTTAGAGTCGTATGGACTGGACTCGTCGACCTGAGTTCAATTCCTGGATGAAGCTGTTTGCATTTCACATAGTGCTAATACCCTTGGGAAAGGTATGAATCCATAGATTATCCCTCCAGCTATGGGTAGATAGCAGGGCATCTCTTGGTTAGGCAACAAGTCTAGAAGAAGGAAAATTCTGAATTAAAACATGAATTTATGTTTTAAAAATCCGCTAAAAAACTGACCTTATGTCACAGCCTGTTCATGCAGAGGGGTTGGTAAATATGTACACATACACACACGCAATAACTATATGCGAACAGTAGATGCCGTCCCGAGGACCTATCAGGAGCTATAGCTGATAGGAACGAGTAACTGGTGTGAGAGTGAGAGAAGGAGAGAGGGCGGGGAGAGTAACGATATGATCGTGATGATGATGATATGTTATATGTAAAGATTTTTTAAAGTTATTGATTGATGTGCGAATGTAGAAAAAAATCGAGATGCCCAAGAGAGCATGACAAATAAATAAATAATAATTGAACGAATTTGAACTGTAAATTTTGACCGGAATTATTATCGATTTCTAATTCTATTTTAAAATTTCGAGAATTAATAACAAACAAAACATAAATTCATTCACGGTCCGTCTAGTAAAATCCATATAAGAACCCCCCATATATATATATATATATATATATATATATATATATATATATATATATATATATACGAGGTTGAGTCAAAAAGTAATGCCATTTTCTTTTTTTCATGTGAAGTTTTTTTCATAAAACTAAGGCCTACATTGAGACCCTAACGAGGCTCAGAGCAAAAGTCCGACGAGTAAGATCCAACATGCCAATCAACAATGTCCTCCTTCTGCTCAACCACACACAAGCATCAGGACAAGGGAGAAAATCACCTCATTCGGGTGGACAACTTTATCGCATACTCCATACTTACCAGATTTAGCGACTTAAGATTATCATCTCTTCAGCGCCATGAAAGAGGGTTTGAAAGGCAAACATTATTCCAGCAACGGGGAAGTGAAATCTGAAGTGAAGAAGTGGCTCAAAGAACAGCCAACAGAATTTTACAGGGCCACATTCGAAGGTGGAACATTGCTACTGAGAGAAACGGTAACTATGTGGAGAAGTAGGGATGTGATCCACAGAGGACAAGCTTCATTTTGATGTATGATACATGTTCATTTGTTGGTAATTATAGCTGTCCTAAACAAAATGCCATTACTTTTTGACACATCCTCGTATATATATATATATATATATATATATATATATATATATATATATATATAACCCTGAAATACCTAATTTTGTGGGTCGTGGCTTCCAGAATTTATCAGGACATCTGCAGCTTGTGTAGTTCCTATCTAGCTTTTTTTTTCTGAGCGTCTCGTTATAGTCAAAGTGGTGCAATTCAGAGATCATATTTCCACATTATTGATAATCTGTTTATAGTAGCCCGTGCCTTTCTATTCACACATATATATATATATATATATATATATATATATATATATATATATATATATATATATATATACAGGAGAGAATTTGGTATGTACGTGTCGACGTATAACTCCAAAACGGGAGGTCACTCAGATTCAAAATCTTGCATACACATTGATATCGTTCTACTTAAGAAACACTCCAAATTTGGTTATTGATTTTTACTGATTAAGGGATATAATTAATCAAACAAAAATCAAACGATTTTTCGAAAGATATAGAATAGCTGCTGCTGCTGCTTGGTGTATCAGCAGCAGCTCGCCTGCTGGTTTTATCAACAGAAAGAAAGAAAGAAAAAAAATATCAGCTACCAGCCATTCAAAATTCCCACAACAACTATGACTAAATTTTAACGTGAAATAAAATTGTTTTTTTTAGTTGTTTTGATTTTCTTTTGGGGCGAGGGGGGGGGTCTCAATCTTAATCTCATATTCTTAAATTGTACACTCACTTAAATTAAATTGCTGTCATGTACACAAAATTGTAGAAAAATTAAAATTGTTTCAAACACAACTTTACGGTTACATTTTTAAAAAATAAGATTTTAAATGTAAATAAAAAATATCATGAAAATGTTTTAAATGTAAATAAAAAAAAAATGATAAAACAAGTTGTTTTGTAATTACTACTAATGGTAAAAAAGTTTTAAAACGATGTTTTTAAAATACTATCTTGAGTTTTAAGCGAAAATAGATATTGCAATACTTAGCTTCTTTTATCGTTAAGAACTGGATTTGAATTATTGTCAATACAAAAAACTGAAATAAATAAATTACAATGTATTTCTAACTCATCAAGCAATTAAAAACTGAATTTAAAATTGTCCCCCAAAATACTATTATTTTCTAACTGGATTTTCAGTGAAACTTTTTGTAGACAACAATATTCGATTTACAACAATGAAACTTGAATAAAGTTAATCATTATCTTCAAAATATTTGGACCATTCAAAAGAAGAAACATTTTTTTAAAAATCCTGATGATTTTTTAAAATTCAGCTTACGGAAATAATGAAAATTATGAACGAAAACAATATTTCCTTTTTCGTACTGTTAAATCAACTGTTTACATTTTCGTACTGTTAAATCAACTGAAATTTAAAGTAACCATTGGTTACTTTAAATTTCAGTTGGTTACTAACCAAAAAACAAGTTATGACTATCTGCTTTTTTAACAAATTCTATGAAAAATGAAAATATGTTTCAAATAGTTATTTTTTTCTTAAAATGTTAGGGGAAATATTGGTTAAACTTGCAAATCGTTCGGAAAATTAGGGGGGCACAGAAAAACCAGAACCCACAAATTTTGTAATAAAACTGTTAATTTTAACTAGGGAGTTTTAGGGTTGGGGTTTAGATTTAGGGTTGGGGTTGGCGTTAGTTTAATGGGAAAATAAATAAATAAATTGGGTTCTGTTTTTTCAAGAAAAAAAGAAAAAACAGAACCCACAAATTTTGTAATAAAACTGTTAATTTTAACGGGGGGGTGTGGGGTGTGGCTAGGGTTGGGGTTTAGGTTTAGGGTTGGGGTTGGCGTTAGTTTAATGGGAAAATAAATAAATAATTTGGGTTCTGTTTTTCTGGGTCACCCAGTAATATGTTTTAATTTTCCGACCGATTAGCAAGTTTAGCCGAAATATTTTTACGAGGCCTTCCCCCACCCCTATTTTGTGAAATCTGGAGAAAAAAATAAACACATAAAAAAAATAATTTTTAATTTTTTTTTCTATGAAGATTATAGTCTGAATAATTATATCAAAATATTTTTAGAAGTTTCTATACAGGATTTTTTTTTTGTAAAAAAACATGAATTCTGAATTCTTCCTAAAAAATGTCAATATTATGATATGAAATTATTTCAACACTCAAAAATTCAGGATTACATTAAAAAAAATATTTTCAATGTTTAAAAAAAAAATTCCCTGAAATAAACACTGTAATACATAAATTTTCGGTGATTTTTTTAAAATTCTACTTTTAGGAACCCCCTGGTGTTCCTAAAATCTTTTCGTCCGGTCATGGACAATATTTAAAAATTGAATTAGATATAAATAAGTAAATAAACAAATAAATATGACAATATTAATAATAATAATAATATTAATAATATTAAATGATTAAATTGATGTAAAATCCAACAGGAAACGTCACAAAACACAAATACACTTTTTCATTCGCACATACCCACGTACAAAATCCCGCGCTAGGATACAGTCTTAACGTCACAACCAACACGCATTTTCAATGTCACGCGCATTACAACATACGCACAAAAAAAAAAAAAAATAAAACGCATTCACGCTCACACGGGAATACAGTTATTTAAAAAATAACGTCATTTTCAAAAAAAAAAAAAAAAAATTCATTTAGGAAGAAATGCCATAGCTGTACTGCTTCAGTTCAATTCTTTTGATAAAGAGGTATTACCTCGAAAATTCAAGAAATAATAAAAAATACAGGTCAACACACAACACCACTGTTACCGTATTATTATTTTTTATTTATTCCAAACTGCATTGTGATAGCCTTCTAAATCAACCTCCTAACCAATACATACACAATGCTTCAAGCAAATTATGAAACTCTCTATATATATATATATATATATATATATATATATATATATATATATATATATATATATATATAGTGTGTGAGATGGTCACTGTTTCAGCTTTTGCTGGAATGGTGTACCAAAGGCAGTATTATTGGTAGAGTGCTCAATATAAAATAGAGCTGTTATATAATATAATAAAATAAATATATAAAGGTTTTACATATCTATTTATTACTTTGTCACCTAATAAATAGAAATGTAAAACCTTTATATATTTATTTTATCATATTATATTATATTATATTATATTATATATATATATATATATATATATATATATATATATACTAGCAGCGGCTACCCGGCGAAGCCCGTGTAGAGGAGATAAAACATGGTTTAATAATCGTTTGAAGATCTATTACTACTGAATAGCGAGTTCAATCCTCGCAGGATGGCCCATAAAAATCACCACGTAAAAAAGATCTTAATTTATTCCGGCCTGGTGGGAGGTCAGGGAATTTTCTTTTCGTCAGATTTGAGGGAATGACATGACATAATGATAATTAAGTATATTTTTAAATAAAATATAAATGACGCGATTTGCTAAATTTCAAATTAATATTAAAAAAAATTAAATAAAGTAAACAAATTAATGTAAAACAATAAATAACAATAATAAAAAAATTATTAATTTAAAGCGTAGCCGATTGAATGTATTTATATTTGTTATAACGCTGACTTATCCAGGTAAAACTGTGCCAACTATATATATATATATATATATATATATATATATATATAGTAGTGTATTTTAGTACACACCCACACACACACACACACACACACACACATATATATATATATATATATATATATATATATAAATACTAGCAGCGGCTACCCGGCGAAGCCCGGGTAGAGGAGATAAAACATGGTTTAATGATCGTTTGCAGATCTATTACTACTGAATAGCGAGTTCGATCCTCGCAGGATGACCCATAAAAATCACCACGTAAAAAAGATGTTAATTTAATACGGCTTGGTGGGAGGTCAGGGAATTTTCTTTTCGTCAGATTTGAGGGAATGACATCACATAATGATATAGTAAGAAATTTTAATTCAAGTATTAACTATATTTTTTAAGTAAAATATAAATGACGCGATTTGCTAAATTTCAAATTAATATTTGAAAAAAATAGATAAATAAAGTAATCAAATTAATGTAAAACGATAAATAATCTTTAAAAAAATATTATTAATTCAAAGCCTACCCGATCGAATGTCAAATTATTATAGTATGCTATACTATAAATTTGATAACAATTTTATGAAAATAATATACTATACTAAGTATACTATGTTATTTTTTTAAATCGAAAAGTGCACTGACTTTACGAAACATTACGAAAAGAAAAGAAAACTAAATGCAAAAAAAAAAAAAAAAAAAAAAAAATACATACTTTAAAAAAAAAAAAAGTATTCTTGAATGTGCTTAAAAGTTAAATATCAAATTACAGTTCTGATTTTGGCACAAATACAGAATAGCGCGCAATAGATATCATTAGAATCGTATTTTACGAATAAATAACATTAGATTATGGAAACTCCCGAAGGCGCGAAATTTCATTTGTATTTCTAATATTAAAATAAATAAATTAACGCGATTAGGAAAAAATGGCTTTGTTTACAATTGACGAACGATGGAAAATCGAGTGTCTCAATTTTTTCAGGTATTTCCGTGAAATATATTGAGTAATCTATTAAATAAATCTATTAGGAATGTATTAGGTAATGGTATTATCTCTTGCGCACTATTCTGCATTAGTATCATGATTTTATTTGTATTTCTAATATCAAAATAAATAAATAAACGCGATTATGAAAAATAAAAAAGGCTTTGTTTACAACTGAACGGAAATTAATTAAAAAAAGTTGAGTTATCGTTAAATGTTTTCGTTTGATTTGTTATTTAATTCGCAGTAAAAAATAATTCAATGTATGAAAACATACTAATTACATATTTAGAAAGATTATTTAAAAAACAATTCTAACCCAATGAATATTTTAAAGATAGGAACAAAAATATTCGATAAATAAGATTTGATTTTACGTTAAAATGTAGTATGAAAAAAATTATACTACGAATTCTAGGCTGACCGAAGGAAAATATTATTTTTTAACTAGCTGTAAAAAATAATTCCATGGATAAAAACTCAATCAAATTACATATTTAAAAAGATTTTTTTATTTTCTTTCTAACCATATGAATATTTTAAAGGAGGTTGAACCGTAAATAGGCGAGAAAAAAGAATTTGATTTTTTAGTCTGAAAAAAAAATCATACTTATCAGTTGTCCGAAGCAAAAAATTTTTTTAACTCGTTGTAAAAAATAATTCAATGGCTAAAAACGCATACAAATTTCATATTCTTTTCTTTTCAACCATATAAATATTTTTAAGATTGGAGTAAAAAAATAGGCGATAAATTCCGAGCGGGACGGCATAGACTGCGAAATTTAATCACTAAAATTAAACTTCGCTACTGGTATCGTTATAAATCGCTGTAACAAAAATCAGGCAGCGCACAATATTTTAGTATCAGCATGAGCTGTCAACAAGTTTCACTCAAAATAACCACCATTAACGTCGATCACAGCTCAATCCTGCTCTGGTACCTGGAGCAAGCTGATGTTGCAGTTTCCCTGGGAAGGCTCTCAAAAACTTAATCTTAATCTGTCGATTAACTGGGCTTTTGTAGTACTGACACGGCGATTGGTGTTTTTCTCAACAGCGCCTCATATATAATAATCCATGGGGTTAATATATGGGGAGTTCGGAGGCCAAACATTGGGACTGGTGTAGTAAAAATTCGCCGATGTGTGGCAGGGGGCCGAATCCTGCTGCCATACATATGGCCTACCATTGGCTACCCTTCTTATCCAGGCTTGACTACTGTGTTTAGCAACTCCACGTAGGCATCTGAATTCAACCTGATACCCTCTCTACAAAAATGCGCAGGCATCACATCACCATCAGAGGACACATATCCGAAAACCATCACAGTTTGGGGAAATTTAGTCTGCATGACACGAGGAGTGTCCTTTGGACTGTATGCAAGCAATCTGTTATTGTCCGTGTTGTGTTTTTGATTTTGGCAAAAGTTTTTCGCATCGGAAAAGAAACAGTCTGTTTGTGGTTCAGCAGGATATTTCCCTTTGCTCAGAAGTTTCTTCGCCTTTGTCAGACGATTTTCACGGGCATTTTCTGGGAGCAGTTGACCTCTGCGACGCTTTTATGAGTATATCGAAGGTCTTCATTGAGTTCAAGCTTCATGGTAGAGACTGAAACATTCAATTCACGTGACAATGCCCGAATTCCAATGCCAGGTTCCTCCAACACTTTTTCTGTAGATTTTCGATG
>CM042154.1:60903737-60936237 GCA_023376005.1 Doryteuthis pealeii
GTTTTTGATATGGCTTTTTTTAGCCGACAATTTTTGGGAGAATATGTGCTTAATTGAAGTCTGTATGTGCTTAATTGAAGTCTTAATTGAATGCTCTGTATGTCTAATGATGAGGCCTAATAGGCCGAAATGTACATACAGAGATTGATTTTTCTCGGTTTGTTTAGCCTTACATTTGAATAGGTATGCCCGCCTAATTAATTAATCATTAATTAATTAACTTCCAAAATTAGGTACGACTTCAATTAAGCACATATTCTCCCCCAATATATATATATATATATATATATATATATATATATATATATGTGTGTGTGTGTGTGTGTGTGTGTGTGTTTAGACAGTAGTTTCTCATTTAAACAAATCTAGTTAAACACACCAGAATCCAAATTTTTGAAAAAGCATCATAGAAATTAGAATCTATTGTATCTGTACATTTAGAATTTTTCTGTAATAGGATAAGGCTCAAATTTAAATGAACTGATTCTTACTCCATCTGCGGTTTTAATCACCTCAGCTCTATGTTGTTAATTATACATCCTTCTTTCTGTTTAGTGTAACACAATCAGGTGATAAAGCAAACAAATTATCTCCATCATATATCGGTATATATTCATAAGTACACACCTCGATTTTTAAAAATAAAGTGTCATTCGATTTTAGCTATAAGAACATTTAAAATCATAGGACCGGTTTAGGGCAGTCGGTAGTGTGTCTAACTAGAAACCACAAGGTTGCTGGTTCGATACCGGCCCTCGCTAACTCAGTGTATGAGTAGCACAGGGGTCTGTGTGGTGAAGTAAGGAACTGATGGTAGTTGTGGCGTCCGCATCAGATGCAAAACAATCTCCTTAGTCTTGTGCTTGCTGTCAGGCTGATACCGACTTTAGACCACTTCGACGACTTACTACATTTAAAATCATATATATATATATATATATATATATATATATATAATTTGTATTTAAAAAATATTTTCAATTTTTCTAATAATTTTTTTCATTTCACCATGAAAAGAATTGATGAAAAGTACATTGGTTCTACATAGAACTATTATCAAGGAAGTTTTATTTAAAGTTATCATTGAATGTAAAAAGCAATATATATATATATATATATATATATATATATATATATATATATATATGTGTGTGTGTATTGTGTGTGTGTGTGTGTGTGTGGTGTGTGTGTGTGTGTGGCGAAGGAGTTCTCAAAAATTGAACTTGACTTTTATTTTTTACAGCTTACATTTATTAAGGATTAAAGAAAAATCTTTTGAACTGCGAGAAGAATGTATAGAATAGTATGTACGTTTCACGCCTTTACGTATTTAGCCAATTCCTCCGCATGTGTAGGATGTGACACAATATCAGTTTTAAGCTTCTTTAGCTCATACGGAGTTCACTTTTTAAATTATAAGAGTTATATATTAACACATGGGGGGACTAGCTCAGTCAGTAGAGCGTTCAACTAGGAACCACAAGGTTCTGTGTTCGATACAACTCAGCGTATGAGTAGCGCAGGTAAAGTGAGGAGCTGTTGTCTGCCATCTCAGGTACACCTTCCCCATGCCAATATGAGTCGACAAATCTATTTCTTCTTATGTTCTGAAACAAAACTGATTTCCGCATATTCTGCTGTGCGTTTTAATTTTTTGTCATCTCAAGTACACTCTCCACGCCTCACCCTTCTCAAGTCATGAAGTAAAAAAAAAAAAAAATGAAAATCATGCTCTTTTGTGTGAGTTAATTTTCTATAATCTCAGTCACCCCTCTGATGCCAAACACACAACCGTTTTGATCATATACACATCGACGTCACATCGACGGACTAATAGGGAGAGGGGTGTTCCATTAAAGTCCGTTGATGGGAAGATAATATTTTTGAATCATAAAACCACTATAGTAAATATTAGTAGTTATAATGTAAATAATATATATATAATATATATAATATATATATATATATATATATATATATATATATATATATATAAATGAAAACCATCAAACGTATACCACAGTTGAACAATCTTGGTATATCATTTCCCAAGTTTCTGGTTTGGTTTGATTCATTTGTTTAACAACATACCAACTCCTAGTGGGTTATTTAATGCCAAAGACCAGACACACAGACACAGACACAGACACAGACAAACAAACAACAAACACACACACACACACACACACACACACACACACACACATATATATATATATATATATATATATATATTATATATATAATAATATATACTAGGTGTGTCATAAAAGTCCCGAGTTTGAGACTGTATTTACCAAGATAGAAATAATGAATGTAACATTAATTTTTTCAGGATACAAGGTGTGTGAAAAAGTGCAAAAGATCTCGTTACCTTTTGACACACCTTATATATATATATATATATATATATATATATATATATATATATATATATATATATATATATATATCACTTATCACTTATCATAATAATTAAAATACACACTACAATTTATTAAAGTTTATTTACTTTGTATATGTAGTGGAAATGGGAGTATTTTTTGCAATGATCACATAGCCACTTTCTGAAATAATTAAATACATCGCTGACAATTTGGAAGCTTGTTTTTGGGGGTTTTTTTTGTCTGAAGATTTTGTCCGTTACATCCAAAGTCCGTTGATAGGGGTCTGTACATGAGAGATTAGACTTTTGGTGCCTTTTTGAAGGCGGTAGCTGAGGGTCAACCACCAGTTTATTAATCCTACGAATTTATCAATACACATAAAGTCATAGAAAATTATTTATATAAGTTCATACAACCAAACTAATATTTTCCTACAAACTATTCGCTTAAAAATCATATATACACCCCCACCTATCAAAACAACAAAATTTGGCATTAAATAGCCTACAAGTGTTGACTTGCCATTTAACAAAATAACCAACATCTTGTTACGATTTTATGGGCCATCCTTTAGGCTCCAAGCAAAAGCGCTTGTCCAGCGGAAATCCTTGGTAAAGAATCCTTTGGTTGTTCCTTGGTGCTCATCAGTATTGCAATTCCTTCGTCAATGATTGCAAATGGACGTCTCTCAGTATCAGTGATTAAGTAGTCAACCAGCCACGCATTAGGGCTGTTGATTGGCTGAGATTTAAACCACGTCACCTCGCCTAGTCTATAAATTTAAGTAGTCTATTGTAGCACACCTTATATCACCAAAATATTCCAACAAAATAGCCTACGATTGGTTGACATGCCATTTAACAAAATAACCAACATTTTACCTTGCGTAAACGATTAAGTCAACTAGAAACTATCTAAGAGTTTAAAAAATTTATATATACACCCCAACCTAAAAAAAACAACAAAAATGTGGCATTAAATAGCCTACAAGTGTTGACATGCAATTAAACAAAATAACCAACATCTTACCTTGCGTAAACGATTAAATCAACTAGAAACTAAGTGTTTACAAGTTTTTTAGCCTTTGTTGCAGTATCGTGTTTTATTTTTCCTGTTGTATATAATATGGTACATGAAATCGTCAAGCGTACAGCAAAATTGTTGACCCAATTATTCATGCACATTGAACGGGTGTAAAAAGAACTACAACAAATTCAAGTCTAAAATGTTTGGAGTGCATTCTTTTGTATTACGCTCATATTCAAAAGAAATATCAGGAGTTGACAGCAATATGGTCGTACATACGGTTAGTGTTTCTGAAAATGCATTGCTGCACATTTCGCTACGGTAAGGTACGCCTTATGCATTGGCTACAATTCATCATTGCCAGATACTTCAGCTGTTTGCATTGTTACGCACGCACACTCGTTAGGGGCGACCAGTGTACACACGCAACATGAAATAATAAAAAAAAATATGCAGAAGGACCCAGATGTAAAAATAAATAGTACAAAAGGGATGGGATTCAAAACTTTTCTATCTGCTCCCGTGAAAAAGATAGTAAACCGATGAACGACGACAATGCTGAATGACGAAATTATTATTTCTCTGAAACAACGTCTCTCTGTTAAAATTATTATTCTCTGCAACAACGTCTCTCTGTTAAATTATTATTTCTCTGCAACAACGTCTCTCTGTTAAATTATTATTTCTCTGCAACAACGTCTCTCTGGTTATTATTTCTCTGCAACAACGTCTCTCTGTTAACATTATTATTCTCTGCAACAACGTCTCTCTGTTAAATTATTATTTCTCTGCAACAACGTCTCTCTGTTAAATTATTATTCTCTGCAACAACGTCTCTATTATTTCTCTGCAACAACGTCTCTGTTAAAATTATTATTTATTATTCTCTGCAACAACGTCTCTCTCTTAAATTATTATTCTCTGCAACAACGTCTCTCTGTTAACATTATTATTTCTCTGCAACAACTTCTCTCTGTTAACATTATTATTTCTCTGCAACAACGTCTCTCTGTTAAATTATTATTCTCTGCAACAACGTCTCTCTGTTAACATTATTATTTCTCTGCAACAACGTCTCTCTGTTAACATTATTATTTCTCTGCAACAACGTCTCTCTGTTAACATTATTATTTCTCTGCAACAACGTCTCTCTGCTAAAATTATTATTCTCTGCAACAACGTCTCTCTGTTAAAATTATTATTTCTCTGCAACAACTGTAACTCTCTGTCTCTAAAATTATTATTTCTCTGCAACAACGTCTCTCTGTTAAATTATTATTTCTCTGCAACAACGTCTCTCTGTCTTCTCTCTGTTAAAATTATATTTCTCTGCAACAACGTCTCTCTGTTAAATTATTATTTCTCTGCAACAACTCTCTGTTAAAATTATTATTTCTCTGCAACAACGTCTCTCTGTTAACATTATTATTTCTCTGCAACACGTCTCTCAACATTAATTATTTCTCTGCACAACGTCTCTCTGTTAACATTATTATTTCTCTGCAACAACTTCTCTCTGTTAAAATTTATTATTTCTCTGCAACAACGTCTCTCTGCTAACATTATATTTCTCTGCAACAACGTCTCTCTGATTATTTCTCTGCAACAATTCTCTCTGTTAAGACTATTGTTATTTCTCTGTCCAACGGTGATTCGCTCCTTTTCCTCCAAATGAATTAACTCTTATTCTACGACGAAATGTCTTTACTTTTTCCGTTCTTCTGATTTTCGATGCGCGTATCAAACTTTACTGTCCTTGCTTCTCGGGATGATTTCATCAACTGTGTGCTGGCCTCCTGTTTTCGCACGAAAATCCTTTCTTAGTCATTGTCATAGCAAAATCTTGGGGTAGGTGTACTTTAGGTCGTGGGGTCACAGTTGAAATATGTATGCATATACCCCTGTCACCTGAGGTGGGGTGGGGGAGTACAACTGTCCCTTAGACATATGGATAGTAGTCATTGCATTGACATTCTTTTAATAAGAATACAACCCGACTGAATCTCACTTTCTTTGCTCGCCCACGCATTCCTTGGGGTTTTTACAAATAGAGTTTTCTTTTAATTCTAACATATATACTAGTTGATATACCAGTGATACGTCACAGCATTTAAAAAAAAAAAATACTTAAATAAATTATAGATCATATTTAAAATAAAACAATCTAATTAATTAATTAAAAATAAAATATTTTAACACATTAGCTGCCCAAAAACATACTATAAATGTTATATATCATTAACTCACACAAAAGAACAGGAAGATTTTCAGTGTATACACACACACACACACACACACACACACACACACACATATATATATATATATACATATATATATATATATATATATATATATATATATATAATATATATTTATATATGCATATATATATATATATATATATATATATATATATATATATATATATATATATATATATATTATATACATATATATATATATATATATATAATATATATAATACATAATATTTATATATATATATATATATATATATATATATATATAATATATATATATATAATTTATCTTCTCCAATATCTTATATAAAATTATATTAATTCAATGCTTCAATAAAGAGTCCAATGGGGCAAAGAAGGCTTTTTCATTAGGGACCTCTCATAAAAAATGTTTTTCTTTTAAGAGAAGGTCCTTTGGAAAATACTTTTTTCAATTATTCCATTCATTTCATTCATTTTTTCCCATTCAAATTAATTTTTACATTAATCTTATATATATATATATATATATATATATATATATATATATAATTGTGTGTGTGTGTGTGTGTGTGTGTGTGTGTGTGTGTGTGTGTGTCTGTCTGTATTTGAACTTTCAAAAAATTCCATATGTATGTATAATATATATAACATATATATATATATATATATATATATATATATATATATATATATATATATATATATATATATTCAAATGAATTCAACCAGAAGATGGTTTTCACTGAACAAAATGGACTCACTACTTCTAATACATTTTTGTCCGAATTTGTGTGGCTTGTCAAACCCTTAGAAAACCTTTTAAAACTTTATGAAAATAATTTCTTTCACAAGAAATTTTCCCTGGCGATGACCTAAGGTCGAAACTAGTTGAAACAATAAAAAAATAAATAATATAAAATGAATATTCCTGTTTCTCTTATCACTATTTCACTAAGTGTGGACTGTGTTAAAGTTAGAAATCCCCCAAATTTGAGCTTCCAATTCCAAGAATTGGCAGAGTTATGGCGACTATTAGTTCACAAAAGTTGAGGGGGGTCGCGAAAAATGGCGACTTCATGTAATCTATTTTTATCTGTAAAATGAGTTGTAGAGCTTCCCTATTCCTATAAAATTCGTTTATAAAAGCAGTTCTGCCCGAGCAATCCAAAAATGCTATTGAAAAAGTCTGAAAGTCAACCAATTTTAAGTTATTGATGATTTCTGATTTTTTCATAGCAAGATCAATATCCCGATGTGCCACTACATCTATGTCAAATATTTTTCTATTATTATTTCATATCTATTGAACATTATTTGTACCAAAAAGATAGTTTGGATTTTGCTCAGGTACTTGACTTACGAGTTTAATTTGTTCCGATCGTAACTCAATTTACTTGTATATCAAATCAATGGTCCCCATTGAAATAAGCTGAAATGCCATTACTCTGTTTCAGCCACAAAAAAACACCATAATTTTTTACGTTTATTTAAATAGAAATATAGCAAAATATTGTATAAAAACCATATGTGGACAGTAATATTCTGAGAATTCATTGCTGCACATTTCGCTACGGTAAGTTACGCCTTATACATTGGCTACAATTCATCATTGCAGCTACTTCAGCTGTTTGCATTTAAAAAGAAAAATGTTCAAATGAATTATAAATCAAATTAAAAATAAAACAATCTACATTCTTCATTAAAGATAAAACACATTAGCTGTCCAAAACAACACACTATTTATTTACTTATAAATATAGCACCCTCTATTATCAATATTAATCCGTGAGTAATGGTGATGAAAGGGTATTCAACACTCCCCAGAGCTCCAAAATTGGAACTTTGTATGCAGTTTAACGTCATACCCAGAACACCAAATTATTAGTATTAGATAGGAATACTTGAAACCCTATAACTGTACAAACATATGATTATTATTATCATCATCATTATCATCAAATTGAAATAGATACTTGAAACTTAATAATGTAATTATCAGTATAAGATAGGAATACTTGATACCCCATAACTATGCGCAAACAAATAAAGTGATTTAAAAAATTGAAAATATAAATTGATAGCAATGGAACATTGAAAACATATTCCTGATTATAATGAGACATTTACAACTGAATCAAATATCGGTATTAATAACCCTTAAGGAGTTGATATGCCGTTAAACAAATGCACCAAACAGGAACAAACGCAGTTTCTTACAATCTATGCCATTATCTGTCTAGACATCTATCATTTTTAAACAAATACGAGCAAGCAAGTCTCAGAAACTTTGTTAGTAGTGATTTCAATGTTCAGCGGATGGCCTACAATAGTAACTATATCATAGACTAAGCTGGGGTTAGTAGACTTCTAACTAGCTAGCTATCATTGTTCGTTGTTTCTCTGTCTACCCTATCAATATGTATCGCAGTCTATTCAAAATTATCCATCTATAAATGACTTGAAGTATCGTATTCGTATAGCGCAAAACGGCTTTGATATTGAAGTCTAAAGCAAAGTGTGAAATATATGTGCAGGCTCTTTGCATTCAAAGAGAGGCGTCTACACGTAAATGTGCAAACATATGAATAATTATACACCTCGGTGCACCTGTTTTCCTCTTGTGCATTTATGGGTATATTTGTGCCACGCAAATAGGTCAGTTGGTTGATAAGTGGCTGGGGAGGGAGAGAGGTAGGAATAAAAATAAGTTTTTTTTACGTATTTCAATATATACACGCCCGTAATTAAAATTGTGGAAATACACTAAAAATGTACATAGAAAGTGTGTATGGTTAGTTGGTTGGCTGGTTGGTTGGATTTTACGGCGTGTCAACCCATTGGGTTATTTTATGCCGAAGACATTTTGTTTTATTGGGTATTCAATTTTTTTAAAACTCAATTTTTTTTAAACATATTAAAAAAAACTTTTTTCAATTTAACCCATATGAGGTACTTCCACTCCGGGTCAGAGTGGACCTGGGAGTAATGGTTGTTTGGTTGGTTGGGTTTTACGGCGCATCAACTCATTGCATTATTTCATACCAAAGACGTTTTATTTTATTGATTTTTTTCGGTACTAATTTTTTCAATCTCTTTTTTTGTTAAATTCATTTTGATCTATTTAACCCATAGATGGGATCCTAACATGCACTACCACTCCTGTTCACCGGCGTGTGTGAAAGTATATATGTGCATGTGTGTGGGGGCATGCTTAGCGTAATAGTTATCATCGTGCTGACCCGAGCTCAAATCCTGGATCACAGCTATGGGTTAAATCAGGATTTCGCAAACTTTTAAGTTCGTAGACCCCTACAAAAATCATATCATATATCCTTATATATCCTAGTCCACCTTGCAGTCGTTTTGTTGTAAACAATTATGTAATTAATGAATTCAGCACAAACGTTTATGTAAAACTGTTGATTGTAAAATAACCGTAAAATAAACAGTAAAGTAAGCATAACATGTATCATTGTCCTGATCATAGCTTCAAAGTGCCGCAGTCAAATCTAAACTGGTCGACGTTGTGGAAGATTAGTGTTAAAAAAAGTAGTTCACAAACTTTTAAGTCCGTAGAGCGCTACAAAAATTTGATTGACCCATCATAAACCCCTCCTTATATACCCTAGTCCACCTTGCAGTTGTTTTGTTGCAACCAATTATGTAATTAATGAATTCTGCAAAAAAGTTTATGTCAAATTGTTAATTGTAAAATAACCGTAAAATAAACAGTAAAGTAAGCATAACGTGTAAAAAAAGAGCTGAAATTATTTAATTCTAACTTAATAACTTATCAAGGAAGCTTATTTCCTAATTTGATGGGCGAAGCTGATGACTTTAGATACGTTCATGAATATTGGGCTGAAACTTTTGAAAATATATCATCATGATTTTTGTGGAATTAATTTCTTCTAATTTACTTAGAAGGCTTAGTAGTTTCCGACGAATACTTATAGACCCACTGAGTTGTTGTATAGACACCAGGGAGGGTATGTAGACCGCTTTGAAAAATAGTATTGCTACTGTTCTTCTACAAGGATGATTTAGTATTAAATAACCCACGAAGGTTGATATGCCATTAAAGAACTAAACCATACTTAATCCATACTCAAATCCTGTACGTGACTGTTTGCGTTTCCCTTTGCACAAATGAGATTGAGAAAGATATAAATCCATGTGTTCTCCCATACCTCAACTCTTGGTAAATAGCAGTAGAAATTTGGCATGATCTCTTGTATTTGCAAGAAGCTTTAGATCATCTACGATGTCTGCATTTGTATCTGTGGAATATTATGTTTATTCTTTTTTTTAGTGAGTGAAAAAGTGTATTACTGAATCATCATAATCATAATGGCAGCACGGATATCCAGGACAATCTCTCACCAACAATCCCTATCAGTTATCACCTGGTCTAGCTCAAGTATGCACCAAAGTGGAGTGTTGTATATCATGAGCTGATTTAGACACCAGTATTCTGTCGTTACGCGTCACAGGTTGCCACCCATGGCAAATTTGAACAATTTTCTAAAATATATATTTTCTAAATATATCAGAACTGATTTTGAACAATTTTCTAATATTGACCCAGTTCAGCTCAGAACTGATTTTGAACAATTTTCTGATATTGACCCAGTTCAGCTCAGAACTGATTTTGAACAATTTTCTAATATTGACCCAGTTCAGCTCAGAACTGAATTTGAACAATTTTCTAATATTTACTTAGCTTAACTTAGAACTGATTTTTAAAAATTTTCAAATACTGACCCAGTTCAGCTTAGAACTGATTTTGAACAATCTTTTAATATTGACCCAGTTCATCTTGAATATGATATTGATCAATTTTCTAATATTAAATCATCACAAGACAGAACTTCATGAATTTATTATTTTTCTCAGTTCAATACTGTCAGGGTTTAGAACAGTTTCCGTTTTTGCCAATGATCACAAAGCAAGCCTTTTCTATTTTTATTTCTTTACGACTTTCCAAGGACAGCCAAATTTGACAAATACTTTTGTTACGATTTTTGTGTCCATTTTTAGGCTGCAAATGAGAGCTCTTTACAGTAGAGATCCTTTGTGTTCCTTTGAGAAATGTCCTTGGTTGTTCCTTGGTGTTAGGTAGAATCCTTTGGTTGTTCCTTAGTGTTAGATAGAATCCTTTGGTTGAGCAGAGTTATTGGTCGCAGATCCGTTCGTCCGTATCGAATACGTGCAAATGAACGGCTTTCAAGATCGGCGATTAAATAGTTAATTAAACACATATTCTAGTCTGTTTATTGGCTGGCTTTAATCCACACGCCCACGCAGAGTCTATAGGTTTAAGTGGTGGACTTCAGCACACCTTATATGCTGAAATAAGCGCGTGGTGTAATGGATAAAGTCATGGGAAATGGACTCGTCGCGCCGAGTTCAAATTCTGGACATGGTAACGGCATTTCACTTAGCGCTAATACCCCGGAGAAAGGTATGAATTCTACTCTCCTTCCAGCTATGGGTAAATAGTAGGACAGACTGGGCTCTTTAACCTTGGTTAGGCAACCGGTCTAGGAGAAGGAAAACTCTGAATTCAAACCTGTTAAACTCCGCTTAAGAAATTGACCTTGTGTCACATCCTGCTCGTGCGGAGGGGAAGGTAAATATATATATATATATGCTGAAATAATCCACCAACTTTATAGTAAGTTGCACCACAAATGCAACTATGAGAACTTAGCTCCAAGCTTGGGAATGCGTCTGCATGATTACATAGGATCTCCCATGGTTGTTCGACCAATATTGTCCTATTATTCTTGGGTTTTGTACAAAAGATCTAGGCTGCACGAATCGGAGGTGAGATTGAACCGACATCACTGTGTGTATGATTCAGTGACAAATAAAGACTTAATTATTTCCCATAGCGTAAATAGGTCCTACGCTTATGGCTAGTCACGTGTAAAACACAAACCTGTATTTAAAAAAAATATCTAATACACGAACATGAAAAATAATCGAAACTTGTGATCACTAGTTAGGTTCATAATGCTACTATAGCTCCCCCCCCCCCAGCAAAAAAAAAGACCTGGCTAGAGAACCACCTTCTACCGGTCTGTGAAAGAATTTGAGTCTAACCGAATTAAACACCAAAAATTGAAGCGGGCTATTAGAAAGGGTAATTTTAACCCAGCAACATTCAAAGTGGAGAAATTCCAACATGTACATTCTGTGGAAGTGTATGTGGCTATCCAGGGCTGGCCTGGTGAGTCATCTGAGAAAACACAAGGATACAGTGTCAAATGTTACTGCCACTCAAGTATGAAAAAAGAAGAAAAACAAGAGAAAAAAAAAGAAAAGAACAGGAAATGGTCTCACTCGTACACGAGTTGACAGCCAACAACTACAACACAAGTTCCAAAAAGTTATCTTATATAAGGGACCACACACACAGAGAGAGAGAGAGAGAGAGAGAGAGAGAGCCGTGGCGGTTAAGGCTATAGCATACACCCACTGTACTTCTGCAGAGCGGTAAGACTCTCTCCGAATGGGACCACTTGCTGGCCATGAGTGGTGACCGGTGATACTGGTGATTGAACACTCCATGACTTACGAAACTCCTCCTTGGCCCTTACTTTGTATCATTTAGATTTTTAAAATTCTAGATAAAAAGAGCATTAGGTTTATAAATTCCAAAAATTATTTTTGGATAGTTCAGTTGGACACATGGCGCAACGGATATAAGGGTTGAGTTAAATAAGTTCTGAGCAGGTTTAATCCTGACCACGATAATAACATAGAATACTTAACATAGCTTAACCCTTGTACCCGGTATGGTTAACGGAATGAGCATAGTCTACCCCGGTAGATTGAATAAATGGTTCGGTTAGAAAGTGCATGAATGCTCCCGATTATGACAGGAAGTCTCCCGAATTCGATAAAAAGGTTCCTGATTTCGATAAGAAACACCTGAAGAAGGCTAGAGGGCACACCGGCCAAAACGTTGTGTGTATACCAATAACGATGAGGAAAACAGTCCTAAAAATCTAAATAATACTATCTATCTAAAAAATTCAGACTACCCCGGTAGATTGAATAAAGGATTCGGTTAGAAGTTCCGTGAATGCTCCCGATTAGGACATGAAGACTCTCGAGTTCGATGAGAAGGTGCCCAAGTTTAACAAGAAGCACCCGAAGAAGACCGGAGGGCACATCAGTCGAAACGTTGTGTATACAACAATAAAGATAAGGACGACAGTCCGAAAAATTTAAATAATGCAAATATGTTCTTGATATTTACTTATCCGTCCTGTGGGTATGAATTTCAAATATTACTGTCTGTCAGTGTTCCCATATCTCCATGTGTGTGTGCGTACATGCGCGTTATTCTAGAAATATTGATATACGAGCAGGACCTGTGGATATACTACAATATGATAATTTAATTATTACAACGTTTGATATGTTTACTTAAGAGCTATTGCAATAGTTCAATATATAAAAAGTATAATAATCTTGATTTAACTTTCACTCTTTTTCCTTTCTTTCCCTTTTTCCTTCTTTTCATCTTTTCATTGTGTTCAGTTGAAACAGATTAGCAGTATCGGTTCCGCGCGCTTAGCAACTTCTCTCTCTCTCTCACTCTCTCTCTCTCTCTCTCTCTCTCTCCTACTATCTTTCTTTCTTTCTTTTCTTTCTTTCTTTATATCTTTTTTGGGTCACATGTCCTTTCCCTTCCCTTTCTATCTTTATGATAAAAACGGAATCGTCCATTAATCAGCCGAGGTGACGACATTCATAAAAATAAGAATTCGGCGGATAAGGGACATCAGATACGAACAGGACAGTATGGTAGGTAATTTAATTATTACAACGTTTGATATGTTTACTTTAGAGTGATTAGAAAATAGTTCAATATGTAAAAATATAATAATTATGATTTAACTCTCTCTCTCTCTCTCTCTCTCTCACTCTTTCTTAAAAGATGGGTGGGTAGGTGTTGGGGGGTGCTATGAAATATATAACAATCTGGCAGGAGGCATTTAAAATATCTTCACTAATTTGCCGACAAAAAAGCGACAAAAACACGACTCGGAAAATATCTAAGTTGGGCCGGAAATTCGCCTGACGATGGCTCGCTAAAAGATAGCGTAAATTAAGGCAGGAAGCCGGGGCCGACATAAGACCAAAATTACCAAAATATATTCCGTAATTCACAATTTAAATATTACAAATAAAACAAACATGTAACTTCTTTTTTTTTCAATTCATTTTAATTTTACGTTGGACATTTAAGCGACGCAAGACCATTTGGAATGTTTTATTTTTAAAATTGTGTGAAATAAAATGGGGTGAATAAGAAATCATCACTTAAGCGACACCAGATAATGCAAAAATATTATCTGGTGTCGCTTAATCGCCGCATTCTTATTTCTTATGAATGTCGTCATCTCAGCTAAAAATGAACCATTCCATTTTTATTTCAAAGAGAGAGAGAGAGAGAGAGAGAGAGAGAGAGAGAGAGAGAGAGAGAGAGAGAGAGAGAGAGAGAGAGAGAGAGAGAGAGAGAAGTACTACAACAAAAATATAATAAATAAATAAATAGATAAAGAAAGAAAGAAAGAGAGTCGGGCAATGATAAAGAGAGGGTGAGCGTGCGGAAACGGTAACGCTAATTTTTTTCAATCGAATATAATGAAAAGATGAAAAGTAGAAGAGAGAGAGAGAGAGAGAGAGAGAGAGAGAGAGAGAGAGAGAGAGAGAGAGAGAGAGTTAAATCAAGATTATCATACTTTTTACATATTGAACATATTTCGCAATAGCCTTAAGTAAACATATAAAACGTTGTAATTAATAAATTATCATACTGTGGTATATCCACAGGTCCTGCTAGTTGATATATAAAACCCCATGTGACTTGTTGACACGGCGTTGACCAGCCACTTCAACAAGGAAGTATATATTTAGTTTGCTTTAAGAGTGTTAAAAGATTTTGACAATTTAACCGATCAGGTTTCTCACTATTCTATATTCACTCAGGATGTCCGCACTATTTTTGTAGTATTATGTTTTTATTCTCGTTTATTTTGTAAACATCAATTTTATCCTCGTCTATTTAAAACGTCAAAACGGTACCTCTTAGACCAGGCGAGAGATTGTCATGAATATCCGTGTTGCCATTATGATTATGATGATTCATTAATACACATTTTCACTCACTAAAAAGACAAGAAAAATTGTTCAAAATCAGTTCTGAGTTGAACTGGGTAAATATTAGAAAATTGTTTAAAATCAGTTCTGCGTTGAACTGGGTCAATATTTGAAAATTGTTAAAAATCAGTTCTGAGTTGAACTGGGTCAATATTAGAAAGTTGTTCAAAATCAGTTCTGAGCTGAACTGGGTCAATATTTGAAAATTGTTAAAAATCAGTTCTGAGTTGAACTGGGTCAATATTAGAAAATTGTTCAAAATCAGTTCTGAGTTGAACTGGGTCTATATTAGAAAATTATTTAAAATCAGTTCTGCGTTGAACTGGGTCAATATTAGAAAATTGTTCAAAATCAGTTCTGAGTTGAACTGGGTCAATATTAGAAAATTGTTCAAAATCAGTTCTGATATATTTAGAAAATATATATTTTAGAAAATTGTTCAAATTTGCCATGGGTGGCAACCTGTGACGCGTAACGACAGAATACTGGTGGCTAAATCAGTTCATGATATACAACACTCCACTTTGGTGCATACTTGAGCTAGACCAGGTGATAACTGATAGGGATTGTTGGTGAGAGATTGTCCTGGATATCCGTGCTGCCATTATGATTATGATGATTCACTAATACATTTTTTCACTCACACAAAAAAAAAAAGAATAAACATAATATTCCGCAGATACAAATGCAGACATCGTAGATGATCTAAAGCTTCTTGCAAATACAAGAGATCAAGCCAAATTTCTACTGCTATTTACCCAGAGTTGAGGTATGGGAGAACACATGGATTTATACCTTTCTCAATGTCATTTGTGTAAAGGGAAACGAAAACAGTCACGTCCAGGATTTGAGCATGGATTAAGTATGGTTTGGTTCTTTAATGGTATATCAACCTTTGTGAGTCATCTAATACCAAATCCATCCTTGTAGAAGAACAGTAGCAGTACTATTTCTCAAAGTGGTCTACATACCCTCCCTGGGGTAAATACAACGACTCAGTGGGTCTATAAGTATTCGTCGGGTCTACAAAGGATCTATAGAAACTACTAAGCCTTCTTAGTAAATTAGAAGAAATTAATTCCACAAGAATCCTTTTTCAAAATTTTAAGCCCAATATTCATTAACTTATCAAAAGTCATCAGCTTCGCCCATCAAATTAGGAAATAAGCTTCCTTGATAAGTTATTAAGTTAGTCTTAAATAATTGCAGCTCTTTTTTACATGTTATGCTTAAATTACTGTTTATTTTACGGTTATTTTACAATTAACAATTTGACATAAACTTTTTTGCAGAATTCATTAATTACATAATTAGTTGCAACAAAACAACTACAAGGTGGACTAGGGTATATAAGGAGGGGTTTATGATAGGTCAATCAAATTTTTGTAGCGCTCTACGGACTTAAAAGTTTGTGAACTACTTTTTTTTAACACTAATCTTCCACAACGTCGACCAGTTTAGATTTGACTGCGGCACTTTGAAGCTATGATCATGACAAGGAGTACAGAATAAAAAAAAAATCGGTTACACCCATTTTTCAAAATCTTGAGCATTATTATATCTCTCTATATATTTGTCCAACCTCTCTGCACAAACAGGATGTGACACAATTATAGTCTTTTTTTAGATGTTTACTTTCTATTTGCATACAATAATCACAGAGTTGTCAAGCCCTAGGACCTATATGATTTTCCCAAGCCTATTGCCTTTATGGCAATCACCAACCCTTTTTATCATATATCTGATAGAAGGCGGTGGCTGAGGGTTTTCATGTCCAGGGAATGACGTTAAACTCTATCTGATCGTGAAGTTCCAGCTCTGGAGGTCTGGGGAATGTGAAGCACACCTTTTATCAACATTGCTCCCTGGTCTACTCTGAACCGGAGTGGTAGTACCTGTTAG
This sequence comes from Doryteuthis pealeii, assembly GCA_023376005.1. Classification (NCBI taxonomy): domain Eukaryota; kingdom Metazoa; phylum Mollusca; class Cephalopoda; order Myopsida; family Loliginidae; genus Doryteuthis; species Doryteuthis pealeii. The sequence goes on from CM042154.1 coordinate 60,920,479, forward strand.
GGTCCCATCTATAGGTTAAATAGAAAAATGTGTTTATAAAAAAATTGAGTATCCATTAAGAATGAATTTATTTCAAAACTTTGTCGACATTAAATGACCCACCGAGGTTGGTATGCCGTAAAACAAAACAGAACAAACAAACAAACAAAAAACTACAAAGTATAAGCTAAAGCAGTGTTTTTCATTTATTTTTAGCCGTGGCCCACTTCAACCAAATGGGAGTCATTTCTCCCCCCCCATGCCAACTTGATTTTTTATCCCCCTTTTCCCTCGCGCTCCGTCCGTCAACTTAATACATCATGGGAAATAGAAATATCAAAGGTTGTAGCTTGGATAGAACTATGACATCAAAGCACTAAGTCCAATTCTAAATTGATTCCTTTATGTATGAAATTCTGAAACTTTCATTACAATTGAAGGATTTTCTGATTTTTCGCAATTGTTTATAATCCACAAATCTTTAAAAAAAGACATTTGATAATTCTCCTTTGTATTATCGTGCATATTAAGGCAGTTTGATTTTTGTCTTTTTAAAAAATATCAAATTCTCTCATACAGCAAAAGTTGTATGTTGATATAATGAATACTGATACCAAAGACTAGATCTCTTACTTGCACCATTGTTTGAGGAAATAGTATCAAAAATCGTCTGTTAAAATACAATAAAGAATCCTCGTTTTTGCAACATTTAGCCTAGAAATTGGTTAGAAAATTTATTAATTTCCATATTTAAAACAGAAAAGGTTATCATTTTAAACGTAACGAATAAAATATTATAACTAGAATTCAAATTGAAAATATGCCACCCATCATCCCTGATACCTCGTTATGCTGCTTTTTAGTCAATAATTATGGTGTAACAGTGATACGATTTCAAAAGATTGAAATCTATTTCCTCAAAAGAAGGCAAACTTTAGAAGAAAAATATTTTGGAGGGTAATTCTTTATGTTAATTTGCAACTTTCGATACATGGGAGACATTACAATTTCTAAATCGACCTACCCTAGTGCCCATACCAAAGCTGTGGAAAAGAATTTGGGTGAATTGGAAATCAGAGGAAGAATCGAGACCATCCAAACTACAGCACTATTAAGATAGACTAGAATACTCGTGGAAAATGGACATGGTGTCCCGAGTTCAAATACAGGACGAGGCTGGATGCATTTCCCAATGCTAATGGCTTTGGGAAAGGTACGCATTCAACTATTCTCCCTCGAGCTATGAGTAAATAATAGGACAGACTTGGATCTTTAACCTTGGTTCAACAACCAGCCTCGGAGAAGAAAAACTCAGAATTCAAATCCAACAATATGTTATTTTATACAATTAACAAACAATGAAAAAGGAATACAAATCAATGAATCTACAACATATGTCAAGAAAAATATCTAAAAAAATATTTGCCAAAAAAAGTGACAAAGAAGTAGAAACCATTACACAAACTGCGAGGGGGAGTCAACAAGTAATGTCATTTTGTTTAGGACAGGTATAATTACCAACACAAGAACATGTATCATACATCAAAATGAAGTTTGTCGTCTGTGGATCACATCCCCACTTCTCAACATAGTTACCGTTTTCCTCAATAGCAATGTTCCAATATTCTATAAATCTGTAGTGAAGAGGTAGGTATCCCTGCCTCTTCACTGTAGATCTCACTTTCTCATCACTGGAATAATGTTTGTCTCTCAAACCCTCTTACATGGGACTGAAGAGAGGCAAACATTATTCCAGTGACAAGGAAGTGAAATCTGTAGTTAAGAAGTGATACTAAGAACAGTCAACAGAATTTTATGGGGCAGGAATACATACTCTCAATCGAACGTGGAACATTTCTTTTGAGAGAAACGGTGACTATGTGGCGAAGTAGGGATGTGATCCACAAAGGACCAGCTTCATTTTGATGTATGATTCATGTTTCTGTGTTGGTAATTATACCTGTCCTAAACAAAATTGCATTACTTTTTGACTCACCCTCCTTGGTAAAAGATTCAAAGGATTGAAATAAGAAAAAAATAAAATAAAATAAGATAACATGGAATAAATGAATATTTATTAATAATGGAAATTAGATATCTATTTGTCTATAATCGAAACTAAATCACTGCTTACGTCACATTACCCCAAATCGTCTTAATATAGAATAAATACACTCAAAATTTGAGCATGCAACCTTAGACTATCCTCATTGTTTTTTTTTAAACAAGTGTTAATAAATACATCCCCGGTATTATCTATCTCTATATAGTTTGTTTTATTTTAATATATATTTAAAATGATCACAACTAATTTTCCATTTCAAATTGTTTATTTTTTTTATATATTTATTTTTTAATAAATTTGATGATTTTACTTACTTATAGTACAAACTCTCTGACATTGAATTTTTAAATCCCACCATATCAGGCAATACTTTTAAAAATGAACTTTTACACCGCCCGGGGGGTGTTTTCTTTTTTGCTAGGATAAATAACGAGAGTAAAAATGTGATATTCCTTCCCCCATAATTTTCACAGTTGCCATCTTGCGTTTCTTCCGGCGCCTCCGAAGTCATTTAGGGCGGCATCAGCCTTCGTATATGAAAGACAACAATCTACCGACTAATTCTATTTGTGCAGTAGACTGAAAAATCAATTCACTCCAAAGTTAGCTTCTTTCTTCCTCCCTTTCTTTCTTTCTTTCTTCTTCCTTCTCCCCTTTCTTTCTTTCTTTCTTTCTTTTCACAACTTAGATAAAGAAAGGAGAAGAGTTATCTCCCTTTTTACCTCCACGATCTTAAACGACTCAATCCGAATATAAACAGCAGGTAGACTGTGATATCACAGGTCTATATGTTGTATAGATTTCAACTTGTTGAGTAGTGATTCAGTTATACACTTTTTTCCCCTAAGCGTTGTTATTTTAAGGGAATTTAGATTATAAAATTATCAAGTCCTATACTGAAATAAACTGAAAATTACTATTCGCTGGTAATTTTGCTGAGTATGTAAGGATATTTCTATTTCTGAGTAACAATAAAAAAAACTTAAAACAGTCCACTTTTGCAGTTCTGAGCTAAAAAGGAACGTGTATAACCGAATCACCACGCAACATCATTTAATACTGCCGTTTAATTTATTAAAAAAAAGACTTATAAATGAATTAACGTATTAAGTTATGCTTTCCTTCGAGTTTCATTCTTATTAAAAGTATTAATCCCAGTCTAGAAAAAAAGCACCCTCCGGGCACAAGTATTTACATTTTAATATAATTGAGTTTCATATTGAATTATAAAAATTAATGAAATTCAATACAAATACAAAAAAAAAAAAAGATTATTATATTCATTTTCACTTTATTCTAACTGATTTCAATATAAAATTATACATAGAATTACTTTAAATACGATTGCGAATAAAACAATAATATTAGTAATCAATAGCACCATGTAATTATTTATTAAACACAGTTTTATTAAAACCAGTATGCAAATTATTCACACCATATATTGTTTAAACATTTATTTCTAAATGGTATATAACACATACACATCGCAGAATTTTAAACACAATAAAAATATGGGATGTTTTGAGGCACATCTATCTCAGTTAAACCTATATAGACATTGTTAATTGTTAATAAATAAGATGCTAATTAAGATTAAATAATGATTATTTAATAAGCATTGAGAATATACCATACATAACTAATGGAATTGTGACGTTAGTGCTGACATGGTTTCGGTTACAGACAGACGGATACACAGTCTCCATTATAATAAGATATTCATTGGACTTTATTTCATATTCCACTTACATCTGTCCGGTAGACTATGGTAAAAATGTATGCCCATCAATTCACAGTCAGCCTAAACAGCAAAAAGGAGTTAAGAAAAGTCGGACATTAGAATGAGCAGATCAGTTTGAAGTCGAAAATTGAAATATTTCGTTAGGCAACGCTGCAAAAGAAAACAAAACAAAAAATCTGCTAATTAATATTTGTATAAGATTGGTTTGATCAGAAACTTTATTTTTAAGAAAAAAAACAAAAAACAAAAAAAAACAAAAAAAACAAACAAAAAACAAGAAACAAATTTGTAATGGGAAACTTGTAGAATTTATGGATAAGAAAGTCATTTAATGAAAAAGAAATTAAAACACACACACACACACACACACACACACACACACACACACACACACACACACACACACACATATATATATATATATATATATATTGTAGATAATATGGGTGCTATATTTTAAGCAGACAGTGCTCAATATCATTAACAGAGCGTATATTTATATTTGGGTTAAGGTAGCGTGGACATGGAGTCAAAACCTGCTTACTGACAATTTCTCGCCTTTGTGATCTTCAGACTAACACACACACCGTGCGTTAGGCGTATCACCAACCCTGTCTGTTGGAGGTCAGATCTTCCACGTTTGAAGGTATATATATATATATATATATATATATATATATATATATTATATATATATATATATATATATATATACCTTCAAACGTGGAAGATCTGACCTCCAACAGACAGGGTTGGTGATACGCCTAACGCACGGGAGCTAAGCGGCTCAATATCGAGATTAACAGGGTTTTAGAGCGGCAACGTCTTCGTCATCATAAACCACCAAATGCAGGAAAGGATATATATAGCTCTGCTAGTGAGGCCTAATAAACCGAAATGTACATACAGAGACTGATTTTTCTCGATTTGTTTAGCCTTACATTTGAATAGGTATGCCCGCCTGATTAATTAATTATTAATGAATTAATTTTCCAAATTAGGTACGACTTCAATTAAGCACATATTCTCCCAAAAATTGTCGGTTAAAAAGCCATATCAAAAACACATCATTTGTTTATTTACTTCTCATATACATATATGTATATTTATATCGCTATATATATTTATATCACTCCTCGTCAAGACTTACGGATGCAGTTTCAAGTCTTGCATAGGACACAGATACCTGAGAGATTAAATAGAATTAACTACAAAAACGATATTAACTGTGTGCAGAAAACAAATTGGAGACAAACCGCAAATTAAAATGTGTGTGTGTGGGTGTACTTTGGTGCTGAATAAGTGAAACTGTTAATCATATTTCTTCTTCTTTCTTTCTTTCTTTCTTTATCTTTTCTTACTTTTCTCCTTTCCGTTCACTTTTTTTAAATTCTCCTCCCTTACTTTATCTTGAAATCGTTCAAATTATTCCCGCGCTTTCCTCTGTCCATTTTATCAACGCCGCCATTTTCTAACGACGCTATCAATTTGTTATCAATGTCATTGCCTTCTTCACTTGACTGATTAGTTTCCTGCTTCCTGATTCAAGAACATAATAATAAAAACGACTTTTGTAATCTTTATGACGTTTCCTGCACGAAATCGAAGAAGAAAGCCGTCTTTCTCTTTGACAGGATTAGTTGGCTACATGTTCATCAAAGAGTCGTGAGAGTTCGGCATGAATGATATCCTCAATACCACACACGCGCGTGCGCGCACACACACACATACACACACATACATACATACATACACACACATTCACACACACACACACACACATACATATATATATACACACACATTCACATTCACACACACATACACACTTGCTATTGTAGGAAATGGACACGGCGAGGCGAGTTCAAATTTTGGACGAGACTGTATACATTTCATATACCGCTAATACCCTTGCAAAAGGTACACACCGAACTATTCTCTCTCCAGCTATGAGTAAATAGTAGGGCAGACTGAGCTCCTTAATTCTGGTTAGACAACTAGTCAAAGAGTCGTGAGAATTTGGCATGAATAAACACATACATACAAACACACATTCAGACATACATACATACTCTCAGAAACACACACACACACACACACACACACACACACACACACACACACACACACACACACACACGCACGCGCGCACACACACACACAGGGGCTCTTTTACCAACGTAAGAAATTAACCCAGTGATCCTAGATCAAATCTTTGACGAGACAGTATGAATTTCTCATAGTACTATTACCCTTGCGAAAGGTACGCATCCAATTATTCTCTCTTAAGCTATGAGTAAATCGAAGGACAGACTCGCTCTTTAACTTTGGTTAGACAACTAGTCTAGGAGAAGGAAAACTCTGAATTCAAATCCAACTATGCATTCTTTTATACGATTAAACAAACGCTGAGGAAGAAATGCAACTCAATGAATCGACAACATATGGCGAGAAAGGACGGTATATACAGATAGATATTCAAAACAGACAGCAAATAATATAAATCTATTAATAATGGAGATTCGGTCTCAATTTGTCTGTAATTAAAACTACATTACTGCTTACGTCACAATTACCAAAATTGCCAATGCATAGAATAATGAACAATTAGTATCAATATGAACAATTAGTATTAACAATAAAAATAAAATAAAAGCTGTTCCTTATAATTCAACGTTTAAACCCTTTTCATTGTAAAAAATAAACTATATATTTATTTAGTATCTATTATATATTATTTAAATTAGTGAACTATATAAATTCAGAAATTAATTAAAAAATTGTATCACTTTAAATGGAAAATATTTGCGAAATTTGTAATCAATATTAAAAATTATTTTTTACTCTCGCTCTTTTTTCAGTAACAAGAAGTTAACTGAAAGTTTGCAAATAAATACCTACGATTTTGTGTAGAATTTATGTGTAAAATATTCAAAATAATTATTTAATTAATGATTTTATTTGCGGGGTACAGAACTGAGAGTAATTTCAAATTGTCTACTTTTTTTTTACTCCTTTATCAAATTTGAATTTACCTACTTATGATAATAACCCCCTGACACAGAATTTTTAACTCCATCCCACTTAGGCAATACGTTTCAAAAATAAATATTTACACCGCCCCAGGGGGCGTTTGTTTTTTTGGTACATATAATGTAAAAGATCAATAGTATCCCTCACCTTAGGTCTTGAGTAAAGAAAACGCAAAATATTGTAAGAAACCGAACCCAAAAGAGTCCTAGAGACCTGAGGAGACTTGCCAGACAAATAGTAGAACAGACTGGGGTCTTTAAAATTGTTATAGCAACCAGTACTAGAAATTTTCTTTTTCTTCAAATATTCTAATGCTTTCTTGATTTCGTAGTTCTGTTCCTTCTTTTTTTCTCTTTTCCCCTTTTTTTTCATTTTCAGCATGGCGGATTTTTTCAATGTACAATTCCATTCCTATATCCTGGCTGTATAGTCTTACACCATGGGTGAGTAAAAAAGTAATGTCCTTTTGTTTAGTGGAACACATCCCTACTTCTCCACATAGTCACCGTTTCTCTCAATAGCAGTGTTCCACGTTCAAATGAAAGCATGTATCCCTGCCCCATAAAATTCTGTTGACTGTTCTTTGAACAACTTCTTAACTACAGATTTCACTACTTCGCCATTGGAATAATGTTTGCCTCTCTTTAGCCCCATGAAAGAGAGGCAAACATTATCCCAGTCAGGAGGAAGTGAAATCTGTAGTGAAGAGGCAGGGATACCTGCCTCTGCACTACAGATTTATAGAATATTGAAACATTGCTATTGAGGGAAACGGTAATAATGTGGAGAAGTAGGGATGTGATCCACAGACGACCAACTTAATTTTGATGTATGATACATGTTCTTGTGTTGGTAATTATACCTGTCCTAAACAAAATGACATTACTTGTTGACTTCCCCTTGCAGTTTGTATTATGGTTTCTACTTCTTTGTCATTTTTTTGGGGGAACTATTTTTTTAGATATTTTTCTTGACATATGTTGTAGATTCATTGATTTGTATTCCTTTCTCATGGTTTGTTAATTGTATAAAATAACGCATTGTTGGATTTGAATTTTGAGGTTTTCTTCTCCGATGCTGGTTGTTGAACCAAGGTTAAAGATCCCAGTCTGTCCTATTATTTACTCATAGCTCGAGGGAGAATAGTTGAATGCGTACCTTTCCCAAAGCCATTAGCACTATGGGAAATGCATCTAGTCTCGTCCTGTATTTGAACTCGGGACACCATGTCCATTTTCCACAAGTATTCTAGTCGATCTTAATAGTGTTGTAGTTTGGATGGCCTCGATTCTTCTCTGATTTCCAATTCACCCAAATTCTTTTCCACAGCTTTGAGGACCATTCCAAGGGCACCGATTACAATTGCTACTACATTCACTTTAATGTTCCACAGTTTTCTCAGTTCTCTGGCAAGGTCCAAGTATTTGTCTATCTTTTCGCTTTCTTTCATTTTCACTCGGTGGTCGGCTGGGACGGCAAAATTATTATTATTATTATTATTATTATTATTATTATTATAGAGTGACACAGCAAATTACGACAGTAAGATAGAAAGTAAATAATTTTCACTATTAATCTATTATTTATATGCATTGCAAATGATTTTACAATTAGAATGCATTACAAAATATTTGATATGTAAATACATTATATATTATTTTACTACATAAATACGTCACAAATTATTGCATTATATTCATTCATTACAAATTATTTTACAATATGATAGCATTGTGAATTTTACAGTATAATGCACTACAAAATTCATTACAATTTACTTTTACGCATAAATACATTACAAATTATTTAACTATATGAAGATACTACAAATTATTTTACTACATAAATGCATTAGAATTATTTTACTCCAAAAGTAAGATGCAGATTATTTTACTATAAATGAATTACAAATTATTTCCTTGAATATGAATAGCTTTAGTGTAGTTTGTCTCTATATTTCCCTACTCACCACGTCAACTTCAGCCTTCACACATTCGTGTAGTTCTAAAAATAAATAGCAGGACTATATAAACACACACACACACACACACACACACACACATACCCGTGCACGCATGCATGCACACACACACACACACACACACACACACACACACACACACACAAACACAAACGCATACAAACATACACAAGCACACACAAACTCAAACGCACACAAACACTACAAGCGAATATAGACACACAAATACATACAAACACAAACTCGTACGCGCACACACACTCACCCACAAACGCACACAAAAACACACATACACGCACAAACACACATACACACAGGCACATACACACAAACATGAACATACATACGCAAACACACACACACACACGCAAACACAAAACACACACAAAAACACACACACAAACACACCACACACAAGCACACACACAACACCACACACAAAACACACCAACACACACACACACACACACACATACATATATACACACACAAACAAATAACACAAACACACAAACACACATACACATTTACTCGCAAACAAACACGCATGTACGCGCACACAAATGATTACACTGTGCATTGGTGAGAACCTTTTTTTTTAGTCAGCTTGAGCAATATAATTAAAAAAGGTTGAATGAATGGTAATGAATCGTTCGAGTTAAGAGGATATCCGTTTCCGGTGGCAAAATGGTGGGAATCAAGAGAGTTAAAAGCCCAGCCCATTTTTTTGGATAGAGTTCTTGACCTCTCTGGTCAACGGGAATCATCATTCAAAACGTCACGTTTTTTTAAGGAGATGAGATTTACCCAAAGGGGACTTTTAATATTCCCTCGACATTTTCCTACTTAGGCACCCGGAGAAATTCAAACACATATACAAGGTGTGTCATAAATGTATCGAGATTTTTTGTACTTTTTGACACACGTTGTATTCTGAAAAAAAAAATTAACGTTCCATTCATTGTTCGTTCCTATCTTGGTAAATACAGTTTCAAACAAGAAACTTTATGACACACCTTGTATTCCGAAAAAAATTAACGTTCCATTCATTGTTCATTCCTATCTTGGTAAATATAGCTTCAAACTCGGCACTTTTATGACACACCTTGTAATCTGAAAAAAAAAATGAACGTTTCATTCATTCTTCATTTCTATCTTGGTAAATACAGCTTTAAAATCTGTACTTTTTGACACACCTTGTATTCTGAAAAAATAAAGTTACATTTATTGTTCATTCCTATCTTTGCAAATACAGATTCAACCTCGATACTTTTTGACACATCTTGTATATTATTTAATTTTTTGTTTTTATTTGTTTGAATTTTGTAGATAAGGCATGATAATTTGTACTATTTAGATATTTCGAACTGTTGTCCTCATCTTTATTGGTATACACACATGGTGTGCCCTCTGGTGTTTCTGATCGAAATCAGGAACCTTCTTATCGAACTTGAGACTCTTCCTGTCCTAATTAGGAGCATTCACGTAACACTGTAACCGAATCATTTATTCAATCTACCAGGATAGACTGATCTCATTCCGTTAACTATGACCGGGTACAAGTGTTAAGCTATGTTAAGTATTCAATGTTATTATCGTCTGTGGATTGAACCTGCAACCTACAGATGAATGTCACTTATATCTATATTAAACCAACCCTTATATCCGTTGCGCCATGTGTACAACTTGTTTTTTTTTCTTCTCTCGATTAGCTTCAGTCGGTAGACCAGTCGACAGGTTCTGGGTTCGATACCGGTCCTCACCAATTGAGTAGCACAGCTTGGGTAATCTGACCTATGCGTAAGGCACCTGGGAGCTGATGTTTGATGTAGAGTTCTACCACTGCACAACAATCTCCCTGCTATAGTGCTAACGAAACGGGTATAGACCCCATCGCTGTAGGGCTGATTTCCTAACGATCCGGCATTAAAAAAACAGTAGGAATATTTTGTTATATAAGGTGTGTTGAAGTCCACCACTAAACTTATAGACTCTGCATGGGCACATGGATTAAAGCCAGCCAATCAACATGCTCGAATACGTGGTTAGTTGAATATTTAATCGCCGATCTTGAAAGCCGTTAATTTGCACGTATTCGACACAGACGAACGGATCTGCAACCAAGGACTCTGCTCAACTAAAGGATTCTACCTAACACTAAGGAACACCGAGGAACAACCAAAGACTCTGTCCAACACTAAGGAACAACCAAGTATTCTTCACTAAGGAACACAAGGTATTTCCAATGTAAAGTGCTATCACCTGCAGCCTAAAAAATGGCGACAAAAATCGTAACAATAACCCTTGATTTTAGGTGTACCACTGCACAACAATCTCCCTGATCTAGCGCTAAAGAAACGGGTATAGACCCCATCGCTGTAGGGCTGATTTCCTAACCACTCGGCATTAAATAACCCTTGATGGGTTGACATGCCGTTGAAATCAATCAATCAATAGATCGTATTTCAAGATAATGGTGCTAAGTCTTGTTGTCTCAAGTGTTAAATTTTAAAAAAATCGAATGAGGAAAGCGGAACCAGACTTTTCTCAATTTTATTACTGCGAAGTCTATTCCGTTAATGTGGGAAGTGAAATGGTATCTAAAGTCAAGTATGGATGACCGGAATAGAATTAATTGAAATTTTCTGCGCATTTTCCTCAATTGTTATTGGTTCCAATGGTGATTTAAATTTAGAAGATTATTTCTTTCCCTATTTGTAAAGGTGAAGAGAAAAACTTCAGGGTGACTTTTGACATTCTTGTGATCTGTTTTTTTAAAATTTTTGAATCTTAATAAAATTGCTGTATCCAAAAATATACTCCAAGATTGGAGAATACACTCACATACCTACAAAAGGGATCGAAATACTAGGATGAGTCAAAAGTTTTGCAATATTTTGGTAACATGAGGAACAATCAGGTAGCTCCAGATGCTGAGCTCACCTGATACTCTCAGAGTGCTACTTGCTGGATTTGCCTTTGTGGCTTGAAGCATGCTCTTGGAATCCATCATTTTATGCCTACCTGATGTTGCCTGATCATCAATATATTTGCAGCCTGAGCAAAATTGTTGAAACCATCTAGTTACTGCAGTGTGATCAACTGCCCCTTCACCTTTTTCACAACAAATGTTTTTAGGTGCATCCATAGCATTATAGCCCAGTTTGAACTTGTAAAGCATAAGTTTATAAATTAGATTACATGTGTCCATCTGTGTTGTTATGGTAAGAGACAGAACATACAGTTTGGCCCGCATGCGTATGTTTTTGATAATATTAACTCTTTGCCTACCAAATTTCCCCCACAGCTGTACCTAATTTTCTTGGTATTTCTGTATGATGGGATATTCAAAGTTCACTATCTATTCGCCTCAGAACTCATTCTATCGATGGCAAGGTGTTCACATTGTGATCTTTCAGTGTAATCAAGTGCGCCGCGTTTTACGGTAGGTTCACAGTGGTGGGAGACACGCTGTGAGCGGATTAAACTAGGCAAAGAGATAAACAACCACTGTTTTATAAAAAAAATATTTGCAACACATTTTGCTCTTAATCTAGAAATATTAGTCGCCGAGTACAGAGTCACATAATTACCGTAGAATTTTCCCCAGCCGTAGCCGTATCAGTACGGCTGCACTACCCGAACCCTAAGTCCGAAAGTGAACGGCATAGTACGGCTGGAGTCCGAATTCGCTTGATATAATGTCAGAGTCCGGCGTTTTAGCCACTGTGCCACGGGTAATCTCCCCTAGAATTTAGATTTAAGAAAACTTGATATAGTCTGACATAGATCCACAGTGATTGATTGATTAGGATATACGGCATGCCAACCCTTCTTGGGTTATGTTATGCTGAATACATTTTGTTTATTCATTTTTAATAGGCATTGAAAATTATTTTCATAAAACATTTTGAAAACTCATTTTTTATTTAACCCATATTTGACCCATAGGTACTACCATGCCGGGCGAGGGTGAACCAGGGAATAATGGCGATAAAGGGCTACTCCACATTCCCCAGAAATTCAGAACTAGAACTTCACCATTAGATGCAGTTCAACGTCATAGCTCTGACACTAAAACCCTCAGTCACCACCTTCTAGCACATATATATATATTAAAGAGGGTTTGGGGTTCGCCATAAGGGCAGTAGGGTTGGGATAATTATATAAGTGCTAGGATTTGACGTGACCAGTCGATTGATCGGATGGAGCCTCTCCGACCGCTCGTCTAGCCTAACTAAGGACCAAAGTTGAGTGTTGCATGTCATTGACTGCCCACTCTCCAGGATTCCTTCCTTACGCAGCATGGGTCACCATCCACGGCCAATTCATTATATATAAGAGTAATCCCAAAAGTAAGGTCTCCAAAGCACTGGGAATGCAGGGAAACTGTTTTTGTGGCTATTGGCAACACTGTTTTGTTTAGTACTATCTGCGTTATTCGAACTATTGTCCTCATCTTCATTGTTATCTGTACAACGTTTCGGCCGATGCGCCCTCCGGCCTTCTTCGGGTATTTTTTGTCGGACTCGGAACCTTCTCGGACTCGGGAACCTTCTTTTCGAACTCGGGAACCTTATTGTCGTAATCGGGAGCCATCACGGAACTTTGAACCCAGCCCTTTATTCCGTGATGGGTCCCGATTACGACAAGAAGGTTCCCGAGTCCGAGAAGGTTCCCGAGTCCGACAAGAAATACCTGAGAAAGGCCGGAGGGCACATCGTCCGAAACGTTGTACAGATAACAATGAAGATGAGGACAATAGTCTGAATAACGCCGATAGTACTAATCATCAAACCTCATCTCAAACTATTTTGTTTGTTTTGCCTGTGCCTTCACACGCCTCGTTCAGTCTTATTTTGGCAGTCATTGCTGATGGAGCTCCAAACTGACGATGCCACAAAGTATGAAGTGCAATTATTTGGTTTTTGAATGCAAACGGCATTAAACCAATAGAAATTCATTGCCAATTAATGGAAGTCGTGCAGAGATTTCAAAGATTTTCACAGGTGATATGGGGAGTTTGTAACAATGACAAGGTTCAACACTTCCTCAATGACAAGGCGGTGAGCAAGTATAACATGAATATATAAAAACTGCCATCTATACATATGTAAAGAGTAGTTGGTGTGTATGTATGTATTTATGTATTTACCAAACCCCTCCGCACGAGCAGGATGCGACACAAGATCAATTTCTTAAGCGAAGTTTGACAGGTTTGAATTCAGAGTTTTCTTCCTACTAGACAGGTTACCTAACCAAGGTTAAAGAGCCCAGTCTGCCTACTATTTACCCATAGCTGGAGGGAGAGTAATTGTATTCATACCTTCCCCAAGGGTATTAACGCTATGTGAAATGTAAACAGCCTTGTCCAGGATTTGAACTCGTGTCGACGAGACCATTTCCTACAACCCTAACCAGTGCACCACGCGCTCCCTGAAAATGTATGTATGTATGTATAAATCTCATCAGGGACAATTCGTGCACACTCCAGGAGCAAACAATGTGTATTATGCAATCTGTAACAAAGTTTGTAAGTCTGCTTCTAGTCTTAAGAGACATAAGAGGCTTATTGTGGTGCATTGGCATCAACTTTTATCATCTGATCCATCCGATCCAGTGGGAAAGACAGTTTTCCTATGTCATATTTACATCAGTCTTTGTGGATCTGCAGCGGGATTGATGAGTTACTTGAGGGTTCATGAGAGGAAAGGTTCTGGTGGTGTGGTTGCAGAATTGTGAGGGACTGCAGTGATCTGTAAAGATTAGGCTATTGCTATAATAGGATGAAAGTACTGAAATAAAACAATTAACGACAAAGTATATATATATATATATATATATATATTATAAGATAAATCTAATGAGTCAGACGAACCTACTAAAAGTTTCGCTTAATGCTCTTCAGGGCTAAGATCTGACTTTTTAGTAGGTTCGTCTGACTCATTAGGTTTATTTTTATTATTTGCTCTACTTAGGTATTGAGCACTTTTTACTTATTAGCTTTAGCATCCTGGCGGGTTTTGTTGTATATATATATATATATATATATATATATATGCATATAATTGTTTTTCTTTTGGCCAAAATATTGTACTAATAGATTATTTTTTGTTGGTACGATTATCTTGGGTTTTCTTTTTACAAAAAAATTTTTCTTCCCGGTTGATGTTTGGTAGTATATTTTTACAATCAAACTATTTGCTGGGTTTTTTCTTACTGCAAGGATTTACCAACAAGTTTTGGTATATTATTATATATATATATATATATATATATATATATATATATATATATATATATATAATTGAATATCACCAATGGAAAGGTTATCCATTGAAAATTGAACAGCCAATACGGGCTAATAGTATTTGTGACTGGTCGGTTAATCATTGCTCTACAATAGGCGTCCAAAGGCACAAAAATGTCAAAGTAGATATCTAATGCTTTTTTTTTTTGTAAATTCGGATTCTGCGTCTCTTGTATAATTCTGTAACCCCCCCGCCACCGCCCCCGAACGAGACTGGTGACTCATCTGCAATTCTTTTACACATTTCTTCAGACTGTAATCTGAACAGGTGCACTTCTCACAAGTCAGTCTGTTTGTCTGTCGGTCTGTCTGTATGTATGTACCTCAATTTGTATCTCTTTCTCTCGGTTTTCTTTCATTCTTGCTCCGACCTTTCTACCAGAGTTTTTTCCAAAACTCTCTATTCCATCTGTCTTTGTTTTCTAGTTCTCTTTTCCTTTTCTGCTCTCTCTCTCTCTCTCTGTCTCTGTCTCTGTCTCTCTCTTCTCTCTCTCTCTCTCTCTCACAACACACACACACAAAAAACACTCCTACCTTTCCTGTCAATTTTCTTGTCTTTTTAGAATATCTGTCTGTCTTGCACTTTTTCTTCTACTTCTTTTAATCCGACTCCATTTTTTATAATTGTTTATTAAGGATATTATTAT